>JAIUZE010066126.1:0-279196 GCA_022085475.1 Heliosperma pusillum
GGTATGTTCTCTAAAATTTTTAATTTTTTATTAGTTTTTTTTTTTACCTTGTTACTGCATATATGTTGTTATGACTTAATGAGTTAGGAATACAATTAGAAAATTAAGTTAGTCTTTTGTAAGACGGTTTTACATAAAATCATGCCCATATGGCCATATTAGTGTAGGAGTAGTTATTAAAGAACCCGTTTTACAATATACTTGGATAAAATCGCCTTCTGCAAGTGTTTGTGGTAATTTTAAGGGTAGTTTTGTATAATTGTCTTATAATCCCTTCGTCTCGTTCATTTGTTTGCTTTTTATATTATCTGTGAAGAATATTCTAATCAAAGGTAAACAAATGATTGAGACGGAGCGAGTATTCAGTTAGTGTGCTTGATTTAGTTAGCTCTAGCTTACCAAGTTGGTAAAAAATTAAAAATTTGACTTGTAATTAGTCATGTCATGTACAAATATATACGAGAAATGGATAGGTCCGTTCCCACTTGCGTCTTTGTGAGAGGCAACTCGACCTGACGGATATTTCCGTCTCTTATACATGTTGGGGAGGAAGGGTTTGAATATTAAATTGTTTAATCAGGTGGTATCTGGTAATCAGCCAAGAAAAGCTAAAAATTGTGTTATTTAGATAATTAGATTCGTAGTTTTGTGGGTCGGTTTTACAATTTCGGCTTCATTAATCAGTTTATGTGATTTTTGTTGTATGTTGTGTGTAATCTTGTAGTTCTATGGTAGAGAAATGGTGATCTTAAGGTTGTTTTTGTTTGGGAATCTTGATTTAACCCCCTTGGTAGTTTAAAGTGGTTAAAAAGGTTGCGTATATTTGACTTACGAATATGATACCAGACAATCGATAGTGGTATCTTTAACCCGAATTTGTTGCTTTTCTTGTGTGTGTCGCTGTAAGTGATTCTTGTCTGATGGTGAATTGTTGTATTCTTCTTCGTGCAGGAACTTCATGAATTTGACGCAGTTGAAAACCACAAAATAAAGATAGGGAAGAAACAGCATGTGTTGTTTTTGTTCTTCAATTGACGTGTTCCGCAATATCATATCTTTGAACTTGTACTGTAGGGTTATTTTGTAAAAAAATATCCGCATTTGTTATTGTTCATTCAATTTCTAATCAAACATTTCAATCTTTTTAAACCATGGGTTCCAACTACGTTGCCACCGTTCCTTGGTTTTGGTACATCATCATCTAAGTTTCGTCAAAACCATAGTAGTTTGTACTCTAGTAATCTAGCCTTTTTCATTCTCTAGTATTTCTTCATATTCACTCTTTTAGTTCCTTTCATTCTAGTATTTCTCTAGTACTTTAGGTTCCCTCAGTTTTATTAGAATACCGACAACTCTTTTTTTAGTATTAACTCGCTTTCTGTTTCTTATCCTTCCCGCTTCAGTTCTTATCATTTTCGCTTGCTAGTATTCACCCTTCCTCGTGCCTTGAGTATTGTCCAAGTTCTTAGATTATTATTTGAAAGAGATTAATAGTAGTTATGGTGTGCCAAGGATCAAGTCAAACAAGATTTCGGGCATTGAAACATGAAAATGGGATCGCTGGAAAATCAACCATTATAGTTAGAATTATAGCTTGCTTTCAACCTATGCCGGACTGCCAGGTAATTTTCCAAGTCTAGTCACATCTATTTGTAGAACCTTCAATTATGGCATGCAATCTTATAAACCGTAATGGTGATTAAGAATACTTTGGTGATGCAATTTCTCTCTTGTTCTTTGTTTTTGCAGGCTGAATATTTCCGTCATTTGCTTAAACCTGTAACGTAGATTGGTGTGTAGTTTGCATTTTTGTGCTGTTGGATAGGATTTCTTTTTTTATTTCTACATTGTAATTTCTGAAGAAGACTTGGATTTATCTTATTGAAGTTATCTATAATATTGGTAAGTCATCTCAAACTCTTTTTCACCATTTATTACAAGAGCAGGAACTGTTTGTCAAATTCTAAAGTCTCTTCTTTTCTGACATCAGGTGACTGTGTCAGTTATGTTCGAGACGAGCGGCTCCTGGCCGAGTCTGCTGCAGTCCTCCTTGGAGATGATTGCCCCTGTTAATATCAGGCAACACGAGGTATTGCCTACTTCTGTAAACCCATGCAGGGTAAGTCAATATTCGGGTTTCAACGAATTTGGAACTCCCGGGTGGCCGGAGAAAGGCCTTGCCAACAAAGGCATTGACTCGATTGGTAATTCTATGCTTTATTCTCCGCCCGAACTTTGTACCCCACATTACTCTCCCCCGGAACAGATTTCTCCGGTTCCACGAGTTGGAGAGAAGCCGTGGACATACAAACTGCCTTGTCCCGAGGAGAGAAAATTTCTTATCTTTGACCAATCCGGCAATGAAACAAGGCTAATGTTCAGTTCTTTATGTCCCGGGCTGCAAAGCATGCCAGCTAAGCACACTATGTGTCCTTTTTTGATTCCGGATATGGCATTTTCTAAGCAATTTGACGCCAACAAACTGCTTCCTGAAAGACAAACGGGAAAAGCTGAACAAGTGTGTACTATGACACCTGTTATTTATGAGCAATCCGGAGAGAATGAGATTTTTGATGAAGAATGCCGCGAAGACACAGAAGAAATAAATGCATTGCTTTACTCTGATGACGATGATGCTAGCCATGATGATAATGATTATGATGACCAGGATGGCGATGAGGTGAGTAGTGGTCACTCTCCATTGATCAAGGATGGAGCTTGCTGCAAGCAAGAGAAACGACAAGAATGGGAATTTGACAATGATGTGGCCATTTCAAGTATTTCTTTGAAAAAACGCAAAACCTTTGACGGTGAGCGTGAAAAACAAGATTTAGCACCTGAAAAGATCCATTCTGGGGATTTCATCAGTGATTTATGCGAGGGGACGAGCCCTACCGTTGGAAGCAAGAGACCAAGAAAGACTAAAATTCACGAGACATTAAAAGCTCTTGAGAGCATACTTCCTGGACTGAAGAACAAGGATCCAGTAACGATTCTGGATGAAGCAATCTGTTACCTGAAATGCTTGAAGTACAATGCACAGTCCATGTCCATGGAAGATAGTGACAGCTCTGGTTGTTATGAACCGTTAAACTGAACTCCGTTCTATTTCATCCCTACTCGCCTAAACCAGTAAAATTTACTCACTTTACGTTCTTGGGTGTCAGCTTTATTTGGATGGGTGGCCTTTACAAGTTTCTCGCACCGCCTATTCCCATCCAACAAAAAAAAACGTCCATGTTTTTTTTTCGTGATTTCCTATTTTCATTCGGGTTAAACCCGTTAAGTCTGTACATAATCTTCTAATAACAACTTTCCAAGTCTTTTCAAAGCGGTGATTGTTCCGCTTCAACGGTGGCCGTGATTAGCTGACGGGCAATCATGACACTGCCTTTTAGAGAAGCTGAAAAGTCACAGATTGGAACGCATGGGAAGGACTAGTAGTGCTTGAAGAAGATGCTAAACAATGAGAAAGGGGTCCCAAATGTTCCTGGAATTTTCAAGGGATGAGAATGAGACTCTCATAGTCTCATATTCACTTAACTGCATGCGCATTTGGTAAACTAAGGTCCCACTTTTTCACTCTTTTTTTTTTCTTTCGAGTCTTCAGCATTTAGTTTTTTCTTTACGGGGTCCGGGTGTCACGGTCTGGTACCTGGCGTCCTGGCTTATCTGATGAGCCTTAGTTATCAAGGCCCCAAGCTCTTAATCCTGTCTTAAGTGATTGATTAAAGTTGCTCTTATCCATGTACTTTGTGTGTGATCTTGTTTATTATAACTTGATGCTTGTAATATATAAATGGGTTTTCCTTTAATTGCTTTTTGTAGTTTTCTTATTTTGTGTAATCTTCATGTAATGCAATGAAAACACTTCTGTGTGTGTGTGATTTCTTTTGTACCTAAGAAGAGTTTGTCTCCAGTAATTGGGCTCGAAATGGCAGCTTTACGATCTATCAAGGCGACCGACAAAACGTCTATTGAAATTAGCTTTGATAAACAGGTTTCAAGAGCTAAGTCTTCAAAGCCACAATTAGTCTCTCTTAAGACAAATAAATCCGTTTTAGTAGCATCCTACTTGTTGACTTGCATATATAGGACAAGTTTTTCACTAATAGACTAGACATTTTGTTATTGTCTTGTTATCTTTGCTATTTGACCCGTTTTAAACAAGAATTTGTGTCTAAACCGGGCAACCTAAGTTCTAAATACATGCTCTAAGATTTGTGTGAATTTGTAATCATTAGGTCTCATTTTAGACGGCCATTTCCGTCTAGGTCAGATGTAAATGGTCACATATGACGCGCCTGAAGGCTTTAGACGAAAATGATCGACTGAAACGAGAAATCGCGATTTTTAATTGAGAAGAAATGTTGGTGTGTGTGGGGGTCCATATGCTTGTAAATGAATACAAAAAATATATAATAACTACATTCATGGTGGTGGTGGCCTATATTTATGTATTGATGCACCTGTAAAACTGACCTGACCCACCTGCCTTACTTGCTGTGGTTTTCTGCACTTGAATGATTAGGTTCTTACCCTATAACATGGCTTGCATCTTTGCCTCATGCTTGACATAGATTTTCTGGATCTTTATGTCTCTCTTTTTCATTGATCATGCAATTTTATCTACCTATTAATTTAAGAGCTAGTCTCATTCAAGACGGATATATCCGTTTTTATAAAAGATGGATCGGATTACCTTTCACAAAAATGCAAGTGGGAGGACAAGTGAGAAAACAAGTGGGTTCTTACTTGCCCTCCCACTTGTCTTTTTGTGAGTGACAACCCGACCCATATGCTAAAAGTCTAAAACTATGGAGTACTATATTTTGTTGATGTGCACCTGGAAGATAGTTCTCAATAACTTCGGTTCGATTCTAACACCGACCGTATGTTGGTGCCTCATAAACAGCGCCCTAGCAGAGATGTGAATCTCTATCATTCTTGTAGTTTAAGTTCCAAACTTCCATAATTCGTATGAACCGAAACAAAATTCTTACAATGTCAACCTTGTATGGATATACTCCGTATCATATAAAACTTAAACATCGTGAACACTTATCGCAACATTAATCACTGTACCTTAAGCATAACTAATACCCGCTTCAATAATATGGTCACGGTAACCTTCAGAACCTGTAATGCCGTCCATGATAGTCCCCCATAGCATTCATTCAACATCACAAATTCAGTAAGCAAAGCATCTTAAAAGCCTTTTAAAGTCTGTTTTTATGGACTAAGAAAAAGGTTAGGTAAGATGGGTGATGGCAATAAGTACTAAAGGATTTCGCGTGATAACATTTCACCAAAAAAGTAAATTACCTTATTTTAGCAAGTGACTGCAATTTTTTCCAACTTTTTAAATCACTTTAATTGCCCTTAAATTGAGTTTGCCTCTCAAGTGAATGATTCACTTCTCATAAACTCTCATGATGTCTCTAATAAGCTGTTAAACAGTTTCTTCTATTCATCTTTTTCTTAAAGTTAATGCCACCTGAGTAAAAAGGGAAATAGTCACTTTTTTTTTACCATGCACTTTTTTTTTTTTTTTTTTTTTCCTTTTTAGGGACAAAGTTGAATTAGAGGTGGAGATGATATGTTTGACTCAAAATCATCAAGTTTAGTGTTTTTTTTTTTTGAAGTATGTACTCCCTCCTTCCCGATCATTTATCTAGTTTTTTTATTTTCTTTCAGTAGTTTTTTGGTGCTGGATTATGATGGAATACATTAAAATGGCTTAGCATAAGTGACATGACACGACCAAACCCGAATTAATCGGTTAAGATTGTAGCTTGCCTGAAGTATGCTAGACCAGATAATCGAAATTGACTAAGTTTATTCATCACATAATAAATGGTTAAAGTAAATAAAACCACGATCAAGAGGACTAGACTCGTATGACCTAACTCGTAACCACGGGACCTGAAAACATTCGTACTTGAAATGGCCTAGCCCAAAACGACTTGTTCCTGACCTGAGCGACCCCGTCTGACAGGTCAAGTCGTAACCATGTAAATTACTTTGTCCTTAAAAAACAAAGAGAAGACCCATATGCAACTGGCAGTTGACAGCTCAATGTTGATCTTGACAGTCTGGTAGCTCTATGTATGCTTAATTAGGAAAGAGACCAAAACTTCAATAGTCTTCTATGCTCCACCTTAGTAAAAGAACAAGAAAAAAAATAGTGGCCAAAAGACTGATGCACTAGTATCACATGTAATGTATCAAGGTGCTGCCAAAGTAGCAGCAATTTGAATAGGAGTAGGTCTTGCTTAAGACGGGTCGGATCTTGCGACGGGTATTTTGTGAGAGGAAATGGGTAGAGGGGACAAGGTGGACACCCCCCATGTGCTTCTCCACTCACCCTTGATGGGTATTTTGTGAGAGAATATGGTATCCGTCTTAAGGTTAAGACGGATACCCCCGTCTTAAATAAGAATTTGTGATTTGAATATGCTCATGCTCATGTCCTTGAATGCTTATGATGTCAGAATTCAGGAATTTCAGTTAATTACCAAGGGAGTAAAGATGGTTATGGACCCACTGTTACTTGGGTTTGTCTGACACTCTGACATGCTCATATACCCTTTGTTTCTTATTTGGAAGATCAGGACGAAGGAACGTGTACGAGTGTCGGACGACTTTGCTGTTTTCCTAGACTGTCATTTATCTTACTGATTTTCATGGTTTCATTGAATGTGTCCTTTCGAGGGAATGTGACTTGTGTGAGCCGTATTTGCTGTAATGGGTTGTTTTGGTTAACGGCGAAAACTTTGATGAGACGATCGTACGACAGGATGGGGTGAATTACTTGAGTTGTAGGTTTATGATTGAGCATTTGAAAGTAAATTTTGATTTCCTGAGAGCATTCTGGGAGTAGTGTTATTTGATCACAGTATATGAATAAGTAGCCTGCAATAATCAGATTTTGTGATTTTGTCATCTTAAATTTTCACACACAGAATTCTTTTTCCTTTAGTTTTATGCCCTTCTTTTGATTAACCTATCTTTTTCTTATAAAAAAAAAAAGAAAGAAAGAAAGAAAGAAAACAGAACATCTTGAATGAAGAAAGAAAAAAGAGAGAAACTTTGGTAGAAAAATGTGCACACTTCTGTCTAGGATCTAAATCTAAATTATTCTTGAGTCCCCTTCGACTCAACTTCGCAATGCTAGCGTCCAGCACACGACACTTGAATATTGGTATGACATCCAAAGATTTCATTTTCAGCTATGCATTTTCATAAAAATAGCCGATCCAACACTCAAAACACGCAACCTGTATCTTATACTTCTAGAACGAATCAGAGTAAACCGTTCAAGAAATGGAATTCCTCCACCTTCTAGGTGCTTTCCTCGTTTGATCAGGAGCCAGCTGATCAGAGCTATCATCATTCTCTAAATTATTCATCTTTGCAAGTCGACTTAGCTTCTTCCACCCGCTAGTCCAAGCCGAAGATGAACTATTTTTCGGTTTAGTCATCATTTTATCAAACTGCCTTTGTAAACTCTCCATCTCATTTTGAAGCTTAACATACTTAGTCTTCACAGTGTCTAGCTCAAACTTGAGGGTATTTATGTCTTTCTTTGCAGTTGTCCATCCTTCTTGGAAAGACTGTGGGGTCCCTTCTAGAAGACTTTTCCGTGTTGACACCATAGGCTGGTAATTTTGATCTGGGGCCGGGTCTTTCAAAGAATTGTTGGCTATTGCGTTGCTTATCTTGACTTGCTCCGAAAACAGGACTTGTACAACCACTCTTAATGGTAGACGCTCATTTTGCGCAGCGTGCATACAGGCATCGATTGAGAGCTTCTGACAGTCCATTACGCGACATAGCCTTTTCCTCTCGTGCTCCGACAGTGTAGCGTGTGCCTGCAGGTTTCATAAATTAAAGCTGTGATTATGAATGTATGATCCTTGAATAACCAATGTAAATAACTTGTTAGGTTAACCGCTCTGAATTTGTGAAGTTAACCGTTCTGAATTTGTTGAGAAAGTAAAAGTTTAGTACCTTAAGATATGAATCAATTGCTCTGTAAAGCCCATCATCACAAGTTCTAGCAGATTCGGGAAGAGCCTCAGCCAGGACCTGAAACTTGGTAAGAGAAAGATTTCGATCCCGAGCAATCTCAGTAAGGTAACTATCAACAAGCCTAGCCACTCTCATCTTGGCATTTGAAGCATCCCCTCTTTGACTTTCGTCATACGTACTCTTGTCCACGTAAGCTTGCATGCTCGGACTGGCACATTCCGTTTGTTCTTGCACTAGAAAATGCTCTAATAGCCGCTGAACCAAATCGACATCATAGACAGTTTCACTCTTATGGTAAGACGGTATAAGAAGGTCGGATAAGGTTGCCTGCTCAAATTGCATTCCTACGCGTTTTTCCAGCTCAGTTACTAATGCCGGGGCTACTTTTAGCATGTTGGAAATTCTGAGAAGCTTGAGAAGGAAACTGCAAGAGACGCAGTCTCGCTGTGGTGGGATTATGCTTATGAGGCTCTCTATGATCATTCTTTGATCTTTGGCTTTCATGGTTTCCTGATCTTCCTTGTTTCCTGAAACACAAAAACTTCTGTAAGACGATCTGACGACTGACAACCTTATGGTGAGACAGTGTCATTAAAGGGTTAATGTACCTGATATTACTAAGTGGAGCCCACCTTTCCAGCTTCCGGCACCACTAATGGTACTGCTGCTAGTTTCCTTACTGATATTCCCAGTGTTAGCGAATTCATCCATTGTGATTCCAGCACTAGAATCCTTGGCTATTCCGGGTATCCATTTAGTCGCATAATGCATAATTGAAGCACCAAGTAACTCGAACCTCATCCCCTTTACTCTAATGGCAGTTATAACACGAACAAAATGATCAATTCTTAGGATCGATACATCTTCAAACCACCAATCAGGCGGCACTTGCGCAGCCCTACTTGGGCTCATTTCCTTCATCTCGTTCCATCTGGGGCTCGCAGCCTATACAACAACATCAGCGCCTTAGCCTCAATATGATTCGGGGTCGGCTGACATGAATCATCATATGGAACCGTCTAGAGTATCCGATAAGGCTTCACAGTATACGGGAATTCATAGTATATTAAAAAGAATAATATACATTAAAAACATTTCTATGAGATCAATGCAATGCTTCATTAACTCTATTAGATGAGGAATACATAAAATACTTATTGTTAGTTCTCACTGACCTTTACAGGTCTTCCAGTGTAGTTCCACTTGATGCCTTTAGGATTCGCGCAGGCTTTCCAAGCAATAGACTCGCTACACCTCCGAACAATCTGGAGATTTTCGGCCCATGGGGAGAGGTCCTCACAGCTCTTAAGCACGATAATCGAGTCTCTCCAAGAGGAGAGGACAACATAGCTTAAGAAAGCTTCAGTTTTGAATATGAGGTTACCTTCTTCTAAGTCTTCTGTCATCTCTAGATACTCTGCTGCACATCTTAGACCTGAGATGTTTGCTGCTGTTAGATCGACAGCGATCCCATAACAGAATTTCGATGCTAGCTCGAATGATTCAGCTCCACCAGGGAGATCATCTAAGGATGTCTTATTTAGTTCCCCATCATGAGTGTCATAGATGATTCTGCTCAGTTTCCCACATCTAGAGATTAATGGGTACTGTGTTGTATGCATATAAAAAAACAGTAAATTAGTCAAGGCTCCTAAATAAGATTCATATATGATTTCTCGTGTACACATATTCAAAACTCGACAATCTGACATAGGTATGAATGTATCATTCTAGCCAAAGTTGATTTTTTATTTCTTTTAGAATTGGCACTCATCCATGTCAAATACTTTGATGATTCATAGATGATTTTCTCGTGTACACATGTTCAATACTCGACAATCTGACATGGGTATGAATGGATAATACTTGTAAACATCATTTTAGCCAAAGTTGATTTTTTCGTTCTTTTAGAATTGGTACGCATCCATGTCAAATACTTTGATGATTCATAGTGATTTTCTGGTGTACACATGTTCAAAACTCGATAATCTGACATGGGTATGAATGGATAATACATGTAAACATCATTTTAGCCAAAGTTGATTTTTTTTCTTTTAGACTTGGCACGCATCCATGTCAAATACTTCTAATCAAATCTGAACAGCAAAAGCAGAATCGTACGTGCAAGTTATATGTCCTACACTCCTACAAACTATTTTGCTAAATTCGTTAAAAGTATCTAACACAGGTACGCGTCCAAGACTCAAAAAAAGAAGTACAAGCACCATATCCCAAGCTACATATCCCTACTAATTGAATAACAAATTAGCTATGAATGTAACTTTAGTCTAAATTCTATCAAGAAAAGCTTATTACCTTGTGCAAATGGAAGCTAACTTCACCAATTTGAACCAAAAAATCACTTGGAATATCAGTAGCAACAAACCTTGATTCACACACCATAAAAAAAAAAGTTAAATTTTTTTTTTCACTCATGCTAATGCTTATATGCAATAAAACATAAAACCAAATTCATACGTTTGTTTAATATACGAGAGGTGTATTTTAAGTAAACGTATGGAATTGACCTGAACGGAGAAAGTACGATACAAAAAAAAAGTGAAATACCAAGAATGCCCTCTTTGTTCAAAGCCATCAGTTTTAAGACCATGTTTGGTTGCAGGAAGAGTTCCATTACCATACTCTCTTCCACCATTAGACTCACTCTCAGAGTCCCACATACTTAAAACTTTCACTCTAAAGTCTAAATAAACAAGCAACTAAGATTATTATTGATTATATTTGTGTATTTTGTGTTAGGAAAGTGATGGAAGATGTGGTGAATGAAGCTCAGAAATAATAAGCTAAAGAAATGACATAAATTGGTAAATTCTACACATGGGCAATGGTTGGAGTTATCATTAAAAGCTGTCGGTCTCTCTCACTAATTATCTATCAAGATGAGGAGGTAATTGTACTCCTGGTTTCATTATGTAATAACGCAAAATGACTTACGTGTAATTTTAACTCTTATATTTAAAGTTACGTGATTTTAAGTTCCGACTTTCTATATTGACTAATCGAGAGTACATTACGACACAACTATTATATTTATAACCTATTGTTACCTTCTCGATGTGTTCTTGCCAACAATGCTACTAATATCGATTAAAACACGTAGGAAAATTGAGAAATATTTAAGGAAACGAATTAAAGGAGAATTATTTTAGGTGACCCATCCAAATGGTCTTGATTCAGACAGACCATTTTGATATGAAATAATAAGACGGAATTTTATAATTATTTTACAGCTAAATGTTACCACTATCGAAAAACAAGTTACCATAAGCTATAACATTGTCTATATCATCGTAGTTACATTTTATTTTAGCATAAAAGGGTCACATACTTACATATGCATTTTTGGACTTTCAAATGAAAAGTGGTCGTCTGAAACAAGGGCGGGTAATTCTAACTCCTACAGGCTTTACAGTAATATACATGTTGTGGAATGATGGGCAATTTTTGCCTTGAAATGTTGTTTATTATTTTTGCACTATAATTAGTTATGGTGTAAAACTTTACTACGAATATGATTAATATGATTAATGATTTAGCTCACACTTATTCTCATTTGCTGTCAGAAAATGCAGTTGTTATGTGGGTGGGAGCTCCAGCTTTTTGCTTTGTCTGCCTTATAATTTTACAGTTAAAAAGGAAAGTAAAAAGATACTCCCTCCATTCAACTCCACACTACACTTATCTTTTTTCACGTTTGCCAACGCGCGTTTTGTATCGTAAATATAGTTCGCTACGTATTTGCAAAAATTATACAAGTTAGATATTTTTAATATACTCTTAAAGACGAATCAAACAAGATCCCACATGAATATATTTTCTCTTATGCATTAGCCGGAAATTGAAAGATTCTTCCGACTTGTGAATAGTGTCAAAAATAGAAACCTACCATGTGGAGTTGAATGGAGGTAGTATTCAGTGTGAACTGTAACTGTTATAAAGGGTGGCTTTAATGATCTTATGGATGACATGAAATAAAAGATGTGGATATTTTGTGTCTACTTGTGTTTGTTTAGTAGGATGTACGTATCACGTATGTCTATCATTTGAATGATTAGAGTGTGTCGCTTAACACTGGTATATTCTTCTAAAATTTTAAACGGATCAGATACTAACAAGTGTTAATAATAAAGATAAAACTTTTGGTATATCCTAGGCAACAAACGAGGTAATTTATTATGTAATTGACATGTCTTAGACGAATATTGCCCGTCTTAAATGAGAATTTGTATTGAATGATATAATAAGTATTTAAAAGAGTTGGAATATTTATGTAATGAAGTCCAAATTAAGCAGATTAATTTCTAAATCAAGTGGAATTGCTTCCATCAGAGTCATGGAATACGATTTACGAATAAGAGATGTCAATGGAATAAGACATCCGTGTGGGGTTTGTGTGTTTTATACTCACCCCACAACAACAGTGGTTAAGCCTGACAAACGTATGAATCGGGTCGGGTTTTGGTTGGACTGTTGGGTTTGGGTCGGGTAAATTTTGGGTTGGCGAGTTTGATTCAGGTCATTTTGGATTAGCTATTAATTTGGGTCGGGTTATATTGGGTATTGAAATCAAGTTCGGGGGTCGAGTTGAGTTATTCAGACCGGTTATTCGGGTTTGGCCAATTTTGCCGGGTCTAGCTGTGGTAGATATCAATTAGTTTAATATTTAACAAGGATATTTATAATTTGTGTTTGAAGAAGATATTTATAAAAATTAAATAAAAATGTACGTGTAGGATGTAATCATCAATTAGTAGACTATACAACCAGTTGTATTATTGTATATACAATTGGTATGATTATATACAACTAGTATTATAGATTTGGAGCTTTATACTAAAGAAGTTGAGCTTATATATACATTTTACGAGTTTTATTGAAAAGAATCTGAGCGCCTTTACATAAATTTTAAACTCGAAATTTTATAATCAAACTCAAAAGTAATACATATAAGCTCAATTAGATTTTAACTTTGACACCTACAAAATTAAAATGTAACTAAAAAATTTTAAAAGCTCGAAAAAATTGCATATAAGCTCAATTAGATTGGTATTGGATGTACCTTGCTCATATACATTTGGTTGTATGGTCTTATTTGTGTGTAATCACCACCTTAATTGTTAATTTTAATTGATTATTAAAATCAATATAATTTATAGTCATTCTTAGAAATAAAAAAATGGTCAATGTTTCAATTGGAAAGCATTGCAAATGTATTAGACAAGAATTATACCACAAATAAGATTATACAACCAGATATATGTGGGCATGTTACAAACAAATATACAATACCAATCTAATTGAGCTTATATGAAGTCTTTTCGAGCTTTTAAATTTTGTTTGTTACATTTTAAATTTCCAGGTGTCAAAATTAAATTCTAATTGAGTTTATATGTATTTTTTTTTTTTAGTTTCATTATATTATTTTGAGTTTAAAATTTATATAAAAGAGCTTAGATTCTTTTCGATAAAGCTTGTAAAATGTACATATAAGCTCAACTTCTTTATTATAAAGCTCAAAATCTATACTATCAGTTGTATCTGATTGTATAGTCTACTAATTGGAATTAGACGAGATGTAATAGTACTCTCTTTTAACCATGCCACCAACCTATATTTAGGTATTAATCACAATTGTTTCAAATAAGACGGGTTCAAGATAATATATACTCTGTAGTGCTCTGTATAAATATTTTCTAAAATGCGCTCTCAAGATGTATTTCAAAGTAAAATTTTATAAAATAATTCATGAATAATTAATAGAGTGCTCGTATACAAAATATTCTTTTATTTTTAATGAATTGTTTTTGTTAAACTTTTCTATTAGGTAATATACCTTTAGTTAATGTTAGTTACGTCATTACTATAATTATAAGGGCTCGTTTGGAAGTTGTTTGGTTATCCCATTTTTTGTAAAATGGGGGAGTTTCGAACTCCCTGGAGTTTCCAACTCCTGCCTAATGGGGTAATTAAACTACCTAGCCCCCCAAGGTCATTGGAAACTCTCAGAAAAATGAAACTCCAGCATGATAACAAAACGTAAAAATGCAATTCAGGTGAATTATAATGGAGGAATGTAAATCATGTGAATTGGAAACTAACACATGAGTTTAATTGTATGAACCAAACGAGGCCTAAGTATGATTATACCACTCTCGCGTTCAAATCTTTAGTTCCATCTTACAAATTTCTTGAGTCGTACCTAAGCATATCGACTCAACCTTTCTGCATTCATAATAATTCAACCAATCGTGTGATATCATGTCTAATCAGGTCATTTAAGGGACGATTTAGAACATATTAACCTTAGTAATGTCATAATGAGTAAAAGTTTTGCACATCTTAGAAAATGCTAATAAGAAATTATGATTATGGTCAGTGGTGGAGATAGAATTTGAAGTCAGCGAGAGCTAAATATTTTAGCGACGGTGAAGGGGTAATACCGTAATAGCATAACTAATTTTGAAAAAATTCAAAAAAAATATTTAAAAATATTTAAATTTTCAAACGGCGGTAGAGAAAGCGTCTCTACTGCCCCCCTCGTTCCACCATATCGTGCCATCACTATCACAAGCAATAATTGACACCATGTTTTTTCGTTTTTTACAAAGCTGTTTGGAAAAACAGTTGTGTAAAAAAAAAAAACATACACAATTTTTTAATGATATAGCAGCCTAAAAAACTCATTTTCAAAAACATAATAGTTTGCGTGAATTTTACACAAACAGGTTTTGAAAAAAAGGAATGGAAAGAAATTAAAATTGTTACAATCTACCTTGTCAAGTAAACTGATGTTAGCCACTGAAATTCTTATATTTTTTTGGATAAATTGATAACTTATACCTAGTATAAAACATTTTTTCAAATCTTATACCTAAGATAATTTTCTTTCAAAACTAATACCGAAAATCCTCATTTCTTTCAAACTCAATACCAAAATTTACGGATTGACCATTTTACCCTTACTAATAACCTACCACCACCCTTAGGCCACCACATTAATCCATCCCCGCTACCATATTGATCCACTAACCTCCATGTCCACCATATACACCTCATCACCACCCTTAGGCGAGGGTTGTGACGGTGTTGGGTGTATATGCGGAAGTTGTTAACTTGGTGTGATGGCGTTTAATGGGGTGACCTTAGGATGACCTACCGGCGAGAGGGCAATTGTGGTGAGTGGTGACAACACAACAGTGGTGGTGGTGGTAATGTCAAGGGGATTAGGTAGGTCGTTTGACGGTGGTTTAGGTGTATGTGGTAAATATTAGCGGTTAAAGATTAATTTTGTGGGGAAAAGGTGGTGATGGGTGAATTAGTAAGGGTAAAATCGTCAATTTTATTCTTTATTTGAGATTTGGTATTGAGTATGTAAAAAATGAGGATTTTTGGTATAAGTTTTGAAAGAAAATTATCTTAGGTATAAGATTTGAAAAAATGATTTATACTAGGTATAAGTTATCAATTTACCCTATTTTTTTTATTACAATTGGTTATAAAGTGATACACTGATACGGAGTACAATTTACTCTTTCTCCAATAATGTGAAAGAGTCACATGTGAGATTATAATCCAACCAACATGTCTTGCTTAAGACGGGGTGACCCGTCTAAATACTACTTGCTTTCTTGTGAGGGGGATTGACCCGTCTGAAACTTTCAGATGGGTCGTCCCGCCTGAAATGAGAATTTGTGTAATCCAACACACCCCCTCACATGTGAGGTTCCACCGAAACCTTGGGTTGATACCATGTTAGAGCATGCAAATGGCCTGGGTCGGGCCACTCAACAACACAAGGAAAGTTTTATCCTAAAAGCAATTGACAATAAGAGTAGCTACATTGATTATAAAGTGGTACAATATCTCCTTCTCTAGTAATATGGGACACTCACATGTAGAATTATAATCCAACACCAATAACAATGGCTTAAGCGAAAAGAAACTCTTCAAAGTTAAGTTGATCAAAACCTACTTAAGGTCATCAATATCACAAGAATGGTTGAATGACCTTGTAGTTTTGTCAATCGAAAAAAGGAATATTTGAAAAACATTGCTATTGATGTTATCATCAATGATTTTGCATCCGATAATGCTTGTAGAAACCAATTTTTTTATGATTATAATATACTACGGGTAAACAACGGATCTATAATATAAGTAATTGATACTACGCCGCCTTCATCTCAATTATTTATTTGTTTTTTTTTTCTTTGTGAGAGATATTTTATTCATAGGTAAATAAATGATTGAGACGGAGAGATTATTATATATGTTTTATTTTTATTTTTGTTATGCATTATATTTTTTATGAGGCTCCAATCTATTATTTTCCTGATTCTGTGATTCTGTCTATTATAAATCAAAACACTCAGTTTGGTACATATGTACAATCTATAATACAAATACATATTTTAAATAATACTTGTAAAACGCTTCGTTTTATAGGAGACACGGAGTCCTTTTTAAATTTATGAGACAAATAAATTGAAGATGATTAATAAGAGAAGCCATGCCCATAACATAACTTACTAGATTTCATGCCCGTGCGATGCACGGGTTTACGTTAATGTCATTTTCGTAATTTTCCTATAACGGTTAACCTATAAAAATAAACTTTTGAAGTTTTAAGATTATAATAGAATATACTCCGTAATTTTTTAAAAAATAATATTGATATATTGATTCAACTTATTCTATTTTAAACATATGTTACCAACCTTGTCGGGTCTCAAGTTATATTTGATCTATATTATGACTCGAAAAATGATTCAAAGTACCTAAGAATTAAGCTCACTAAGACAATGTTTAAAAAACTCAAAAGATTTTGGGTTGTTCACCGCACCTTATGCTAATTGTTCGATATAGACTATTTATAGTTATTAGTATATTCACCACACATACATTATTTTTCAATGTGAGATATATAACATACTAAGAATTACACAAAGTATATGCAAATAATATGATATTCTATATTGTATTGATAACATTTTTTTTATCACAAATCTAATTATATTATTTTCATAATTAATACAAAATTTTAAGAGCTCTCTAAAATAATACTATCTTCGTCTTAATCATTTGTTTGTCTTTGACTAAAATACTCCTAAAAAAAGGCAAACAAATGACCGGGACGAACGACGCTGTATTTGAGAGACTTAAATGACTTTGGGTTCATCTCTAAGTTTCAAGGACGACTCTTATTTATAATCGCGTGATCATCCCAGCTTATGATATTTCTCCGATGTGGGACAATTCTTCTATTTATAAATAGTATATTCACCATACTTGATTACTTTTCAATGTGAGACAAATAACATATTTGGTAGTTACCATTAAAATTATTATATACGATATTTTCTAAATTAATTTTGATGATGTAAATTTCATTAAGGTAGAAATAATAATACAAACTTTTAAGATCTCTGAAAGATAATACTTGAGAGATTCAAAAGATTTTGGGTGAATATCTAAGTTGAAAGATGACTCATTTTCACAATATTTTTGTGAATTGAATGTACAAAATTTTATATACAAACTATAAACACCACTTGAATATAATATAGGAAAATATCATTGAAATCGCGTGATCATCCCAGCTTATGATATTTCTCCGATGTGGGACAATTCTTCTATTTATACATAGTATATTAACCACACTTACATTACTTTTCAATGTGAGACAAATAACAAATTTGGTAGTTACCATTAAAATTATTATATACGATACTTTCCTAGATTAATTTTGATGATGTAAATTTCATTAAGGTAGAAATAATAATACAAACTTTTAAAATCTCTGAAAGATAATACTTGAAATATTCAAAAGATTTTGGGTGAATATCTAAGTTGAAAGATGACTCATTTTCACTATAGTTTTTGTGAATTGAATGTAAAAAATTTTATACAAATTATAAACACCAATTGAATATAATATAGGAAATGTATATTGAGATAAATAAAATATTTTTCACTTTATTTTTTAATGATATTTTCATAAATTAATTTTTGATGATGTAAGTTTCACTAATGTGGATACAAATTTTTAAGAGCTCTCTAAGATAGTATTTAAGAGACTCAAAAGATTATGGGTTGATATCTAAGTTCCAAGGATGAATCTTATTTATAATTATAGGATCACCCTAACTTATGATAATTTTCTGATATGGGACAATATACCTATTTATACGTAATATATTTACCACACTTGTATTATATTTCAATGTGGGACAAATAACTTATTAAGTAGTACACCATAAAAATTATTACTTATATAGGATATTTTCCTAAATTTTCTAAATTAAGTTTGATTATGTAAATTTCACTATTGTGGAATTAATAATACAAAATTTTAAAGGTTCATTAAACAAATACTTAAGAGACTAAATGACTCCTATTCATAATCATACTTAGTATATATATTTTCCACAAATACATTATTTTTCAATGTGAGACTAATAACACATTAAGTAGTTTATCATCAAAATTATTATTTATGATAATTTTCTAAATTAATTTTTAATCATGTAAATTTAACTAGTGTGACTATTATAATTCCATTTTGGTAAGAGTTATCCAAAACAATGATTAAGAGACTTAAAAAATTGTAGGTTTATACCGAAATTCAAGGATGACTCATATTTATAAACATATGATCACCTTATGTTATACTAATTTTTCAATGTGGGACAATTTACAATTTATAAGTAATATATTCACCACACATACATTATTCTTCAATGTGGGACTAATAACAAACTAAGTATTACACCATCTTTTTTCATATAATATTTATTTCTTAACTGTTACTAAACTGTTATATTAATATTAGAATAATAAAAAAATATTTTAAATGTCATTTATTAAAATTTTAAAGTCATTTATTAACATAAAAATATAAAAAATAGTTTAAAAGCTCGTCCGATTATCATATTTATGATCACTCCACTTAATGATAATTTTTTAATGTGGTACAAATTTTGATATTACGTATAAATTCACAAGTCACGTTACCTACATTGTTTTTTTCAATGTGGAACAAATAAAACATTACATAGTTTACCATCAAAATTATTATTTATGATACTTTTGTAAATTAATTTTTAATGATGTAAATTTCACTATAGTGAAAATTATAATACAAATTTTAAGAGTTTTGTAAGACAATATGTAAGAGGCTCAAAAAATTTTGGGTTGAAACTTTAGTTTCAAATATGATTCCTATTTGTAATCATAAGATCACCCACCTTATGATGATTTTCTGATGTGAGACAATTCTACTATGTATAGGTAATATATTCACCACAACTACATTATTTTTCAATGTATGACAAATAATATACTAAAAATTACACCGAATATGTTCAAATAATATGAGTTTCTATACTTTTCAGGGTTTTTTTTCACCACGAATCTAATTATATTATCTTCATAATTTTTTTTTACAATACTTCGATTTTTTTAATAATACCTTTTAAAATTAATTTTTGATGATGTAAATTTAACAATTGTGAAGATAATAATAGACAAACTTTTAAGAGATCTCTAAGACAATACTTAAGAGATTTAAAATATTTTAGTTTGTTATATAAGGTCCAAGAATGATTCCTATATTTAATCATAGGATCACCCACCTTATGTTAGTTTTATGATGTAAGACAATTTTAGTATTTATACATAGTATATTCATCACATCTACAAACTTTTTTAGAGATCTCTAAGACAGTATTTAAGAGATTCAAAATTTTTGGGTTGATACATAAGGTTTAAGGATGACTCCTATTTATAATCATAGGATTACCCACTTCATTAGTTTTTCAATGAGGGAAAATTCCATTATTTATATGTAATATTTTTAGCACATCTACATTATTTTCCAATGTGAGACAAATAATAGTTATGAATTTAACTTTTATTTAAAGAGTTTCTAAAAAGTTGAAAAGTTGATAATATTATTAGGAAAATAGTTAATTTAAAACATATAATCAAAATTTAAGAGTTTAACCATAACTTGGAAAGTATATGTATGAATATAATATTGAAAATTTGATAATATTAAAATTCAATCTTTATATAATATAATATATTTTATTTAATATTTAATTAGCCTAATAAAATTATGTGTAAGGTAGTTTTATCAATAAAAAATAAAATAGTGTTTTGAAATAGTTGGAGACTCTCTCGTTGCCTGAAAAAAGCCTCTTTTATATATATATATATATATATATATATATATATATATATATATATATTGATTTACTTGCGGAATAAAAAAACAATCGGGTGTTACGTTATATGCCATCGCAGCTCATGAGGAGTTCGGATTCTCTGTCGAGCCCCTCTAGACTCTAGTTACATACTTACATAGTTACATGCATGCGTGGGTCTCTTGTGATGCCGAATCCACATTGGAGGATCTGGAGCTCCAAGGATGTAATGGTCCAACATAAGTCTAAGATATACAATCATTCATTCAACTCCACTCTACCACTTTACTTTTTCACATTGTCAACGCGTGTTTTACGCGGTAACGGTAAATATCGTTAGCTACGTATTTGCAAAAATTATAAAAGTTATATATTTTTAATGTACTCGTAAAGACGGATCAAACAAGATCACACATGAATATATTTTTACTTATTTATTGAGAGAAAAATGCAATTAGATGTTCACACATGAATAGTGTAGAAAAGTGAATATGGTATAGTTCAGATGTATCACCTCATACTCTTTCTTTTTTTGAGTTTACATATATTTTTTTCGAGTATTTACAATTTACAAGTTATATAATAATTTTTTTTGATGGAAAATTTTTTCAAAAATAATTTAATTTATAAATAAAGTTTTTAGCAATGTTGTATTGTTTTTCGCTTAATATTTAAGTAAACACGATCAAAAATTTTATAGTAAAACTCAAATTCTTTAAAATAAAACTTAAAAAAATGATCATAAAACTGAGAAATTACATAAACATATGTACTACTTCTGATGTGTAATCCATGACATGGCTTTGGGCCAAATGTACACATTTTTGTTTTGGAGTCTTTCACAAAAAGCCTCATACTGTTCTTCTTTTTCAATGTGAAACTTGAGTGGAACTGGCAACCCAAAACAATCCTTCCCTCAAACCAAAGACCACATAAATGTCTTCCCCTCCAATGATAATAACTAACTACCTTAAGCTCCACCACACACTATACCCAGCCGAGCTATTGACTTTGATACCACTTGTTGGAACGGCCGCCTCCACCATCCGTCATATTAATACGATATTATCCGCTAGGGCAGAGCACGGATCAGATATCCGATCCAAAGTGCTAGTTCAGATCAGATATCCAAATTAGAATTCCTAAATATAGATATCCAATATCCAAATCAAATGTATCGGATATCCAATATAATCGGATCGGATACGGATATCCATATTTTGAAATTTACATTAAAATTAAGTTTGAAACACGATCAAATTCATCGTTTTACACGATGATTTTCTTTAGTATTCTTATTTTAATGTTCTCGACATAAAATTTACATATCACTTACATATTTTTCTTATAATTTAAACTTTTATAAGTTGTTTTAAGAAATAACATTGTATTTTCTCGAAATTAAATTGAAAAATTATAGTTTTGGATCGGATCGGACATCCAAATATTTTGGTTCTAATATCCTATCCAAACCAAAACCAAATATTTCGGATCGAATATCCGATCCATACATAACTTTCGGATCGGGTATTCAAAAATTCGGATCGGTTTGGATCATCGAATTTTTTACTCAGCTCTATTATCCGCTTTGTGCTAAACTCGTACAATTTTATTTTTGGGTTCCTTCCCAAAGATCTATCATTAATAGGGTAATGGATCTTATAAACTAGACAAGACTGTTTTTTTTTCAAATGTAGAAATTAGGATGGTCGCCAACGTGGGAATTGGGTTGACCATCCCAACACCTATGTACTTGGGCCAATGACAAAATTAGGTCCTAATAAAGAGCCTAAATACAACTCCAACTTATTTGATTTGACCAATCTTATTGATATTTGGTACGAGCTTTGTTCGACAAAATAGTTTCTTATGAAGAGGAATAACCTTGTTTTTTTTTTTTCGACAACAGTAGACTGTATAAATAAAGATAAAGAAAAACGTACTTACAAGGAAGAAGCAAAACTAAAAACTCACAAATCTTAGGAATTAACCAGTAGCTAAACTAACTGACCAGAAGTTTTGTTTACGAAGAAGCAAACGCATCTCCGTCAAGCAGTGAAAAAGGTGGATGGGTACTGGCGAAGAAGATGCCAGAACAGAAGATAATTTTTTTGAAGTCACAGTAAATGCGACATGAGTGAAATTGGCAGATTGCAGCATATCCATACATACACGGAGTGACTTAGCATAGGCCGCAAATTCCGTAGAACCCTGAACAACTACCGAAAATGAAAGTTCCTCTTGAGTGGCGGAAGAGGTAAAAGTAAAACAGTTCTCGTGTGAGTGGCGGAATAACCTTGTTAGAATGACTTTACTCGAAGAAAATAATGCTAAATGCCGAATTTATATTATTATTTTTATTTTGGACAGAAAGATACAATGCTTGAGCCAGCTACGCTAAGTCTTGAAACTTCGCGCTGACCCTTTGACAACTACTAGAGCGGTAAAGTTTTCCATCATAATTTTTAACATTGTTGCATTCTCAGGTTCGAACGCAAGACATCTAATTAAGATTGACTAACACCTTACCAATTCATTTAAGTGAACAGACAAAAACTTTACAAGTTACTCATTACAATCCTAAAGGAAGTCATTCCGTCCAAAATATGATCCATAGTCGACCTTTAATCTAGGAATCAACCTACTTAAACGGACATGTATCGATCCACGATAAAAGCATATTTGACATAAATTTAAATTTGAGAGTTACCTAACCTGAGTGCATAATGTCATATGTACTTTTGAATTGATCCGCATTGATTTGAACAACCGCTGACAAAATCATTTTGTTTTGTTCGGTTAAAAGAGAACGGTTGTGTGATGAGTTAAATTAAACTACTTGTTGATTTATGTTCGAGATGTTACTATGATCGTAAATGCTCTCACGTTGGATAGGCACCAAAGTCGTCGTTTTTTTTGTTTTTATCATACAACGGGTTAAAAATAGCGGTTGAACCAACGGCTTTTAGGCTGGGTAGGAAAATCACATGAACGTTCCTTCATATCATAAAAAAAAAAGAAATGAATCCAAGAGTAAGCAGCTGACTGACCAGTAACCATGATAAATTCATTCACGATTAGTCGATTACTAGTTTCAATTTTAAGATTTAAAATGATTACATTTTACATAAAAAAAACTAAAAAACACCATTATTTCAAATAGCACGATTAAAAGTGAACAAACAATATTATTTATTCCTTATGTTTGTACGCAATTTTCCAGGGACGCTAAGTTTTTCTTGGTAAAAGTATACGTTTGACAGACTTAGGTAGGTGAGGGAGCACACATTAGATGATAAGATTTTAAGAATGACCGACTATTGATTCGTTAAATTTTGTTTATATTATTGTTTGTACGAGTATTTTAAAAAATGTAAACAAATTACGAGAACAATAATGTCTAATACCCTGATACAATCTATTTAAGTAAAAAACATTAATGTATTGATAATAACACAAAGGATTGTCTCACAACCAGAGACTGTCTTATTCTATAATTTGTTTAGGATGGAAGGAGTAAATATTGCGTAAATCAAATTAATTTGATAATATTACAGAAAGTAGATATATTAAAACATAAAATGGTATAAAAATAATGAGACAAATAATCCGCTTTGAATTATGATATACTCTAATATATTGGAACATTATTTGACCAATCAATATGCCAATTTGTGTGTTTGCTTATAAGAACATCTATATCTATATATATAATTAAAAAGCAAGACAGTGCTCCACATTACACTATTCTTCCTTTTAACAAGGATTTATAAAGCCCCCATCTACAAGTTAAAAAAAAAAGTAAAAGAATTTGGAACATTAAACATAAATGTGTGAGCATAACAAACATTAATCTTTTTCTTATGAGTACATTGATTAACAACAATAAAATATAAAATTAAATGGTGAAATTTAAATGTGGAGGTTTTTTATATTGAATAATTGAGTTTTAAAATATTTTATTGGTTTTCTAAGTTAAGAGAAAATAAATGAAAAATAAAAATAAAAAAATACAATTATGTTTAGCTAATATGATTATTGACCTTTGTATTTTTGAATTTATAACGATAATGTTAGACACAAGAAATATTAATACAATCATGTACTTTCGTACTATATATACTTTGTAAAAAAAAATATCGAACTACGAAGGTATTGACTATACAACTGATAGAGTTAATTTTGTACCACTATTTCAATTTTCAAATAATTTCATACTTACATGACACATCTATACAATATTATAAAAAAGGGCACGACTAAACATTTAACTAATAAAAAAAGACATTTTCGATTGTCATGTGTCACATGCTTATAAGTTATAAGTAAAGAAAATTCTTAAAAATTTATAAATCACAAAAAAAATGTAGCAAACCTTTTATCTCCCTCTCATAACTTTTGTTATCAATTTACCCTATTTATTTAACTTTATTACCTTTATTTAATGACCTTTTTTCTTCATTTAAACATTACATAACCATCATAATTTCCATTTTATTCAAAAAATTGGTATGTAAAGTATACATAGATAACTAAATTATTTTTTCACTTAGATTAACTAATCTAATTTATTATTTTTGTGTTTGCAAATTGCAGGGGGATGATATATACTCACATATCAATAACACTTCATGAAATTGTTATTATGGGTATGAATCTTCTTTACATATTTTTGTTTGGTTTGAATGACTTTTTCATTTTTGTTGACTCTCCTTTTTCTATATTGGTGTATGTGCAATATCAAATGGTATCATGAATCTCTAATAAGTGGTTGAAAGATATATTATTATATTCTAACCTTGAAATATCAATTGCCAAAAGTTTGTAAATTGGACTAGACTGTCTTTCGCTCTTTCATACACTGTTGTCACTGTAGTGTCTTTTCTTCTGTCTTAAATTTGTATAACAGGTTAAAAATCAAATTGTTTAATCAAAGTGTTGAAGTATGATCCATAGATGTCAGTTTGACGACTTAATACTATTATAAGTGGAGTAAATATTTTGCATGATTATCTGTTAGAAATCGATACTCATTCCAATTCATGTTCCAATTTCTAATGCTTTTAAATAATTTTTTCGTTTCACATCAACTATATAATTTCGTAATTCATGATATTTTTTTTGTATAAATATTTTTTATATGATTTGTGTACACTTTTTTTTTCTCATTAGTTAGGAAATCTTATAGTTCGTACGAAGTATAATAGTATTGTTTTTATTATAATCTTCGATTAATGAAGAAGAAAAATCTAAGTTAGGAATTGTGTTTATCCATGAATCTATATTTTATTATGTGATTAAAACGTGTATTTACTTTTTCCATTTTCTACTACTAATAATAATTAAAATATATTAACTAGGTCTTTTGCTATAAATCATTATTCTTGTATAGAAATGTCGATATATAAAACTAATAGTTGTCAAATTGTAAAGATAATTTGGTAAAATATAAAAGAGCTTGAGAGAGCAACACTACTACTCTATCCTTATTTCATTAATGTGAGACACTCGCGTGTGGTAAACCATGATAAGGAGTTAAGTCTAGACACTATATTTTCAATGGTGTATGTGTACAAGATTTGAACTTCTATGAGCCACTTATTAAATTTCATAAACAAAAAAATTGAGACGACAATGTATAACTGTGGTATGTGTATCGCTCCCTATTTTTGCAAGGAGGCACATATTTAGCAAATAACACAAATAATTAGAAAAACGGGCTCACTAGAAAAGTAGGTACAAAATTAAGATTATAATGGGTCACGACAATGTGAGTCATCGATTCGTTAAGTTATTTATATATAAAATTCAGTGATAAGATATCAATACTATCCACTGATTTAGTTATTACATGTTTACATGCATTAGCTTAACTTTCTTTTCTCACAAGTATGTTATCCAATAAGGAATAGAATTAGATGTCAATTCGTTTATTTCTTTTACAGGTAAAAATAAGGCCAAGTATTTTCATAAACTAAAATAAGGCCAAAACAACAATATATATAAACAATATAACATAAACTAAAATATGAAATCTTACTCGTGCATTGCACGGGTACAAAAACTAGTTATTATATTCAAGCTCAATATATTATTTTACAACATGTTGCTTACCTCAATATAGTGGTAGGCATATTCTAAAACAGGAAAAATTACTTCATTTTACAATAAAAATAACATTCTATTAATTTATAAACATTTTGACTAATTCTACTTAGTAAAGTTAAAATATGTTGATCAAACCTCCCGATAAAATCACTTATTTGCATTTTATCTTTGCAATTTGCTTATGATAAAAATAATCCACTACTGATTGCCAAACAAGTTTATTTATAATCAAACTAACCAGTATCAAACTCCAATAATTCTTTGGCTAGCCCTTTCAAAAAATAATTATTTTTGTCGTGAAAAACAATTATTTCTGAACCAAAGTAATCACAATTTATCAAAAACCGATCACTTTTCACTTGTGATACGTACAACGGTCGCAGAAGAGAATTTACGATCAATCTATAACGTGATTAATAAGATGGTACCGAGTACCGACCTAAATAATCCATCTAGATAAGAATGGAGGGAAAAGAATAATCAAATCGTTTACTCAAATCGTACACTTGTACCTTCATTTCTTACATTGACTTATATTTACACTTGTCTTAAAAGTCAATGTTCTTCCCCATTTTTAAAGAACAAACACAATCAATCTTCAATCACATAATTTCATCAACAAAAATTGTACAATAATAACTAAATTAAACCCCAAAAATATGTCCAAATTGATGAAACAATCTAATTATTCAATTACAATTCTCCCAATTGATACACTAATCAACATATTTTCCAGATTACCAATCAAATCCCTATTAACCCTAAAATCAATTTGCAAATCATGGCGTTCTTTGATTACTAGCCGTTACTTCAGCAATCTTCATCTTCAACGTAATTCTCTCTCAATTGAAAAACTTTTAATCTTTATTGGTGATGATTACTCGATTTATTCTATTAGTTTAGAAACCCTAGAATTGGGTGCAATTAAAATCCCTTTTTCTTCTGCTTGGGATCGATATAGTCGTCGTAAAAATATTGTGGGTTCTTGTAATGGCTTATTACTTTGTATATGTGATGAGAGTTCGGAATCCGAAGCTCTTTTGATTAATCCATCTACACTTCCTTGTAAAAGAGTTCCTAAATTACAAGTACCACAACAATGTTTGTATTTGAGTTACGGGTTCGGGTATGATATTGTAAATGACGATTATAAGATTGTTAGAATTGCGCATTTTTTAGGATTAAGGGGTGATGGTACGCATTGGGGTGAAGTTATGAAAGTTAGTGTAGGTGTGTATAGTTTGAAATTTAATACATGGAAATTAGTTGTTAGTATGGTGGGACCACTTGGTACACCTGTTTCTAATAATGGGGCTTTGGTTAATGATCATTTGTTGCATTGGTTGTTTTCTTATGGGGGTGAGAGTAATGTGTATCGTATAGATTGTTTTGATGTTTGTCGAGAACGATGGACTCATGTCGAGTTGCCTTATTTGAACACGAGTGGTTCTCATGATGGGTTGAAAGATTTAGGGGTTTTGGATGGGTGTTTGTGTTTGATGACGGGTGGGAGCGATGTATGGGTGATGAAAGAGTATGGTGTCAAGGAATCTTGGGAAAAACTGTTTACTATGTCGGATAGGTGTATTATTGGGTCGTTGAAGGTTGTTCCTATCATATATTCGAAAGATGGTAATGAGATTTTGTTGAGGAAAGATGTGTTTTCAAAAGCCTTTTGGTATGAGTTGTCTGAAAAGACGACTAGAACAGCTGAGTTTCATTGTCTGCCTAGTTATCGACAAGTGGGTGTCTGTATACGAAGCCTAATCTCGCTCTGTGACGATGCTCAGATGGGTCACGAGGCGCAGAGATGAAGATTCTTTGCCAGTTGCTTCCTGTACATAGCTTGTGAATTGAGACAGTATTGAACCACTTTGCGAGGATTTTGTTATTATTAGCTTATCATCCTTTGCCAGGCGCAGAGATGAACATTCATTGAGGGTTGATGATCACGTCTTGTGGTTAATACCCGTTTAACATACTGCCCTTGTGGTTACCCTAGCTCACATAGTCGGAATAAAGAAATTGTTATGTAATGCTTATCATCCTGTATGCTTGTAAACCTTTCTCAAATGTGCAGCATTACTTTATCTTTATTGTAGCATTCTGATTGTAGTTTTACAGTCCCATTTGATTTCTTTCATCTCTCAGCTAGCTTTAAGTTCTCTCTTAGTCTCACTTGAGATGACTCAGTATTGTGCATTTTCAGAATGCTGCTTCTGTATGAATAATCCATTCTTTCGGGTTTTGAATATACAAAAAGGCTATTTTCCCATTTTTGTAGCAATGGCGATAATGTTGCAAGTTGCAATGGCGTAGAGAATTCACATGATTTACATCCACGCGATTTTGTATTGTTGAAGCTAGAGTACTAGTTGTACCGTTTATAGATCAACCTAGCATCAGCCATATCGGCCAAATCTTGACCAACCACCTGCAAATCTGCAATGGTATTGGTATGGCAATCCTGGCCGAAATTTTGTAGGAGAAAGTATCAAAATCGTGAGCTACTGGTGTGACTGAGAGCAAGGTGTACGTGCTACAGCGATGGCAATCTCTTACAATCAAATCAATACTCGGGATTTTGGATTTGTGTCGATAGCCTTTGTGAAGACAGATGTAGATGACATGCCTTCAAGCCAATATCAAATGCAGCACGTAATCTCGTAACAGCTTGCCCCTTGGACACTTAATACCTGACCCTTATTTAAATTCATTCTATATTAGTTACCATATGAATACTACGCTTAGTTTTCCCCGAGGTCATTAATATGAATACAACTAATTTGTATGAACAAATTCAGTTTACTATCTCCTAGGCCTTTTGGTATGAACTGTCTGAAAAAAGGACTAGAACAGCTGAATTTCATCGGCTGCCTAGTTATCATCAGGTGTGTGTTTGTATCCGAAGCCTTATCTCGGTTTGTAACAATGCTCAAATGGGTTATGAAGCGCAGAATTGACAGTTTTTGCTAGTTGATTCCTATAGGTTGTGCATTCTGATAGTACTGCTATTGGTATTGAACCACTTTGCGAGAATTTTGTTGAGCATGCATGTATTTGTATGACCTATACTGTCCTGCCGTTCTGGCTGAGCGGTAGTACACCGAAGCACCTCGAAAGTAGACATTCCTGTATCGGGTAGCTAAGCTTGTTCAGTCATCAAGGGTATCCCTCAGCCGTCAACATACTGCCCATGTCGGCTGTGGTTCCTTTAGCTCGCATCCTGCAGATTTGTAAACCTTTCTTCAAATTTGTAGCATCACTTTATTGGAGCATTCTTGTTGTAGTCTTTACAGTCTCGTATAAGCTCTTTCAATCTTTCTTCTCTCAGCTAGCTTTAAGTTCTCCCTTACACCATCCATAATAGAGAGGACGGAGCCTCCTCCTAACATTCTCGTTCCTCTAGGAGGAGTTCCTCTCTATTCTGCGACATTTATAAAACATCATTTTAGTAGGAGGACGAGCACCATTTCCGCTAAAATTAGAGGAAGTGGAATATTGGCCCTTGTGCCAATTTTCCATTGATAACATGTTGAAATGTAATTATACCAAAAGGGTAGAGGAAGGATAAGAGGATCCTCCCTGTTGTACGAGAAAATATAACTAGAGTTAAAGAAGATGATGAAAATAGTGGAAATAATGATGAATGATAAAGAAAGTCATGTGTCAAAAAAAAAAAGAGTAAAAAAAAAAGAGGATTCTTTGTATCTCAATTGACAATATATAGACACGATCCGCCTTTCGGAATCATGCCTCAAAATTCATCAAATAATGAAGTAATCTAATAAAACTAATTTGAAAAAAGTACGTTTCCAACAAAGGTAAATATCGAACTTGGTACACACCTGAGCGAGAATACGTTTATACTCACTATTCCGTACATCCCAATCATTTAATCAACGTATTTAATCAACGATAAACAAACTAATAGAACGGAGGCAGTACCTAAGAAAACATACCCAAGCTAGAGTACATTTATATCTCAAATAAGGTGAGTGCTAACGTAAATGCCCAAGCCAGGTTGCTCTGCTTCTGCACAACTATCTTCCTTTGATGGATTATGATCACCTTCAAAATTCACTTAGAAATTTGAATCATTAATATTAATGTACAACTGAATTAACCATAATACTACGCTTAGGAGAGCTCGATATTGGTTCGTTTCTCGTTTAGTTTTCTCAATAAAAGATAATCCGTACAAGTAGTTGTATCATTGACATCATCAATCCCATACAAGATTTATGTAAATGGAAAATAGGGTCTTATATATAGTTGCCCTTGACAGGAAACAAGAGTTGTAGTTCATAGTTACGCCTAATTGTCGTCTTTGCGTATATTGAGGGTCAGGGTCATGTAGGCACGTAGGCACGCGTACCCGGAATCCATGTAACAAAGCTTTAGTAAACATAAAGAATAAGGAGGTACAAAGATGAAAACGAACATGAATTCGGGAAAAAGAAACGAGATTTGTAGTAGTCGAATCACTCAATCGACTAAAGAGAAACACAGCCTGCGACCAAAGAGCCTTAAATTGACATATGTTGGAATAATGCCTTGAATCAGTTTATTTACCTTTTCGAGTGACAATGCGGGTGTTATGCTATCAAAACAATCTGAACTCTGAATCTGAAAACTCTGTAATACTCCTCAACATTAATAATACTCTCCTCCCTTCTGCCATGTAGACGTAGCTAACACACCGTTAGTGAAACACGTAAATCTGTGTGTTATCATCTTTATTGTTTTTTATTTGTTCTTTCTCGTTTATGTCATAACAACATAAAAGAACATTTCTAAGGTAAAACGATAGATTTCCGGCTAATGCTCATCTTATAATTAGCTATGTTCCTTTGAGAGTTCATTTTTCACAAGCTTATTTAAGAAGTTATGCAGGGGCATCCTATATTGTTAAATCGCGCGCCTACTCTGCATCGATTAGGCATACAGGCGTTCTAGGCTCACAGCAGTGAGGATCGAATGTTTACTAATTAAAATTAGAATACTTACCTTGGTCGGAGTCTAGTCAGTGTCATACAAGGAAGTAGACCTGAAAAACCTCTGAAAAAAATCAAAGTTATTACTTGTAGTCCCTCTGATCTAGACCAATGGTAACACTTATCATACACGGATGATCCACATCAATGGTAACATATTTTATTTGGCCCACAACATTACTATGTTATCCTACACAAAATTAAACCCACAATTAAACCCACAATTACATGGTCCACCTACTTTTTCCATTTTTAACCTTCATTTTTTTACCTTTTCTTAAATATTCCATTTTTCACCATGTTACCATTGGTGTGGATCGGAGGGAGTATTAATTAAGTTGCATATTTGGTGAGAGGGGTGCTATAAAGTTGAAACAAATTTTCATAACTCGCTTGTATAAACTTGTGGGCTGACTTCACTATATTATTATACAAAGTAACATATTTAAACAACACGAGATAAGTAGGTAAACTTTCTGCCGACAATCAAGCGATAAGAAATCAATCGAAAGACATGGAACAATGGAGGTTACATATGGAGCAAACTCTAGCTTCACAAGGTATCAATATACCTATTCAATCATGCAATCCCCATAACCTTCATAATAATGATAGGCGTGATGATAATGATGGAGATGATCGTCCATGTGGGAGCAACTTTGTTGATCAAATATTTGCTCAGTAGATGCCTAGTTAATCTTAAGTTGCATTTGGATTTTGGACAAACTTGTTAGTATATGATTTATTAGTTTTTAAGACTTTATTAATGGATGATGTAGTAGTTTTTATGTAAAACTTTGTTTTATGTATGACTTGGTTTGAAGACAATTTATGTGAATTTGTTTCGTGTTGAAACGGTGTAGTAATTTGTACAAAATTTTCCGGTAAAAAACGCATATGTGAGCTGCTAGTTTACAGCAGGGAGAGTTGTAAACCGGCAGCTCATGAATGCTACTGTTTTAGTTGCGACCGACTATGGTGTTTTGCGACGGAAATACGTAAATATATTGCGGCGGATAAAACTAGCTAGCGACGGATTTTTTAAAAGTGTGCGACGGACGTTGTATACGTTTGCGACGGAATACTTCAACGCTTGCGACGGATATTAGTAAATATGTATTTATGCATCACAAATTATTTAAACTCTACATGTGAGCCATTATTAATTATCAAAAACTCTACAAGTAAAATTTTATGCATTCAACAAGTTATGATAGTATTAGTAAATATGTATAGGATATTTAGTTACCTAGATTAGTGTATATTATTATACGGAAATTCCTTGATTTTCAATATTTTTTTGTTTTATGTATCTTGTACATTGGCTATTTATTGGTAATTAAGTCACCCTAATCATCAGGGGTTTACAATCTAACATGATATCAGACTAGGTTTAACATTATTCCTAAACACCTTTAGTCGCCTTCTTTAACAACACCACCCCTCCCACAAACTCCATCCCGTCTACTCTGTTTCCAATATCCAACACAAGGTACGAGTTCTTAATGGTGTCAAGGTTAATAGATATGTTAGAAGCTAAAAGGTACAAGTGTGTGTCTCTTGACACTAGTAAAATTATACTCGCTTGCCAAGTTACCTTTGATGAGTCCGTCTTCCCGTTTGCGTCATCCTTTACCATTAAACCCGACTCATACTCCTTCCTCCAACCTGATGGACCCCTTCCCCTTCCCATCTTCTCGACGTCTATCCCCCACCTACCGCTGCATCCGTTGCCTCCCCTCCACAAACCTCCCTGACCACTCCCACCACTCATGCTCACCCTACTTTTGCCTCCACGACAACCTCCACCAACCCGATCTCCTTCCCTACTCCTGTCAAGGTTATTATTAATTATCGGGTCGTTGCTAATGTCATATCTAATATATAGGTTAAAAGCAGGCTAGTCATTTTATTAAGTTAAAAAGTGTTAATTTTAGGGGAAGTATATATAGACGGTTAATGATCTAAATGTCAATGAAGTCAATTTCTAAGTGAAAAGAAATGAAAACATGGTCATAATATAAATCTATGAAAATAGATGATCATTAGCTCTCATTTTACCTTATGTTGAAGAAGATAACCTGTAAAAAACCAAAAATTATCAATACACAAATTCATACATACAAGATCGGCATATTAAATACTTCATAACTATTATTGATGACATAAATATAATGTGGTATTCTAACGTATATATTATATACACGAACTTAATTAATTAAAGAAAATTAGATCGAGAAATATTGACGAGATGGAGTCACTTCAGAAGAATCAGACATGAGAACTAACCAAGAGGCCGAGGGATAGAAAGATTGTTACATGCAAATGGGTTTTCAAGAAAAAGAAAGGGGAAACAGAGGTTGAAGGGGTCAAGTATAAAGCTTGGTTTGTAGCTAGGGGGTTCACGCAAAGAGAGGGGGTAGACTAACTACAACGAGATCTTCTCACCGGTGGTCAGACATACTTCCATTAGGGTGCTACTGGCGATAGTTGCACATCAGGATCTGGAGTTTGAACAACTAGATGTTAAAATATCTTTCCTACACGGAGAGTTGGAGGAAGAGATATACATGACTTAGCCAGAGGGTTTTCAGGTCCCCGGAAAAGAAGACTATGTTTGCAGGCTGAAAAAGTCTTTATATGGGTTGAAACAGTCTCAGTGCAATATGTCTTGCTAAGGATCAAGTCCATCGTGAGAGAACTAAACACATTGATGTGAGGTATCATTTCCTAAGAAATGAGAAGAGGATTAAGGTGAACAAAGTGGGTACTGCTGATAACCCAGCTCATATGTTTACCCTAGTTCCGTATAGCAAGTTCAAACACTGTTTGGACTTGCTAAATATCTGAACCATCTGATTGCCCTTAGAGGGCAATATATGAGGGGGAAGGGAGAAGAGTTTTCTTTTACATCTGGCATCTAAGGGGGTGTATCTGGTAAGGATTCAAGTCAAGGTGGAGATTTGTTGGCTTTATGCCTTGAATCGGTTTAGTTGTCTTTCGAGTGACTATGCGAGGGTCTCGGTGCCCGGGTAACGAGTCGAGGTCCTGAGGTGAAACGCCCTGGTGGGGGTTGAGGTCAACTCCCCCGAAACTTAAACGGTATCTGTTAATCTGTTTGGGCTAGGAATATGCTTTAGGTCGTTCTAGGTTCCAGTATTAGGTCTTAAAAAGTAGTATATAAACTCTTCAAGTCTAACCCTAGCAGTTATGTGATGAGTCAATTTTATATATAGTTTAACTCCCTAGTCTAGCTCGGTGTATTTGATTGTTATACTTTGTTTAGTATATTTGTGAGCTAATTATGTGTTCTAGGTGTATTGCTTGTGTTTCTTACATTTTGTAGGAATCTAAGCATTTAGAGGCTTTTTTCTTGCACATTAGCTAGCAAAGTTCATTAAGCTAAAATGGAAGCAAGATGGATCATGGAAGGATACTATGAGAAATGAGAAGCCCAAGCATGATGATTTGTAAAATGGTTTGGTGTACAAATGAGAAACCAAAATGAAGCCCAACTTAAGGAGTCCACAACTCAACATAGGGATGCTCATGTGATGCCATCAACCGGAGAATTAAGGAGCTTAAAGGCGTATCATAGGATTCCTCAAGCGTTTAATTGAGTCATTAAGCAAATGTTCCTGGATTAATGAAACCCCGATCGGGGTTCCCATTCCCCGATCGGGATTTGGGTTCTGTGAATGCATACGTTTCAAGTCCCTCTCCCTATATAAAGGAGAGGGACTTCGACACTTAGGGACATCTTTTTTATCATCTTGGACAACATTCTACACTCTAAAAACACTCTTTTACATAATATCATTAGTCATTAAATTAGGTTTAGAATAGTTTAGTTTCCATTAGTTGTTACAAATAATTTCTTTAAGTATTTCAATTTATATTACAAGTTCATTTGCAAGTTATTTGGTTCCATTGCATTCTTCAATTCCAAGTTTTATTTCCTTTGTTGAGGTAATTCTATTTCTTGTATTGTTTTGTTATTTCCTTTGTCATTTCCATTATTAGTAAGTTATCATGTTTACTTTATCATTTGTTACTAGATTAGTTATCATTATGCAAGAGTAGTTACTTTCTCTAGGGAATTAGGATAGCAATGCATCAATAATATTTGCAATTGTTGAAATGAGATGTTATGATATTAAATAGTTGTTTTTATCACATGCTTGCATTGTATTGTTAGTCTTTGATTATTGATCACAATCCTTGATTAAATTTGTTAATTCTTTCTATAAGTCGAGAGGCACGGAATTGAATTAATTACACTAAGCGTGTGTTAGTAGATCGACCTAGCCAAAGCGAGTGTTCATTAGGACCCGATCTATGGTTGACACTAATATCGAGAGGTGGGTGTCTTTAGTCTAAACAATTATCGTTATTATCAATTTCCTAGTTTGACTTGAGCATTTACATAATTTGCGTGTGTGACCCGACCTCCCTAGACTCTTCCTTTATTATTATTGTTGTTTCATAAACCTAACCAAACCAATCGATAACCGACGTTGATAGAATTCACCACATAACAACTTGTATAGCAACTCCCGTCTCCTTGTGTTCGACCCCTATTACTTCATTCATTTGTGTCTAGGGTATTTATCTTTGATTAGGTGTGCGATAGCCTATCATTATGCATATCATAACCATCTGAATTTGAATATGAAAACTCTGTAAAACTCTCCTCCCTTCGGCCTTGTGGACGTAGCTAACACATCGTTAGTGAAACACGTAAATATGTGCGTTATTGTCTTTATTATTCTTAATTTGTCTTTTGTCGTTTCTGTTATAACAAGACTTAACACACAATTCTGAAATTTAAACCAAAAATACGACTTATCAACTGGGTGCTGGAGCATAGACAAAGATAACTCACATGTTTCGTTAAGTCATAGATTTCACAAGCTATGAATCTTTTTTGACTTAAAAATGACATTTATCGAAAAATTCATGGAGATAGACTCTTTCCAAAATAGGTAGCCAAGTACCATCTGATAAGTGATAACCCTACCCTAGGGATGAAATCGCATTTATTAAAACCAAAATGAGCTATCATAAAGGTTCAGGCTTAATACTTATTAGGGAATAAGTGACATATTTCATAATAGAGTAATTCTTATTGATAATAATGTGTTGTGTTATGATTTATAAATACAATGATCCTATATTTATAGTATCACAAAGATATTTAACTCAACCTAAATATCTCATATAATTTATCTCAATATATTATTTTCTAATATTATCATAATATTATCTCACATGACTTCATATGAGATCTTATTTCCTAATACCCTCCCTCAAACTTTTGGTAATTTGACTAAATTTCCATTAGTTTGAAAATACAATAATTAATAAGAAAAAAAAATGTCGACTTTTCCATGTCTTCATAATCTTCTTCTTAATTTGTGCGTGTAGGACCCGCCGGCCAATATGTGCGTAACTCGTCAGTATATCAATGCGTAACCGACTCGCCAGTCAAGATAGATGCGTAAATCGCCAATACATACAGAGGGGTAACAACCTACCCACTCAATTCAATATGTGCGTAACTCGGCAGTACATACGGAGGGGTAACAACCTACCCACTCATATAAATAATGCGTAATCGACTCGCTAGTCAAGATAAGTGCGGGTAACCACCTACCCACTTATATAGAGAAATAGATAAACAATACGCCTCGTCTCACGACACGAGGAGAGCCAAAACATGCTACGGTACGGTACCATAGTTGATACATCTACTTTATCTTATGAGATTACATACAATAATCCCACAAATTGTTACTGCCATGACTTGTTACTCTAATCAAATGTGGTCTCTGACGGAGACACACAGAACACAAACATCCTACTTTTTTTTTTTATTTGAATAGCACAATTACGGATGACTGACATAACGAAATCCCGCCGGTAGGTTTCTTACATTATTAACCCACCGGTGAGGTAGCGGAAGCGATTTTTGTAGACTCCTCAAGAAAGAGACTCTGATACCATGACAGATTTCATAATAGAGTAATTCTTATTGGTAATAATGTGTTGTGTTATGAATACAATGATCCTATATTTATAGTATCACAAAGATACCTAACTCAACCTAAATATCTCATATAATTTATCTAAATATATTACTTCCTAATATTATCATAATATTATCTCACATGACTTCATATGAGATCTTATTTCCTAATAATAGTCGTTTTAGTGTCACAAATAGCTAAGATTTTAATTCAATTTGACGAGTAATAAAAATTAATTTCTTCGACAAAATTCTTTCTTTCAGTCCCCCTAACATTCCAAAAAACAATATTTATATTGATTTAGTAAAACTTTCGAACCAAGATGCTTAGACGAAAAGACTTTCATGCTTTATTTTATTTCAACTTTAACTAACATTAATCAAGAACAAATGTCCCAAGCAAGAAATTTCATTTCCTGCCTATAACCTAGAGTGAGCCCTTACGTGAAAGACTTAGCTTTCTTGCTTTTATTTCAACATTAACAAACATCAACGTCAATGACCTTCTTTATCTTGTTAGAATGTTAGGTTTTGATTTTTGCTTCCACTAATTAAGACTCTTCCATTCTAAAGCTTTGAAGTACCAATTTTACAAAGATGCATTGCCATGAAATATTTAGTACCCTTTATGCATGGATGTATAATAACATTTGTACCATCATACTATATCATCTATTTACTTCAAAACTTATTCCACTATATATTGGACGTTATTACATCATATACTCATCAAGTAATCAATACGGTAATTATCTACCACTTCATTTAGATCGAAAACATGTACAGAGTATTATATATTTCTCGCTCCCAACGTTAGTTTCCAAATATTGAATTTCATATTTAGTCTACCATCTATGGGACTTTGGATTTGGGGCGTGGACATATTTCGGGACTCTAGTAACTGCCGAATGTACGATATATGGTAGTGGGCAGTTAGCGAACACAACGATCCGATCGCTTCCGCATAAGTTATGTCCTTAATTTCCTACCCAAAAATATCAACACCTAACCCAAAACTACTTTGAATTTGAACTAGGACTATTATTATACCTTGATGAGAAAATCTTGCCACTACATGAAAGGGATCTACTAACCAAACTAGCCGCCTCTTTTTCCCAAGACCATCTTTGTGAACTACTCCCTTTGTCATTTTCCAAATTATTATTATTATTATTATTATTATTATTATTAGTATTATTATTATTATTATTATTATTATTATTAGTATTATTATTATTATCATTATTATTATCCATCACAATAACAACTTCCTCCCTAACGGTCTCATCCTCCCTGGCTGACGTGTTACTCCTAATTACATTAGTCGAAACCTCACATGTCCGATCATATCCACTATCGACAGCTGGGTCAATCAGGGCACGACAAAGCGGACACGTGACACGTGACATAAGCCACGTATCAATACAAGGCACGTGAAAAGCATGACTACATTTAGGCAAAATTCTTAAATCATCCCCTACTATAAATTCACCTAAACACACCGCACAATCACTCTCTTTTACACCTTCCTCGTACTTAATCACCTTAATAGAGTTTACATCCGTTGGATTTAATCCAACGGTTGGTATGTGCCATATAGGGTGAAAGACCATTGTACCCTCATGCTCCTCGCGCGTGACTTCACCACTACTACTACTTCTATGAGGGGTAAAATGGTCAATTTGGTAGCATAGTTTAGTGTAGATGACGTAAAATGTAATTAAGAGGAAAACTGAGGCTAAAAGTGTAAGCATGGAGATTAGTAATGGAGATAAATTGTGGGGCCTACTTGGTTGAGAGGGTAAATAAGTGTATTGGGGTAAAAAGGAGTAATGACAAGTTGTAGGGCAAATGTCTAAACACGTCGTAGGGCACCATCCTGGTGGTGATACGGTGTCGTTTTTGAGTTTGTTGCAAAAATATAGACATGTTTGAACCGTGGGAATGTTATTATTAGTGTTATTTAGAGATAGTAAGAGTTTTCTATGAGTAAATAATGAAAAGGCCATGGAAATTAAATAAATATGGAATTTGATGAGAAATGAGAATAATTGGAGGGAATTGAATTGGGAATTGTTTGGATGAGAATTTATTTGTGTAGGAAAGAAGAAAAGTAAGGTGATTTATATGTGTGGAGGAGTAGATGGTGGGTTTAGTGGATTGTGATTGAAGGTTGACTTGGTGAGTAAGAAATTAGAGGTTGACTCACGAAAAAAGGCCAAGGTTGAGTGTGATTTGTGATGCACCAATTTTACTTTAGACGGATCAAACCTTCTCATAAAAGAGCAAATGAGATAAGTAGGGGGTTATCCATTATCCTCCAACTGAGAAATTTGTCGTGGGTTTTAAGTTTTTAGGCTTATTGAGCTTTAAGCCGAGAACTCGAGTCGAATTACAAAACTGGTTTACCTATTTACTAATTTAATTTGTTTACCCTCCTTATAATGTAAACTGTTTTTAAAGGGTAATTTGATCATCAACACACCTTTTTCACTATAAGAATTCTCGTTTCGGGCGACTATAAGTAGGCGACTGACTACAGTAGTCGTCAAATTGGCGAGTAAAAAAACAATCAGGCGACGGAAAGTAGTCGCCAATTTGGCGACTGAAGAGTCCATGAGATTTTTGTTTAAAAAACTTGGGCGACCACTTTCAGTCGCCAATTTGGCGATTGAATAGGCCATCTGGCGACCGATTTCAGTCGCCAATTTGGCAACTGCCCCATTCAGTCGCCAATCCAATTTATAGGCTGAATCAAGCGAGCAAGGAAACCTCATCTCCCTTACTTTACCAATTCTAAATAAACGAACACTACTCCTCCATATTCGATAAACCCGACACCACCACTACTCCACTCCGTCAACCACCACGGCCTGCTCCGACCACCACATCGACACCACCACGGCCGGATCTTTGTCCTCTCCTTAGATTAATTTAGTTTGTTTGTTTAACTTGTGATTTTTACTAGTATTAAGTTGATTTTATATGTTTATATAAACATTTGTGATAATTATTATTAGATTTTTAGATGTTATTTTATTTGGCTTTGGTGTAATTGAGACTAAGGTGATGTTATATGTTTAGTGTTGAGATGATATTGTATGTTTAGTATTAGGATAATACTAATTTGTGTTGATATGTTGATATTAGTAGTGTTTTAATAATGATGATGATTTTTTATGTTAGTGTTGTTAGTATTGTTTTTGTTAGGGTATTTGTAATTTTGATTAGTGTTAGTGTTGTTAGTATTTGGTTTTTGATAATGATGATAATGGTTATTGAAGAGTATGGATTCCTAGTACCTAAGAGGGGGAGGGGGTGAATTAGGTACCTTTTAAAATTTTCAATAATTTCTTTATAGTTTACGGCGAATTGAGTTGAAGAGTAAAGAAAAATTCTGATCGTGGCAACAGTCAGTTGAACTGTTACCAGTTCCTTTCAGATTGAAGCGAGGTTGTAGCTGACAGTATTGATGACTGTTGCTATGTAAGTAAAGTACGTAAATTAAAGTACAACGGAATTAAATAAAATAAAGATCAACACACGATTTTGAATTGGTTCGGCCTACGATCTAAGGGCCTACGTCCAATCTTCATTATATTGCTTTGTTAATAAGAAATCTACTCCGACAACTTAAAAACCCCTACAATAAAATGGCCAACAACCTACTCCGGTTGCGAAAGAGTTTAAGAACACGCTTGTTCTAAAACTCGACTCTTGAACTGAAAAGTTACAGGATCTTTGTTCCTCAAATGTTGTTCTCAATAAGAACTTGTGAGGACAATTTATAAGATCTAACTATTCAAGTAACAAGAATATATCACAATGGTAACAGTGGTCTGGACTGCAACTTTTGAAGACTTTGAGAACTTTTGCAAAGAAAAGGTTTTGGAAAACACTTAGACAAATTTGCAAATGAAAGATAATGCTTTGGAAAGTCTTAGGAAATCTGAACATTTAATGTCCTCTATTTATAGAGGTAGGGAGTGAGCATGAAGTGTTATTAAATTATTATTATTGGGAGAGTTGATCATTCCAACGTATGGATGTCAACAAAAGAAGTAAGCTTGTTGAAAGAGATGTTTCACAAGGAAAGTAAGGCTACCAAAGGTAATGATGGAAAGGTTGAGTGATAGTACACAAAGTCTATAAAAGTGTCTTTGACCTTTGGTTAAAACATGGAGGATATAAGCTATGTTAGCTTTTTCAAAAAACCTTCCTTTGCCTTATTCTAAAAAGTAAAACTTTCTTTAATTAATTTGATAAATCACTTCCCAATTCAGATTGTTTATAAAACACAGTTTTGATGAAAATGATATTTGAAATGACAAAATGGTTTCGATTCAAGAGTTGCAGATAGAAGCAACAGTTGTACTTACTGTTACCAGTTTTCATAAGTACAACTGTTATTATCCAGACATTGAGGCAACAGTCATGCTTACTGTTGCCACAAACTATTGCCACAAGAAGTATTCTATTACTTTTACAATTGTATTCATAACTTAGGACAACACCAACTACGAAGGATTCTTGACATGATCTTTGACTTCGTTCTTGATCAACATTGCAAACGGAGAGGCATTGGAACCTAAGAAATAGTCACTTGATAAACAGGTTAAATTGGCATGTCATCATCAAATTGAACCCAACAGTTATGTTAGTGTTAGTGCTGTTAGTTTTGTTAGTATTCTTCACTCATTAAGGTGATGTTATATGTTAGTTAGTATACATTATGCTAGTAATATTATCGTTTAATTTGTAATTGTTGTGTGGGTTAATGTTTAGATTAAAATGAAGAAATTGGAACGTACATGGGTGTACGAAGAAAGACTTGATAAAAAAAGACGTCATACCGATAGATTTATAAAGGGGGTTGCCGAGTTTATTGAATTTGCTAAACAACAAGATGAATATGATTTAGTAGTAAACAAACTTAGGTGTCCTTGTATTAAATGTGAAAACATGAAATATCTACATGACATTGAGGTTCAAGAAAATCTTTATACCAATGAGTTTTGTCCAAACTACTAAAATTGGATTTCTCATGCAGAATCATATTCTCCAATTCCCGAACAATCTCAAATCCCACAAAATGAGAACCCATATAGAGATATGGTAGTTGATGCCTTTGAGTCTAATATTTTCAATTTTTAATGATCATATAACGATGATGATGACGATGACGATGACGATGACGATGACGATGACGATGACGATGTCGATGACGATGTCGATGACGATGACGATGACGATGACGATGACGATGACGATGACGATGACGATGACGATGACGATGACGATGACGATGACGATGACGATGACGATGACGATGACGATGACGATGACGATGATGATGATGATGACGACTTTAATGATGATGGTTAATTTTGTAAAGATATATATTTTATGTTGAAAGCATTTTATTGTTTTTATGTTATTAACGCGTTCTAACAATTTTATTTTTGTAATTGTAGATGGCGGGAGGTCGACGTAGACAGCGAGGCGGCGGCTCTAACAGACACCTTAGTATTTCTTTAGTTGACGAGGAGGATACAGAGGTTGAGGAGCCGGTGGTCGATGAATCGACCAATGACGATGAATCATCTGATCAGGGGCCGGAGATCCAGTTCACCTCGGACGGGAAGATGATACTTGATCCCGCGGATTTTTGGTAAGACAATATCTTTAATTTGTTATTTTACCATTATTTTACATTGTTTAACATAAATGCATACTTGTACTTAACATATTGTACTTGATCTCAGTCAATTGTTGTCCATTGCCTTTTACACGGTTGCCAATGCGCATTTTATTTCGAAAATATCTTTTACTACATAAGTTTGAAAATTATAAAATTTTGATAATTTTAACGGGCTCATTAAGACGAATCAAACAAGATGTCTCGTGACTATATTTTGGGTTATACATTGGAAATTATTTTAAGGATTCTCTGCCTTTGTGAATAGTGTCCAAAAAGTAAATGACAACAATTGACTGGGACGGAGGGAGTAATACTAATTTAAATTGTAGGTGGTGCACGCATACGATATTGAAGTATCGCGCGCGAAAGCCCGGAGTTTAAGGCTAAGTCAATCCAAGCCTCAATCAACAAAAGAGGATGAAAAAAAGAAGGAGCGGCTGAGCCTTCACATCACGGGGGGATCCAGATCTTTCTTGGATCGAGTTTTGGGTGTAAGTTTACATATTAATCCATTATATTACATATTTGAAAATTATAATTTAAGTCCATTATTTTATTATTAATCTTCTTATACATGTCTTTGTTATTTTAGAAGGGTAAGAAGAAAAAAAGATAAGATGTCTACGGCTCCGGAGCTCTTCCTTGACACCCATTCCCGACTGCAAGACGGTAGAAGATACTTCATTAAGCCGAAAGACAAGGAACTATATGTAAGTTTCAAACAATTTTATATTTATACATATAAGCTCATTTTTGTGAATGTTTATCTTATTTTGTAGCCATTTTTAATCATAATGTTTATATTTTGTAGGATGCATTTTTGGGCGAAAAAGAAAAGCACCCTGATAAGCCCGATAATAAGATTTGGTTTGCCTTGCTTGAAGGCTTCAAGAAAGGATCCGTGTACGGACTTGGCTCGGCTAAAGATGTATTCTACCAAGTCCCAAGGGTAAGGATGCCTTCTAGGTCGAAACAAACTTACGAGCCGAGAGTCGTAAGTAAATTTCAAGACCAGCTAGATAAGAAAAAGAGAAAAAACGCCGAAAGGTATGAAGAAGTTCGGGCAATGAAGGAAAATTTTACCGCCATGGAAACCTTCTTCAACACTTGCAACCAAGGTTCGCGTTCTTTTCCCCGAGATGATAGAGATCCCAATGGAGGTGGCGGTTTTGCAGCCGGAATGAGGTTCCTTAGCACTTGATTTAGGTCATGTCAGTTATGGTTAGAAACTCTTTGCTAATTGTGATGCTTAAACTTGAATTTCTTTTCTTTTTTCAAGACTTGTAAACTTGGATTGATTCTCATTTTATATATGAGAGTGTTGGTTTCTCTTTTTGGTGTTGTAAATGTTTACATTGTTGTTGTTTGCTATTGCAGCAAAGTTTCGTGCAGGGTATGGTAATGAAATGGCATCGGAAAAACAGATTTTTTTTTTTTGCAAAATAACATCGTTTTTGGCGACTGAAATGGTCATATATCGACTGTTTTCAGCCGCCAAAACAGAGTACCCAAACCAATGGCTACAGATCTGTAATTGATCATGCCGACTGATTGACAACTGATATCTTTCGCCAATTTGGCGACTGAAGGGCTATGATGTCACCAAATTGGCTACTAAACTCAGTCAAATGGAGACTGTTTTCAGTTGCCAATTTGGCGACTAAAGGCCCATTCAGTCGCTGATTTGGCAACTTGTGTCAGTCACCTATTTCTTTATTTGGCGATGCTTTTATGAGTCACCAAATGTGGCGACTGAAATCAGTCGCCCGAATTCCATTTGGCAACTAAGACTTGCGACTAGGTATTGACGACTAGTTTCAGTCTCCAAATACTACATTCAGTCGCCAAGAGCAATCGCCTGAGTTCTATTTTCTTGCAGTAATTATTCACTTGTCAGAGTTGTCACTCAACAGTCAACACTCAACACCACCCCAAATGGTCTCCTCTTCTCTATTTATTCTATTTTAGAGGTGATTTTGTGAACTTTTTTTTTGCCTCATAAATAAGATTTTAATAATATCCCATTATCCTCCGACGACATCATTTTAGTCGTGCCGTGCCGTGCCATGACAGTCGACATAATCCAACACAACAATGACTTAAAAGTACTGAGAGTAGTTACTGGCCGGCTATTATTATGTTTAAATTAAGTGAAAAGACATACGAGAAAAATTAAGAAAGCTTGCATCAACTATGTCGTCTATGCATGCTTTTGCAAAGACCTACACTGATTAATACATCGTACATATTAAATTATACATAAACTAATATTTAATTATCTCTTTATTGTCTTGACACTTATAATGATGTTAACATAATTGTCTTAACATCATTTGTAATATGAATATCAAATTGTAAGTAGTAAGTAGTAGTTACAATTAAACTTTATCCTGTATGTTAATATGTAATGTAATGTACTATATATTCAACATCTAGTGACATATCCTTTTTGTTTTCTTGTTACTTGTTACACTTGTTAGTTAACTCTATACTTTATCGGTTGGTCTCTTAAGATGGTTATATCTGGCATAAGTATAAAACGAGTTAAATATTACACTATATAAGTAAATGGGACGAAAGTTTATATTATACACGCATTCTTATTTTGTCTCACTTATCTATTTATCCCGTTTTTTTTTTTACATAATTAAAGCAACCATTTTCATTTAAAAAAGGAATTTTTTTTTTGTGCTATTAAAAAGGAATTTGTGATGTAGGACATTCATGCATGTCATTTGATTAATTTTGGGATTGGATATATTATCAATCTTGGATATCTTGTCTCTTGATGATTGGAAAGATCAACAGTGATAAGTGGTAATCATTTTACTATTTTAGGTTACAAAAGAATGTAAATGGACAAAGATATCTAACACACCCATCCATTTAATTATGTTTTCATAAAATTAATCACATTATGTGGGTAAAAGAGTACCTGAAAATTATTATACTTCCTTATTTTTGGAGTAGTGCTTATTGTTTATGTTTTTATTTTAAAAAGATATTTCAAATAAAGATACTTATAATTGCAAAAATGTTTAATTTAGTGGCAAAAAAAAGTTAAAACACATCCCGGTGTTGACTCATTTGAACGGATTACATAGCATTAGAACCTATTATTTTAAACACAAATCCTCATTTTGGACGTGTAGTATCTATTTTACGCTTAATTAAGACGGGTAAAATACATATCAAATCACCTTACTTGTCGCCTATAAAATACTAAAAATTTTGTCATATTAACTATTAAGTAACTTCGTCCTCCGTCTTGTTTCCATTTAATTAAAATTCCTCTCGCAAAAGAAAAGACAAACAAATGATTGGGACAGACAGAGTATAATACATACATAAATACATTTTTTTTTTAAAAAAAGAAAAAATATTAACGACTTTGCTTTATTAATTAAGGGTTTTTCACACGTTAGAAAAACCTATTAATAAATACTCCGTAATAACTAAGTTAATTAACTTGTACATCGCATATGCTTTCAAACTAGTATTATATAATTTACCACTTCAATTCATTTTAGATCTAAAACATCTTTCTTTTGCGTGTTCAACGGTTTAAAAAACACCAATGCCTAATACTTTCATACTATGAATTTAGACTAGGTCTATTTTTATAGTTACATGAGAAATTCTTGCTACTACATGAACACAAAATCTCATTGAAATCGGACACTATCCATCACATAAAAATGCTCCATAAAAATGACCAACTAACCAAACTAGCTGCCCCTCTTTCGAAAGGATGGCGATAGGGCGCCACCCGGTGGTACTGAATATCGGCGCCATAATAAAAGAAAAATAAAAAATTTAAATGTAAATGTAAATTTTTGTTTTTGCGCCAAAGTTTTAAGGGTAGGTATGTAATTATATATATATATATATGATTAAACTAAAAAAAAGCTCTAACTAATTTTTCTATAATATTTTACACCAAATAGTGTATTTATTTATTTTACACTAAATTATCTTCATCAACAATTATGTTTTTTTTCATTGTATTGTGTATTTGTGTTCTTCATCTACTTTAGTTTTCCATCTAGCTAAAGGGTTCGTTCTTCATCTACACGCCAAGAAAAGCGAAAATAAAATATAATCCCTCAATATAAATTCTGAAATTGTAATATATAATAAATGGAGTCTCTTAATTTAATTTGTTATAGCAATGAGTTAAATACGAACTCTAGTATTCAATGAAGCAGTAACGATACCATTGCCACTTGCTAGACCAAGATGACGCATCTAATGAATGAAAAGTTCTCACAATTTCATGTCGAAAAGTTTGAATTAGAAATTGTGTATAACATATAGTTTAGGATTAGAAGTACATATTGCATGAACCTAGTTCCTATTCCCCACTGCCTTACGACCTTACCCATGAACATAAGTACATATTGCATAATTTATTTGTTAAATACAAGCTTGTTCACACACTATACACAACGAAACATTATCTAGTTTGTTATAAAACTTCCCTACAAAAGTGGCCAAACTCAAGGAAAATTCTACTAATTATATATTTATTTATCATCAACTATAATTAGTTATGAAGCTTTAAGTTCCTAAAGTACCCTTTTTTACTAATTAGTTTGAAAATTCAATTTTTATGGGTGGGAAATGAAAATAGCTACATAATTTACTATGAAACCCTCGGTGGCGCCCAATTTGAGTACCACCCGGTGACGCCATCTCATTTTCCCTTTCAAAAGTCAGTCTTTGTGCTTCACTCCCCTAATTATTTTCCAAAACTTGTTCCTTATAATTCCCCTCCACATTATTATTACGATGATTATTATTATTATTATTATTATTATTATTATTATTTTATAAAAACACAACTTTTATTAAGCACAAAACAATTTACAAGAATGTGAGTAGCCGAGATAATATCAGGGCCAAAACTCCTTTAACAATAGCAAAGTTAATCCTGGTAAAAATGTGAGCAATAGCACGCGCCCCAACATCCTTAAACACGCAGAATTTTTGAATCCGTTTGGGCAATGTACCGCATCCGCTTTGTAACTCCCCGAGTGAAGAGAAAGAGAAGGGTAGAAACCGGTCCAATTCCTCTAGGACACAAAGAATTTTAATGCATTCAAATCAAAAATCGAGAAAAATAGAATGAGTAATTTTGGAACACATTAAAACATTATCTCCATTGCAATACATATGTGATGATAGAGCAGATTATATGACCGAAACTGGCCCAATCCCCCTTTTTGTCTCAGGCTTGGGCTTTAGTTTTGGCCCAAAAAAGCCCATGTCCCGGCCCAAATCATTCTCCAATGTGTAAAATTTGTTATGTTTTTTGGTAGATGATGAAGGATGGCGATAGGGTGCCACCGGGTGGTACCGAATCTCGGCGCCCCCATAATTAAAGAAAAAGAAAAATAGAAAAAATAAAATATTAATTTTCATTTTTACGCCAAAATTTTAAGGGCAGGTACGTAATTGTATATATAATACTCAATATTTATGCAATTAAAAAACTCTTAACTAAACTAAATGTTATCAAAATATTAAAATATTTTACATCAAAACAATTTATTCAATATTAACCTAATTTATACTAAATTATCTTCATTTGTAATTATGCTTCTTCATCATTGTATCATGTTCTTCGTCTACTCTACGTCTTCTAAAGAGACGAGTCAAAGTAATATAGAAACAAGCTTGACCTTGACAAATGACAAATCATTTTAAGCTAAATTTTGCCGGTGTGATTCGTTATTTAGTATCTTATTAATTCACTATCATGTTGCTCCCTTCTTCACAAAATAGTAATGGCTTCATCACATCACCATGGCCACGACTGAAACCACGATTATTAGTTTATCACCATCAAGCACGGGTACCGCCTTATCACCCGACACAAGTGTATTCATGTTACTCTATCTAGAAACCTGACTATGTCTAATAATTAACGTAATTGCTCTTTCATAGACAACTTTTACTCAATCATGGACTTTTTCTCATAAAATGGACAAAGAGTACCCTTTTGATCTCCCTGACTCCTTTCCTTCCTTCCCTAATTACTACCCACCATCCTAAACTAACCTACCCAACTACCCTACCCCCACCACAATAAGCCATATGATCTCCTCCACTATGGCCAGACTCCATCAACGTCGTTGTTCGCGCCGCTGTGGAAGTCGCAGGACCCCGAATTGCATCAATTTTTTTTTATGGTCCAAACTGAGTTCGTCTTAGACCAATCTTTTATGGAATATTAACGACATGGTTGGTTGAGGGAGGCGCAGGTGGGGGAGGAGAGGCGGGTTAGGGCGGCGCGGATGTCGGTGGCAGTGGGACGCGGTTTGGCGTTTGTTGGTTACAGGAGGGTGGGTTTGGAGATGGTGGGTTTGGATGGGTGACAAGTATGGGAGGCGGGTTTGGCCAGCAAGACCGGCCGGCGGTGCGCAGGGATGAAACGGACGTAGTGGGGGAGGGTGGTGAACCATGGCTGGATGGTGGTGGTAGTCGTCTGAGTAAATTAAGGGATTAGTTTTATTGAAACAAAATGGTAAATGTGGGTGTTGAAATAGAAAGGGTAAAATGGTCAATTATGTCCATGATTGAGTAAATCATGTCCATGATTGAGCATAACCCATAATTAAACCCCATGGTGTAATATTAATTTCATACTAGCTAGATGTTGAAGGAACATATTGTTGTAACTTCTAATTTTTTTCCTCAAAAAGGGGCAAAATATTAGGAAGAATTCAACTGATTTTTTACTATTTAATACTATAATAATTATAAAATGTTAAATTCCTAAATTACCCTCTTCTTATTATTAGTTTGAAATTTAAATTTTAGGGGAGGGAAATGAAAATACCTATATGATTTACGATAATACCCTCGGTGGCGCCCAGTTTGAGTATCACCCGGTGGCGCCATCTCATTTTCCGATGATGAATGCATTTTTTAACACCATATTGTGAGAGTGACATTATCCATCTTCAGCTTGTGACGTGTAGTACTCGTCTTCGATGAGAATTTGTGTTTCTAATATCACATTGATTTTTTTCTTCTTCCGCTCTTCAACCAATTCATCTCAAAATTACAACTTTCCAATAATTATAATTCAAGCAATATAACTTTTAATCTCCTGTGTAATTCATAATTATGTTCTTCTCTTAAAGAAAGAATGATTGCATTTTATCTATGTTTTCGGTAGGAATTGTCATTGATTAGTTCTAAATGGTTTCAAATTTTCTTCTATTCTATTATGTTATTTGTTGTATAGTGCTAGTTTATAAATCCATTTTCATTATGTTATAGTAAGATGTTTTACGGGCCAAATAGCTCATTGTAGCCCGACAGGGAGTTTGGGCATGAATATAGACCCACAACATTAGCCCAACCCCATGCCATTGGGCTATTTTTCAAACATTGGCCTGGCCCAAAACTGGCTCAACCCGGCCCATGATTAGCTTTAAGCAATAACCCACAATATACGAATAGTAAAAAGTAGAATAATTTATGTTAGTTTTCAAGTAATAATTTATCAATAAAAAATAGATAAATGTTAATAATTTTAAGTTACTCTGTAATAAACAAGACAAAAGAAATAATTTTAAGTTACTCTGTAGTATTAGTGTGAAAGTCTTTAACATCTTTACATCTACTGCGTGTACTACTCTCTAATCTTTTACACCAACATGCATGCATGCATGCTTTCTCCTTTGTACTTTTAACTCTACAAACAAAAACAAACGTGGATTAATTACAACGGATAAAGTTTTCGTGTTTCGTGTGGAAAAATACAAACCCCATTAAAAAAAGTAGAATTCATTTGGTATAATTAAAGATAGAGATCGATTAAATCCAACCAAAAACAGCAAAACTTGCAAGAGATTATTTGAAGATTATGAAATACGAAATATATAACTTGTAACTTGTAAGCAACGTAAGTGTTGCTTATAATTCATGGTATTTGGCTTCAATCTTAATACTAAAATGTATTACTTGTGAATCCCTCTATCAGATTCTCACAATAACGATATACTCCTTTGAACACCTTTACTTTCTCCTTTATTTTGGGGAAAAAATAAAGTAAATGTAAAATATTGACTGAGACAACGCCAAATACTTTGATGTCGTTATAATGTTTTTTTCCTATGGCTGCATGCGTGTGTATATTGAAAATATATATTCCAACGATTATTAATAAAAGAGCGTGTTACGTAATTGCTAAATCACAAATCACAAACTACAATATTAGAAGGTACAGGCATTTAGATAAGCCGATTTTGTTAATTTCATCCTACTCTTTAGACCTATATATAAGCAATATATATATATGCTTGTACGTTTCATGCATGCTCGATTCTTTATATATACATGCAGTTATAAACACACCAATACAGATCATTACGTAAGCTACTATTCTACTAATTAACAAACTTGTGTTTTTGGTCTTCATTTCTAAGTGCAAAATTAAAAAGGGAATGAAGAACAGTGTAGGATCATACAAAATTCGCAGTGTTCTTGAGCTTTTTCGAGTGTATCGATCAAAATCGATTGCTAATCCAAGTGATCCAAGTCTCGTCGTTGCTACTGCGAGGCAACGAGTAGGAGTTAATGGGTTTGGAAACATGCAATTAACTGGTCTTAGGCTTGTTCATGCTGCTGCTACTTCTTCAGGTAGCATGTAAGTAATTCAATCTGTAATTATAAATTATAATAATGATAATTGAAGTAATTAGTTGTATATTTCTGACGTATATACACAAACAGAGAGATTTTCATTATGGTTGGTGAATATATGCAGGGGAACGGATGGAGGATCCTCATCGTCACCGTTGCCTAAGCCTCCGGCGCCTCCTCCTCGTGGCCGTTTTCCTAAATGGTACTCCCATCTACCGTTTTCCCAATCATTTGTTTATCTTTTTTATTTATTGTGAGAAGTGTTTTAATTAAAAGTATATAAATGACTGGAACGAAAAGAGTAGTATATTATGGTTAGGTCGTTTTTGACTAAAAAAACCAAAATGATTTCTTTATTCATAAAACGGTATATATTTCTCGTATGAGTTGGTTCTGGTAGTTAACACCCAAGTGAATTATTTGCGAGCCTCATTGTTTAAACTATTGCGAGAACAATTAACCCTGAGATGATGTGCTTAAACTGTGTTTGTTTTCGATGTGGGAAGTAAAATTAATATTAAGATAACAATTCTCGCAAAAAAAAAAAAACAACTAAAAAATATAAAAAATAAAGATAAAAACACAAATAAATGGTTATATGATGATAAGTCTAATACAAATGCAGGATGATCTATGATTATTTTGGCAGGTTCAAATTGGTTATAGGCTCTGTTTTTTCTCTGCTTCTAGCATTTTGGACCCCGAAGTGGGCTGCTCTGCTCAAAATAGGAGGTAAGACACCTTCTTCTCGGAAACTAAAATTATACTAAATTGGATGTATTACATCAGATTTATTTTACAAGTTTTTTTTAAACCTTGTAAGTTATATTTAATTTTTGACGTAAAAACTTAAATTCAACTTATCTTATGTAATATTTTTGAGTTTAATATTTAAGTGAACGAACTCATAAACATTAAGTAAAACTTATCATCTTTAAAACAAAACTCGAAAATTTTATTATAAAACTCATAATATTTAAAACAAAACTCATAAACTTTATATCATTAAAAAATGTAAACATATTATTGAGACGATGGGATTAACGGTAAATTGCGACATTTGTATTCCTTTAAAAAACTCCGAGAAAAGAAAATCTAAGTGTGGGCTAATTTTTTTTGATTTTGGGCTATAATTTTTCCCGAAAAAGCCCACGGTTCAAATTGTATAGTTGGGTAGAGTTCGGATCTTTGGGCCTAGATTATTAACAAGGCCCCTAATTTACCTTAATTAGGAGAGGCAGAAGTGGTGATCAAGGAGGTGGAACAAGCGGCGGTCGTGGTAGAAAGGGTGGCGACGGTGATGGAGAAGGTGTCGGAAGAGGTGGCGGATAACCTTCCGGATGGTAACAAATTTAAGGAAACAGCTTTGATAGTTGAGCATGTTTCTAAGGAAGCAGCTAAGGATGCACATATTGCTGAAGAAATACTCCACAAGGTCTGATATGTTTTTATGCACTTGTAATTCATACGTATAAAAAAACATGCTTATTAGTCATATAATTAGTCGTCTACACTCTACAATACCCTAAATGAAACCGTCTCAACTGTCGGCAAAGGATACTCATGATCAATAAAAAAACAATTAGTACAAATATGACACTACAATAATAACAATCACCTAGTAACTCAATAACTACTGCAAATAGTATGATAAGGTCAAATGTACTTGGTCTTAAGCAACACATATATTTCGGATTTCCGATAAACATATTGAATTAAAGAGCTCCTAAGTGAACAAGGGATAATAAAACAAAACGCAACTTATTTAGCGAGTTATTTTACTTTATTTATATCATAATTCACAGTTTGGGAATAACAAACGAGTCTTATGGCTCCTTGAAGGATGGGAATGGAATTATAACTTAGACCATGTTTGGTAAGCAATATATTAGGAGAAATTAGTAGATTGATGACCAATCAATCGACCAATTTTATGTGTGTCGTTATAGCATAATGGTCGAAATCTACTCTTACTAAATATATGATGCATATATTGTAATAACATATTTACTTTATTTATGAAAATGGTATATTTTTCATATCTACTATATACTAATCCTAAAACATTTGCTGCTCTGTGATTGGCTGCAGGATTTCAGGTATAGTGGGCCCCACATCAAAAATAAAACTTTAATTACCCTCTCTCCTCTGATTTATTTAGACTGGGCCCCACATCAAAACTAAAACTTTAATTACCCTCTCTCCTCTTCTTTTTTTTCTGATTTATTTAGACTATGTTCTTCGAATGTTTTTGGACTTTGCATTAGTTTATTAATTATCGAATTTGCATTAGTTTTTCTGAAAAAAATAATGACTTTGCATTAATTTTTCTTAAAAAACATAATGAAAAAAATAATGGAATTTATTATTAATATCGACTTTGCATTAGTTTTTCTGATTTATTAATAATCTACCGATGAAACACACTTCCATTATTTTTTTCATATTCTATGATTAAAAAAAATATATAAACTAATAATTTTTTGCAAAACAAAATCCAAAAATAAAAATATCGTAAACAATATTTTTGCAAAACAAAGTCCAAAAATTGATTGATTAATGAGAAAATCAGAAAAATAAGAGGGTATCAGTTCTCCAAGGTGATAACATCAAAAAAATTCAGACGCAAATTACCCATTTGACAAAATTAAATTCATCATATACCCCTTTTATATATCTTTATTATAATAAATCAGATTTAATATAAATAATTCAATAAATTTTCTAAATTGAGTAAAATTAAAAACAAATATTAAAAGACGATCAGAACCTGTCGAGATTCAAGGAGTCATCAATAAAATCAGTGGATTGACAGACTTGAACTTAATCATCAAATCGTCTTCTATTTATTTTAAAAAAAAACAAAAAGAATGAAAAAAATAAAAGAAATAAAAAGCTCAGAACTTCTTAGAGGGTGTGTTAGCCGTCAACGATGTCTCAAAAAGAGTACATCTACGGTACACTGTTAACATTTCCTCACTGCTAACTATTTCTATTGATTATTAATAAATGATAAATTATGTTAAAAAAAAATAAATTGATTTTGGGGATTTTGATTGATAGACGGCTGATGAGAGATTGATTATGCGGTATGAGTGGTTAAAAGAAGGGTTATTTATATTTATAAACCCTAACTAAAAAAAGCATAGGAGGAGCTTGGACTATTGTATTGATGGGTTCAGTAGTTCACTACTACCATGAACTTGACCCATTTATTAGTTGTGACAACACCCATATATGTATGCATAAATTATGTATGTCAGGAGAAATATTGCAAATTGGGCATAAGTCTAGCCCTCGGAAATGGGTTAATCACGTTGGTTTTGGGTTTGGTTTAGGTCTATTTTTGTTTCGGATTATTTTTGAGTTGGTTAATAGTAAGTTATTTGGGAATTACGATCATAACATTGACAAAAACAAAACAAAATTGTAAGTAACAAATTAAAATTCGCCAAAAGCATTGACTAATCTTCTTCATATAAAAGAGAAAACATTTCAAGCTTCCCTATTGGTGGTTCAAGATGAAGAATTTATCAAATTATTATTGATGTAGGAGCCCCCATGTTTTTGGTGAAGATTAATTGACCTCTCTGAAGTGATTAAAATAGTTATTGTTGTGGGGTAAAGTGATTAAAATAAGATAAAGTATGGGTATTGTGGGGTAATGTGATTAAAATAAGTATAAAAGTTTAACAAAAAAGGAAAGGGGGAGGTATTGTGAATAGATGAAAATGGAAAGGGGAAATGTTATTGTGAATAGGAGGGAGTAGGTTATACTCCGTAAGAAATCATATTATGTTTCGAAATTTTGGTCTTAGGGTAAGACGTGTTTTTCGAGAAACATATAGTTATTTTCATTCCTGTTGATATAAAAAAATTTATTTGTTCATTATATTGGTTTAAGTTATTATATTTGTTTAAATGTATTAAAATCATGTTACATTAATAAAGTATATATATCTTTTTTTTAGTTGATTGTGAATTTAAAATTTATCGTACAAAAATATACTACTTATAGTTTATACGCCTTTTATTAGTTACGACCCGTGCATATTCTGCACGGGTTTAAAACTAGTAATTGTTAATTACTAAACCATTTTCTTAATCTACTAACTTAATTTTCTGGTCAAACTTGCTTCTAATATCCGTCAACCCTATCATGTTAACGCTTTCTGTTATCGATCGTATTTTTGCTTCTTACGTTTGCCAAACAGAGCCTTAATGTAATTGGAATAATGAAATAATGATATTTGGGTTCTGTTGTGATTGCAGCTTGATGTGGTTAAGCACGATGTAGAGGATGTGGAAGTGATGATTGAACCTATTATTAACACAATTGAACATAATGACAAGTCTAATGAAGGAGTTAAAAGTTAACAGTTTAAAGCCTAATTGCATCATGTTGACATACATATACGACTAATTGTATTTGCAACGTGTAATACTAATTTGTATCGTCTTGTGCTCTATCTAATTACAAAGACTAACTTAATTTGATGCGAATTGGCCCCTAAGGAATGAAGATTCAATACAATAAAAATGGTCACATTTAATTAGGGATAGCAATGGATCGGGCTGGATCGAGTTTTGCGAGATTCAAATCCGATCCATTTACTTATTGGATCACCGATCCATATCCAAAATTTTAAAATTCATACTCGATCCGTTATACCTTTTTCCAAAGTTATACTCACTCCAAATCCATACCCGATCCACCATATAATCTAAAACCTGATCCAAAACATGATTTGACTATATAAAAATTTCATTTTATATGATAAAACTAAAATTTAAAGGTGATTTTCAAAAATATTTGCTTGGATCGGGTTTGGTTACAAATGGATCGGGTTTGGATTTGGTTCGGATTTTTCAATAATGGATTTGGATATGGGTTTTTAATAGTGGATCGGGTATGAGTTATTAAGAGTGGGTTTGGATCAAATATTTTCCTTCGGGTCGATTCGGTTTGGTTTAGTGTGAGCCGTAATTGTCATCCCTAAATTAATCATCAAGGTGGTCACATAAGCCTGTCAAACAGAATAGGCCATCTGAAAGGAGATCTACTAAATTTCTTAAGTCAGTATATATAAAACATTAATAACAATTATGTCACAGGATAGATTAAAAAAACCCTTACCACTTATTTAAAAGAAACTAAAGAAATAAGGAGTAACATAAATTTGAGTAATTTGTGTAAGATTAGAATGGACCAAATCCAACTCAAACAAATGAACAATCACATGAGGACATAATCTAAGGTGGATACACATGACTACATGAGTGGTGTTGCTTGGTTTATAGGATCTCTCAAATCTAAAGCATAGCTTATGTTGTTTTGGGTCAACATGTGACTTCCTTGTCTCAAATCATCGAATTATTGAATACGGAGTACATTAATAACTACATAACAATTGTACAAAAATAAAAAACTACAAACCAATTAGTGAGACTGAATATCGTCATCTCTTATCGTGTTTTTCATTTCAGTAAATCTTGCTTGTTCTTATTTTACTGAGTTGTGAGATTTTTTTTTAAAAGACCTTGTACAATGAGAATTTGTCTTCTCCTTTAATTAATGTTGATGGTAAAAAGTTTCTTTTATATTTCCCCTAATCCAAATATTAGTTTAAATAATCATATAGTTATGGTTATTATTGGCTAGATAATCCGTAACGTTTCTTATTTGCGAAAATATTTTTATGTAGCCATTGAGTTTGGCATGTTGGTTGTTTACATACTTCATCGCTTATGTACAAAACAAAGGTTTGAGCCAGGGTCTTGACTCTTTACCCATGAGTGTAGCCGCGCGCTACTCGATAGTGCCAGGGTGAAACGACGATGTACACTCCGTTACTTTGAAACAAATTTACGGAGTACTCCGTATCATATTACTATGGCTATAAATTTTCTCTTAACGTCGAGTAACTTTTATTCGACGAATAAAATAGACGCACTTTATTTTAAAGTGAGTGTCGACCTCCATTGTTCGATCATCGAGTCTTACGTAATGTTCATTTTTTGTGGAGCATTAGGAATTAAATCATTGTGAAATGAACACATACAATCCATGCTTTTGTTTGACATTCATGCACGAAAATGATTTGCATGGTCATTCATCCCAAACTTGCTTTCTTAACAATTAAGTGTTGTAAGAATTACCAATTAAAGTCACCAATTTAAGCCTTTTGGATTTCATTGCCTATGCAAATTTTTATTTCGGATGTACCATTTCCGTTTGAAAAATAAGACGAAGATATGTTGCCACTTTTTGGAAAAATATAACCATATCTTATGACAACTTGTTTTTAATAGCGGTCACATCTAGCTGTAAAATGGTTACAAAATCTCGTTTATTACTTCAGACCAAAATGATTTGTCTGAAGCAGAACCAACTGGCTTGCTTATTTTATTCAATGAGATTTATAAGTTTTATTAGACTATAAAATTTATAAGTATCTTTATTGTGATATGTAAGTTGGTCTCATATTTTAAGCACTCACTTTTCTTTTCAATAGTGAATAAACATTATGAAATGTATAATCATATCAAAGCCTTTCTCCTAATAAATTTAATGGCGAAATTTTTGGGATGTTCGGAAATAAATATTTTGGTAAAAGATGCAATTAAAATCAAAAGTAGTATTTCCTAGACAACAAGTGAGTGATTTAATATGTATTTGATATATTTTGAGCTAATGACGAATAGTGTCTTCTTAAATGAGAATTTGTGCAAAACCAAAATGTATTATGTAAGCAAATGGAAGAGGTCTTAGAGTTACAAATTATAATTGTATTATTTTTTTTCCGCAATATATACAAAGAAAAATACAAAATAGAGCCTGTAGGACATGGAAAAAAACACAAATAATGTTTTATCTTATTTCTTGTCTAGATAAACAAAAGTGATGGAGAAGTTATTACTCCCTCCGTCCAGTCATTTCTTTACCATTTTTACTTTTGTGTGTCTCATTTATTAGTTTACCTTTATATATTAAGAAGGTTTTTAATGTGTATTTTGATCTCTCAATGAAACTATTGTCCATTTGTCATCCAATGCCCCTATCTACAAATGGTCCCCTTCCTTTTTTTTAATTTTTGTGTCAAAAGCAAAGCTAAATAAATGCAGAAAGTCTTACTTGCGACGGGTTGAACCCTTCTCACAAAGAATAAGTGGGAGTGCAAGTGGGGGATCTATTTGTCCCCCACTTGCCTCCTCACTTGCACTTTGTGAGGAGAGATTGACTCGTCGCAAGCTTGCGACGGGTCGTCCCGTCACAAAATAGAATTTGTGAAATAAATGATCGGGACTATGGTTGAAAGCATACCTAAAAGCCTAAAACTAAATAAAGAAAAAGGCAAAATATATGATACGCAATATTTTTTTTTTTTTTAAAGATATATGCAATAAGGTGTGAACACCAAGAAGTGTCCAATTAATCTTATACTAACATTCAAACTGATCTCAAATAGTGGGACATGATAAGTATCTTTTCACACACGAATATGGAAAAAAATTAATCTTGCATTCCAATTATTGATTAGATAGTTAACAAAAAGGCTACACATACATACACAACCAACCATATTATGACATGTGGATTTTTTTTTTTTTATTAGTTATTTTAATTAAGGATAAATTAGTCATTTGACTAAGGATATGGTTATTAGTTTCCTTAATTCAAGTAAGAAAGTTATGATGATTTTATTTTATTTAGTCGTTTACTCATTTATATAATTTGATTATTTATCGTTTTCAATTTTATTTTTTTTCTAGTTTAACTTATATACTTTTGTTATTTTTTTTTGGTTTTCAGTTTCATTTATATATATAATATATACATACCTTGATTTCTACCATATAGTTTATTTTTCGTTTTTAGTTAATTTTTTTTATATAATTTGATTATTTTTGTACCATTTTTATAATATGATTATTTAATTTTTAATTAATTGTGTGTATAGTTTTAGTCATTTTTTAGTTTTCTATTAAAATCTTTTTTTTTTTCGTATAAAATTGATCTTTACGGTTATATTAAAAAAAAATTGAATATAAAATAAAAATTCAAAAGTAAATACTCCGTATAAGATAAAAATGTATCTTATTTAATATGGCGTATAACCAATAACAAAATAATAAAACTTCCTATTTTAGTTTCGGGAATCATGAATATATTTCCTTAATATCATAACAATTTTAAAATCGGAATATTTAACAAATATATTGACATGATTTTTTTCCTTTTTTGAAAATTCTAATTGATTAAAAATATAAATTAGAATCTGTAGAAGTCCAAGATTTAAGCTAACTTCTTAAACTAAATACTTGAATTAAGGAAATTAATAATCACTAACAATATAATTACTAGATTAACCTTAGTTAAATAAATTAAATGAAAAATTAAAATTCCACATGTCATTAGACGATTGGGTATGTATGGAAAATGTCATACACATTGTGTAAGTGTATCATCTTCCGATAGTTAATGCTAGTTGTTCAAAACTTTTAAGGGGTCGTTTGGTTCAAGAGCTTGGAATGGAATGGAATGGATTGGAATATGAATCCATAGAGGTATGGGGTTGAAAATCCATTCCCATGTAAAGTTGTTTGGTTATCTTAAAATTATAAAAGAGTGGAATGGAGTTTGATACCAAGGTGGGAAGATGGGTATGAGATTCCAAGGGGTTGGAATAAAGTTAGATACCTAAGGGGTTCTAACTCCATTCTAAAATACACCAACCAAACATTGGAATGGAGCAAATCCATTCCATTCCATTCCAAGATGGTCAACCAAACACCCCCTAAGTTGATTCCAAATATATATATGTACTTACTCTACTATAACAAGTAACGTTTAGAAGTAGAGCTACAAAAAAGCAAATGATGAAATTGGCAAATAGCTAATACTTCTTAAAACAATGTGAACAAAAAACAAATACAAATGTGGGGATATATGTCCCAAGAGTCTCCTCTATATATTTCCGTGTGTCGCGATTAATAGATGTTTTTTAGAGGTTTTTTCTAGTAGAGTTGGTAGAGATTATTATAAATAGTATGGAGTAAATGAATGAAATTTGTGATATTATAATTAAATACAAAATATAAAGAATGACTTTAATATCATATTTTGAAAACTCTACCCCATAGAATTATTTTACCTTACTAAAAATTTCCAACCCAATTGTTATAGTTTAGAAATTATGCACGTAGTGAAGAGTTCAGAGTTTTTAAAATAAATCGATATTATTATCTTTAAGAAGTGACTAATTTTTTTTTTTGTTGTTGTTAGGTAATCTGTCCCTGTTAATCCCCCTAACTCAAATATTTTCTGATATAATAACTCAAGAACGATGTATTTCTCCCTTCATGCCTATATATTGGGAAAAAAAAATATTTATACATCATATGTAGTACCTCAGATCTAACACTTCTGCCATTCCAATCAATTCTTTACGTTTGATTAAAATATACCTCACATATATTATACAAATGTAAAGAAATGATTGGAATAGATGAAGTATGACTTTAAGTGTATGTGTTTTTTTAATGAGTTTTTTTTAATATTTTTGAGTTACATTTTTAATTTTATCTATAATATTTTGAGTTATATTGTAACTTTATAATGAAGCTCATAATTTTTAATAGAAAGCTCAAAATCTATAATATACTCCCTCCTATTCTCAATAACATTCTCCATTTATATTTTCGTCTATTCATAATATTTTCCCTATTCCTTTTTTGGTAAGTGTTTGTGTGGTCCAAATTTAATTGTATAATGGGATAATGTATTTGTGTGGTCCAAATTTAATTGTATAACGGGAACTGTATTTGTGTGGTCCAAATTTAATTATATGGTGGGATATTGTATTATCTTAATTTTTGTGTTAAAGTAAAAGGGGAAGGTTATTGAGAATAGGAGGGAGTATGTTATACTATATCAAATCTATAATCTACTTACTTTGTTATTGGCTTTACTGCTATATATTACGGAGTACTTCGTATCTTTTAGTTTCCTTTTTATTTGAACTATTGCAAAAAGTTCACTCTTTTTTTTTTCTTTTAAATTTGAAATTAGGGAATAAAAAAATTTCAACAAAAAGGTTAAAATAGCAACGTTCACACCCCAACGTTTATATTTGGTAAAAAAGAACATTTAGAACATCAAACAATTTATTTGAGAGAAAAAGATTATGGTCTAGGGAGTGAAAGTGATGGAGAACGACCTACAACAATTATCAATGTCAATTTTTAATGCTATAGTTCAACTAAAAAGGCCCACAACTTTCTTCATTTTATTTATTTTAAGTTATTTACTGCCAATAAAATCTTATAAAGTCAATTTTGCACCCCAATCAATTGAAAAGAGATTCAATTCTACATTATTAATTTAAATCAAACTTTTTTTCTTGGACCATTTATGAGTACATACACAATAACAAGAGCTCATAAAAGCCAATAAATTTCACTGATTTTTATCCAACTAAAACTTCCAAATTTTCTCTAGTACCCTGTCACTTCATATTTCTTTCGGATATTCGTCATTTGATATTTTAACTTGAGTTTTCCATTTTCTAAATAATATCCCGTAATTTTAAAATTACGGAACATTTCTTTTGAAAGACCTTCCCAGTTCCTAAATCCTACCCAATAATCCTTTAGCTCACAAAGCCAATAAATTTTACTGATTTCAGTGCAATTTAAAACATCCAAATTTTCATTATGAATTTCACCGTTTCATATTTCTTCTAAGTTTTTCGATTTTCTACGTCATATCCGGTCTTTTAAAATTCTTCAATATACCCCACAATTCCCTCAAGATCATCATATCAATACTACCCTAGAAATCCTCAAACATATTTGGGTTTTAAATAAAAAATTCCCCTCTTTCAGACAATTCTTATCCTTTCTTATTGTTTCTTAGCAACATTTTCTCAGTATATTCTCAGTATATAAAGGTGCCACCTTTGTATTTTTTTCCTTACATAAATACTTATATTAAGCATATAAATACATACTACATTGTTTTTATTCTATGATATGATAGTTGCATTATTATCTACAGTACATAATATTATTATTATTATTATTATTGAATTGTTCTCTCTGCCTCAGTTCATTAAGATCTACTAAAAAAAATTGTTTTCTTCTGTTTATCTAAATTATTTACTAATATTTTTGATTTTTGAGTTTAAGCTACTGGGTTGCTGTTAATTATGGTTTTTATTGATTATTTTTTGTTAATTTGAGCTAATTAAGGTTCTTTGGTTACTGGGAAATTAGGGTTTTGATTTTTTTTTTCAATTGTAATTTGCAATGCAAGAAAAAGGGTTGCTGTTAATTATGAATTTAAGTAATTGGTTTATGTTAATTTGAGCAAATTAAGATTAATTATTTACTGGAAAATAGTTTTTTTGGGTGTTTTTTTAATCAGTGTCACTTTAATTTTCAATTGTATTTTTTTTATAAAGCAAGAAAATGGGTTGCTTTTCATTCCTTGTTTCACGCAAAAAAGTTGTGAAGATTGAAGACACTGATCGAGCTCGATCTGCTAATCTTACTTCAGGTATTTGTTTTTTTAATTAGACAAAAAGTTGCTTACTTTTATAGTTTTATAATGTTCCATTGTTTTTTATTCTTGTTTATTAAATTGATATGATTTTGACATTTTGGTGTTAAATGATGTTTGACTACTTGTGTAATTGTGTTGAATTGGTTGATTTATGCAAATTAAGGTCAGAAAGAGAATTTTTAGGATGAGAGTGGTGGAATGAGATTGATTTTTTCATCACAAATTCTCATTGAAGACGGACCAATTCCGTCTTCAGCTAAAGACAGTTTAGCGACAAATGTAACCATGTGATAAACAACCAATTATAGCTTAGGAAATGTTACTGGTTACATTTGTCGTTAAAGTGGTCACATTTGACCCGTCTTCAGTGAAGATGGAATTGATTCGTCTTCAATGAGACTTACTGTGTTTTCATTTGGTGATGTTATAATATGCCTTCAATGGGCAAGTGTCCCATCTTACGAACAACCCGGCACCCGGCAGGGGTCTCGTCTGTGGATGTAACTAACACATTGTTAGTGAACTACGTAAATATCTGTGTGAATTACGTTGTTTATTATCTTTCCTCCTCTGTCCTAAAAGGTGATGTAATGGAAAGAGAATTTTGCTTCAAGGTTTTTTTAATCATAAAAGTTGGATATAATGTGTGTTTTTTGTTTGTGTGTAGAAAATGCTAGCAAGGATGCACATTTTGGTGGTGGTGCTAGAGCTTATGACATGGCTGCTCGGGCGAAAAGTCCAGCGAAAAGCTTCTCATACCGCGAACTTTGTATTGCTACTGGGATGTTTAATTGTGCTAATAAGATTGGTGAAGGTGGTTTTGGGAAGGTTTTCAAGGGAAGGCTTGAGACTGGGGAGGTAGGTAGTTGTTGCTTAAGCTGTCTTGATTTTAATTTTTGTTGTCGTTCTTCTGTATCTTCGGGTTTAGATATGTGCATTGAACTGTTTTTGTGGGTAAAACATGAGCATTAATAGTCATTATTCATATGATTCAGAGGTAGGCTGCATTATTATATAACGCTGTTGATTGGAAACCTAGAATTTTAAACTCGATTATTTCCCGTAAAAAGAATCTAATTGGCTATGGTGTATACTGTATAATGAGGTGGTAAGAAATTTCTCAATCTATATGAGTTCCACTTTGATAATAGTCAGCATTTTTTTTTCTTGATAGATTGTGGCGATCAAACAGTTAAATCATGAAGGACTTCAAGGAAGTCAGGAATTCATAATTGAAGTCCTCATGCTAAGCCTTCTTCACCACCCAAACCTCATGAGACTAAAAGGCTACTGCACTGATGGTGATGAAAAACTCTTAGTTTACGAGTACATGCCTAAGGGTAGCTTGGAAGACCTTCTATTCGGTAAGCAATTTTGAGTAGTATTTTGCAGGATTGTTTATACAGTTATGAAATGAATGTCGAATTTGTTCATAAAGTTAATTCTTCCTACAATGTTTGTTAGTGTGCTTGTATGATGCATAAGAAGTTATTCTTGTTTGGCTGAATGTTTGGGGCTTATAAACTGTCAACGAGCAATAATGTGACTTCCTTGACATGGATGACAGTGTACTGTTTATAAGTGACATACTCGCATGAAATTGGATATTTCTCATGTCTTAGGAGAAATGTGCTGGCTTGGTCTATCGTTGCAGTGTATTTGCATTTGTTTTAGGTTGATTTTTCTGTTAATTTTTCTATTTTCTTTTGGTTTCTTGGAATAAACTTGAATCATTTGACGACAGTTACATGGTTAGGTTACAATCAAGATTCTATCGACAGTAAACACGACAGTGGATTTACTAGCAGTGATATAGGAGGATTTTCTAACCAAATTTTGTCAATTAGGAGATGGTACATTATGTGAATCCTATTTGCAGAGTGAGATATTAGTTGTGCTTTGAGGACATTTGCACAAGTGGAAATAGGAAGTGTGACAAGTCTAGAATTCTTTGGAATGCAAAATCTTTTCAGAAAATGAGATGTTGAAAGGAAAGCACTTAGGTTTTTCCAGGATACTTTCCTACTTCCTAGGTATATGGACTGGATTAACATTAATAGGAAGTGTGCCTAATCCTGGAAAGTTATAAGGGAGATCTGGCGAAACTTAGTAAATTTAACATTTGTGCGACGGGCGCACAAATTTTGATGCATCAGTATTACTCTGGATTTGACTGAATAATTTATCTTGCAACAATAAACATGTGTTGTATTGTGATTTTGAGAGTGGGTAAAGCCTTTGCTAGCTGTTTTTCCCCCTGGTAAAAACAGCTCAAATCTAGACATTTAGCTTCTGTAGAAGTTGTATACCAGGCGTGAACTTATAGAGGAGATGAAGTTGTTGGCGAGGCTTAGCATGTTATTAAGTAATACAGAATTTATTTTTCCTTGGATCTTTACATTTCCCTGGGAGCGACGTAGTGCAGAATGACCGATTATGTAGTTTCCATATTCATTGGCTTTGGTATATGATGAAATAAGCAAAATGGCCCACTAAACTACTCATTTGTGTTCTTATATTGTGAATTAGAAGTCGTCCGATTTTCATCATGTATGTCGCTTTGTGAATATGGTACCTCCTAGAAGGTAGTAGAGTGCAGAGCATAGACCCCTGTTGTGAAACATTACCTTCTTATGTAAAGAGTTTCTGTAAGCTTGTAGCCCCGTGATTTTGCGGGCATTCCATTGTAGTAACGTTAAAATGTATGAAATTAGGAAACGCTGAGATGATTAAGAATAAGTAGCTCGGATTCCAGTATGAGCCATTACAAAAACAGTGAGCGCATGAATTTATGCCATAGGGAATTCCATTTTTTTTCTCTCCTTTGGATTATGCAAGTATTTAGGGATTAGAAGAAGTATAACACTCTAGATTCGTCTCTTTATTATTGTGGCCCCGGTAGCAATGCATTTGTAAATTGTCGCAAATTCTCCTGTAAGACCGTCGCATGGTGCGACCAGGTTACAGTGACCATTTTTTGATAAATAGTGACCATCTTTTATAACTAAAAAATGACTTATTTTCAAGGTGGTCACTATTTACCAAAAAGTGGTCACTCTTGACTACAAAGTGGTCACATTTTACAAAAAAGCACGGAATGAGACCGTCGAATAGGAGAGTTACTGGTAAATTGTAATAGCATTTTATTCTTGTTTGAAGAATTAGGTTAACTTATAATGTTTAATTCTATTTTCTAGAAGGGCTTGATTGTGGTAGGGTATAGATATTTACTACAGAGTACTACTTGTATTGTTTGTCTTTATAGGTGACCATGACCTTAGATTATGAAGCCAGACCTACATAGTACTGATAGGTTCCTGGTCAATTAAAGAGCAAAAAAACACGGGAACTTCTGCAATGGTTGTGAATAATTGTGACTAATTTACCAATTTAACTGTATCGCGTAGCATTGCCTGACTATGTTGATGATCTTTAACGGCAATTTACCGTATATAAGTCTAAGTACTGATTATGATTTGTTTGGAAGCTGAATAAAGTTTTAACATTTCGTAAGATATGAGGTGAAGATGCTGTTAGCGGAGGCACGAGCTGAATATGTTGTGAAGCTCTATTGACTGCCTTAGAAAAGAAAATCTCGACTTTCATTGATTGATATTCGGGATCATTGTTTGCCCTTTACTTTGAACCATCCGGTTCAGTCTGAGTTCAAGCCGAAGAGGGCCGCAGGATTACAACTGAGTTGAATCCGTGATATCTAGTTAAGCTAGATCAACTTAAGGGAATCTATTCAGAATGTTTAAAGGCTACTTCACTCGATTGATGATATTCAGAACGTTTTTTCCCCCTTTTATATGAACCATACGATTTAGTCTGAATTCAAGAGGAATAGGACCACAGGATTTGAACTCTGAACTAAGTCGAATTTGAGACATATGGTTAAGGACTTAAGGTAGATCAACTTAGGGAATATATTCAAAATGTTTCGATGCTGTCTCTTTACTTTCCCCTCCCCCACTTTATTTACACAATGCTCATGATATTAATGCATTTTCTCTGTTCTGTTTTTTTTGTCTTTTGCATTGTTATTATTATCAGACTTGAGCCCTGACAAGGTTCCCTTAGACTGGAACACTCGCATCAAGATAGCAGTCGGTACTGCTAGAGGTCTGGAGTATCTTCACTGCACAGCCAATCCGCCTGTAATCTTTCGCGACCTGAAACCAGCAAATATACTGCTTGACAATGAGTATAATGTTAGGCTCTCTGACTTTGGACTTGCCAAGCTAGGACCTGTTGGCGACAACACTCATGTCTCAACTCGAGTCATGGGAACTTATGGATATTGTGCCCCAGAGTATGCTATGAGTGGAAAATTGGCTATAAAATCCGATATTTTTAGCTTGGGTGTCGTTCTTTTGGAACTTATCACTGGACGGAAGGCAATCGATGCTAACAGGAGTCGTGCTGAGCAGAACTTAGTCAACTGGGTGAGTTTCGTTTCTCTAAATCATTTATAATATGAAATCTGTAACAAGTTAACAACCATGTCCAACACACACCCACGTCCGACTATCAGCTGAGTAAAATCTGAAACATACACATCCCAGTCTTATTCTATTGGTTATATTGGCTGCAGTCTCGCCCTTTCTTCAAGGACCGGAGGAAGTTTGGACAGCTGGCTGATCCAGCGATGGAGGGTCGATTTCCAACTCGGTGCTTTCATCACGCTATTGCCATAACTGCCATGTGTCTCCAAGAACAGCCTACTTTCCGGCCCCTCATTACTGATGTGCTTGTGGCGCTTGAGTACTTAGCTTCTCAGCCTTACAATCCCGAAGCAGGTGGTTCAGGAAATCGATCCCCTTTGCAACCTTCACCCATGCAACGAGATCGAAGTAGAATCTAGCAGAAACTCATTTCCTTTTATTTGAATAAATCATCCACTGTACAAAGGGGTGAAAGTGGAAGGTTTACTTGTTTATACAGTGAAAGAAGTTTGTCCCAGATACCAAAATGGCAGATAGTTCCGGCTTTTCCGTTTCTAGAAATCAGGTAACTTTCATATAGGTGTGTTATTATTTTTTCCAATACGCAACTTATGCAACTTATGTAAGACCGACTAATTTAGAATTTTTTTTACAAGTAAGTCTTAAGTTATACATTATGAGCTTACTCCCAAAATTTCCTCGCTATGTGCCTATGTTAGTCGTTTCAAATGATGAATCATTGTTGGTTCATAAACTCCATATCAGTAAGGCTTTTTGTTACTGTTCTTCGTGTTGCTATCTCTTCAAAGTATATTTCATTGGATTAATCATAATCATATTCTCATACATTTGTTTTCCATTCATGCAGGTCACATAGGGTTGGTTTATCGGTCTGTTCATAGTAGGTTGTGTTAAGATTGACAATTGTTCAATTGACGGGGACTATCTGATAGGTTTCCGATGATGCTGTCGTAAGTTGATGTTTTGAGTTAGTGAGAAATCAAGGACAAGGATAGTGTGTGCACAGGGTTATTTGTATGACTTTAAGTTGAGTTAAATAGTGATTATGAGTAGATTATCTTCTTTATACATCTTTTGCATCATTTATATGATGTTTAGATCAAAACAGGTTATGCATGCTAGGTTCAGTACTTCAGCCCTTATCGCGTCCTGAATCTCCGGTGCGTTTTTGTAGCACTAAAAGGTTGTACTCTAGATCATCTTGAGAATACTCTGCTAACTTCATCACTGGATTTAAAAACCTAATAACGTCTGGAGATGCTTACAAGAAAATAAGAGCTCGCCCTTGTGGAGCAGATGACGGTGTTATGGTGTCTGATGGGGTGGAATTGCCGAGTAGTACGCAACTAAGTTCTGTTTCAAAAATAAGTTGCTATTGATTGGCATTTGGTCTAGTTGAAAACGGGGAATATTTATCTTTAATGAAGATGAGTCGGATTCCCTCTCAAAAGGAGGCAAGTGGGTATTCATGAAGACACGCATGTCTTCATGAAGACAGATATACCTTGTCTGTAATAGAATTTGTGATTTAACGGAACCAATATTCAGTACTAGTTCTCCAACGCAAGTAGAATAGCATGTAATCGTTCATTTATAGTTTATTTATTAATATTCATTAAATGAAACGTACAAAGTATTTACCAATTCCTTAAAAAATCGAAGTGATTCCGCAATTATATTTTATTAAATCAAATTGTAAACACTAATCAGAGATCCTTAATCATTTATTTGCTCCAAAGCAATACAATGATAGATAAATAGAAGTGGTTAAAACCCAAAGATATGTGTTAAGACCATCTCCAAGCAAGAGTCACACTAACTAGGTCAACATCCATTTTTAATCTTAATCACCCCGTAATTATTATGACCCATTTACACCATCCCAAGCAGAAAGTCATGACTAGGTCACCAATCCAATCATTTTTCACTTTCCAACCTTTTCAATCATTTAATTTCCCACATTCTCTACCCTACCCAAACCAAACAACCAGTCAGAAAATGACACCTACAAGGTCACCAAGGTCATGGGGTGACCTCCAAGAGGTCATGGGATGACCTCCAAGAGGTCATGGGTCACAAAAGGTCATGTTAATTATGGTATTAATTTGTGTTTAAAGTGACCTAACAAGGTCATGACCTCCCTCATGACCTTGTTTGGGGATGGTCATATAATTTATAAAAGTGGGTCTAATTTTGCAAGTAGGTCTAACCTTAAATGAAATAATGACGCTTAAAAGTAGGAGCAGTCCAACCAGGTGGTTCGTATGTATCCAATCACACGCGGCTATTGAATTTTTTATATATTGTTCAGCTAAAAATTTGGACTTTGCAATAATTACATAATGAAGTTGCTTTATAAACTCAAAACTATCCGTTTCTGAAGAATAAAACAGATCAAATAAGTGTAAGAAATATGGGCCTAATACAATAATATATGTGGACAAGTTACTAATTCAGTAATGATTGTATTTATGCGCTATCTATTAAGTTACGCCCAAATATAAAGTGATCCATTACGGTATATAAAATATGGGCTTATTATTATACGTCTTAAAAAGTATGGGCCGGATTATTTACTAGTGTAGATACCCATTAGGTTTCTAATGCATGATGGGTGTATTAGACTAAGGAGACTATATAAAGTCACCTGGGTTATGGTCCCTGGTAGCACACAATAACCTAATCTCCTCGCCTCCCATCAGTAGAGAGATCCCTGCGGGTATGTGTGTCTACTAGAAGACCTAATCCCGAAGACCGTCCTTTCAGACAGTTCATCCCAACCTTTTGTCATAAATAAGGTACGCTTCCGCATCTAGTACTTACCGAGTAATTTAGTATGAAGTTTACGGTCTCTATTCAGATTAATTCTAACAAGTGGTATCAGTGCCTCTTCATATTGAATTATTTGGTTTCTATATTTTATGCACGTTATTCGTGGATTAAAGCTGAGTATCTAAGTTTGTATTAATGAGCCGTTTGGAATTTTGATTATTGACTATTGAGTAGTTAGTATTCTTATACGGTGAATGGAATATTATATTGGCTATTGGCTATTTCTATTGGCTGAGTATCACATCACAAAGAATTAATAGAACATTATATTGGCTATTTGTTTTGACTGTGATTGGAATATGCATATAAATCGTTTTAATGCTATGATTTATTGATGTATTTGGTGATGGCTGATTAACACTTAATTAAAATACATGCTTTTATGAATTAGTATATGCTTATCTGACCACTAAAGAAATTCATTATACCGTAAGAACTGCAACATCTAAGGAATTTGATATAATAAGGGTTAGTTCTATATATGAGTATAATTTCTTTGGCATATGATAAGATATATGGAGGAACTTTCAAATTAAGTTTGGCATAACCAATAAGGTTTCATATTGAATTGTTTTATGGATGACTCAATCGGGTCAAACACAAATAGATAATGAATGTGCCCATGTAATTAAGGTTTGGTCAATGAGCTAGTTTTGGTTCAATTTTGTTCTATATGGGACTTTGTTTTGCTTTGTCTTCCTTGTGCTGCACCTAAATCAAGAGGGTAAGGTTTTGCTAAGTAATTCGGTATTGTTTATTTTGGTTTGATGATAAGATTTATTCACATGATTGGTTTTACTCTATCATATTCAGAAATATGGGATTAAGGATTTAGTTCTTCTTGTTAAGAGCTAATACGGAATATGTTCTTGTTGTGTGCACTTTACATGTGGTATGGTGATTTCTTGGTAACTTGACAAGTGAGAATTAAGGTAATATATGTGATTGTGTGTAGTTGATTGACTACTATTACTAAAAGGTTTTAGTCACTTGTCATTTAAAGGACTATTTTCAGGTTCATTTATATTGGCTATTCAATTTTATGAGATGTCTACTATTTTGGGTTATTTGATTGAAACAATAAGTCGCCAAAGTGACCTCTATTGTGTAGATTAAATAATTTAAAATACTAAGACAATTGTGTGTCATTGGATTTCATGCGGGTAGTGGTCGGCCCAAAGGAAGACTATTACTTGGCAGAGATTCAATTACACTTGTGGTAATAAATATGTAACAGTTATTCGGTTTTTCGTGTGAGTGTCAAGTCGGCCCAAAGGAAGGCTTGGCATTTGACATGATTTTACTGTTAATATTTGATTATTACGCCAAGAGTACCACTTACAAGTCTAATTCTTGTCCAAAGATGAGGTTAGATGTTGTGCTAGGTATCTTGTGATGATGGGGATGCCAATATTGAATATGAAAATCAAGTTACGGGAGTGTCATTATGTTCTTGACACTCATAAGGATTTATGCCCATAAAGTTTTTAAGATGAATAAATTCAATTTTTGGTTTAGTGTATGTAGTTCATGCGAATGATGGTCGGCCCAAAGGAAGGCCATTATTTGGCCGAATTGCATATACACGTTGGGTAATAAAATGTGACGATTATTTGGTTTTTCATGTGAATACTATGTCGGCCCAAAGGAAGGCTTAGTATTTGACGTGAGTTTATCGTCAATATTTGATTATAATTATTAAGAGTAGTGTCAATGCATATAACGACTAAAGAATAATTCTGCAAAGATACTTTAATTGTTTGAATTTATTCAAATATAAGGATATTGTTTTGTTCATTCAAGTTTGACATTTATGGTTATTATATCTGTCATATTCAGTTACATTCTCAATTCGGTTGAAACCATTTATTAAATTAATGGTAAGGAAATGTAAATATTTACTTCAGATCGTGATAATCTTAGCATTGTCTTGTGAATGTATAATTGTTACTCATAAAGATTAAAGCAAGTATCGTGTGGACTCACGTGACATTGTGGAGTAGCACATTCAAGATGCATGTTTAGTGATTATATAAGGTGACATTAAGAAAATATTTAAGGGCATTATTTCAGTTAATTCAGTTAATAAAGAAGCTGCAAAAGTCAAACTCAAATAAATAAAACAAACATAAGGTTATTAGACTCTTAGTCATTAGTTTGTTAAGAGTTTGACATCTAAGGAAATCTAGTATCAACTTCAATGCCCCGCGTGTCGGTAAGGGTACACTTCTCATTTTGGGTTTGTCTAAGGTTAATTTTTATATCCAATCATGCTAGGTGGGTGTATCTGGTTTGTTCACTCATATCAAAATATTGTTGCAAGTATAATTAAGATGAGACCAGCCAAGTGATGATGAAAGATGCATCTATTTGGGACATGTTATCATCTTAGTTTGAGACAGTCAACTAATTTAGTTATCATTAATGACTTATTCCTTTATTTGAGTATGGAAAATATTTGTACCACCTTAGGTGGAGCTTGATTATTTTTCGTATGGACATATTTGGTCCTTTGTTCAATGAGAAATGATTAATTTTGTGTCTTCCAAATTTAAATAGAGGTGAATCCATCTTTTTTGATAGCTTTATATAGTTTAGATCTGAATCTTATTAAAGTAAACTTGCATTAAGGTTCAGTGGATATAAAGAATAAGTCATAAGCGACAATTTCTTTTCGGTATGACACATTAAAAGAAAAGTTAAAGTTTTTTGTTAAAATGAAATTGTTGACCCCTTACTTCGGATTTTCATATTTAAAGGGACAAAGACAAACTAAAGGGAGATTAGATATCAAAAGAATTGATGGTGTCTTATTATTTACATATACGGGCAGGTGAGCCATTTTATACTTTAAGTATTAATGGTTTAGATCGTCATGTAAATGTGTAGACAAAACTTAAGTATGGATATCTAAATCTCATTTGTGAGAAGTTTTAAGTTCTTGATGTTTTCAGTAATATTTGATCGAGACATAGTACTCAGCAAATGATTAATCATGTCATCTTTGTTCATAAGTGTAAAGACTATGGCAAAATGACAATTAAGGATATCAACATCAAGGGTAATTTAAAGAATCTCTAGAGGGGTTCGATCTTGTATTTGATATTATTACACCATATGAGGATTCTTATTATGGATGGTGTAATTTGTATGCAAGAAAAACCCTAAGGCTTGGTAAGGAGTGTGATTATTCATACTCTTTTCCTTGACTCTAGTAATAAGTTCTTAAGATTGCAGCTATTTTGGATAAGTTCTAACAATAGCATTGACTATTTAATTATAGTGTAAATAATTTACACATTTGGTATGTCCAACTAATTAAGGATGAGGTTTTAAAGCCATAAAGTTAGTAGTTGGACTTAAAGACAGTCAATGACTATTTTGTTGGATAATACTTAAGTTGTAAGGGTAATAAGATAATGATCCCATAATCAAGTTATTTAAGACGGAAATTAGGGGTTCATTGAGGATATTGAGTTTGAGTGGGAGAAAAAGTAATTGATATTGTCTTAAGTCTCCTTATACAGGATCGTAAGATCAATTCGGTAGAACAAACTCAAATATCTCAAGAACCAAATCTGTAGAAGATCCACTTAATAAGGATAAATGCAACTACATTAATTACATTGTTTTCCTATATGGTTAAATTGGAGAATACTGTAATGACGGATTAACAAGTTGTAATAAGAGTTAGCTAATGGAATGGGGGAAGATGATTCAATCAACTTCTGCCAAAACCATTGAAGGTCCTAACTCATATAGGTGGACTAATGCCATAAGGAAAATGAGTCATTTAAAGGACAATGATATTTATGACCTTATTTCATTACCTAAAGTTGTGAAATATATTGGTTTCAAGTATTTATTTGTTACCAAGAAGGGTTCAAAAGGTAATGTAACAATATATTTTATCCTGTCAACAATGATTATAAGGATATATTTAGGCATATTCGGTTTTTCAGTTACATTGGATGAATGTTAAAGATTTGTTTCTCAATGGTGACATTGATGAAACTATTTAGTGCAGTAACAAAAACTTTGATTCAATATATTCAAAGTAGATGTTTTGCAAATTAAGGTAATTCATCCAATAAAGCTCAAATAAGGTTTTCTGTCATAAAGAATACAAATCTGTCAGCCTGTCATCTTGTTTGATATTTGATGAATGTGGTTGATGATTATATATACTCAAGATTCAGTGGGAGTTAGTAAATATTTCTTATTAATACCCTTTCAGTAAAGAAGACAAAATTTATCTCATTAACGCCCTAAAGAAAATATTCATCATATACAGTAATGCTTAAATTCACGTGTTTCAGGTTTTATTTCACGTCTTTAAGTAATGTGTTATTTACTTAGTTTGTATGTGTTTGGATATTGCATACATTCTACAGTTTGATAGATATTAAGGCAATACAGATTAGGATCTTGGATCCACTAAGGGCAGCCAAACGTATTGTTTGTCATTTACATCTAGAACAAAACATTACTTATAGGAGATCGATTCAGGTTGAGATCATTCAGTATTTCGACTCCTAGTTGGTTATGAACATTTGTCACTGGGCTGCAAATTCAGTACGGTATTGAAAGACCACTTAAGTAATTTGTGACAAATGTGATAGTTATAGTTTCTAATGACATTAAAAAGTGATGTATTGTTTAAGAAACAATTCAGAGTGGAAAGGTGTTACTAATACATGTCGATACAAACTCCATTTTGCGGATCCGCTTATTAAGGAATTACCACCCACGGTCTTTCTTGAGCTCATTGCTCAAATGGGTGTTTCGGTTTTAAGGAAATTCAGTTTAAGTGGGAGTATGTCATGTTAGACACATTAAAGATTACAGTTATTAAAGTTCTGCAGAAATAAGGTTTTCGGTTTCCAGTTTCACTCTGTATTATTTTGGTTGATCTCACTGAGGTGGACCAGTTGGAAATATGCATATAAGGATCACATTCGGATGCTATTTCTATGCTACACTCCCATGCTCGATTCATGTCGTTGGTTATATTAGCATATGTGACCATTGAGGGTCCTGCTACGATAAACTGTTGCAAAGGCCGCTTTGATCCTATGTTGGTATAATTGATGGACCGAATTGCTTAAGACAGTTGGTTTGTTGATAGCATTTTTGAGCTCATAAGGTTATTGTAAATACAATTATCAGGTGTCACAATATATGAATGTATTTGGCCCAAGTGGGAGATTGTAAGAAATATGGGCCTAATATAATAATATATGTGGACAAGTTACTAATTCAGTAATGATTGTATTTATGCGCTATCTATTAAGTTACGCCCAAATATAAAGTGATCCATTACGGTATATAAAATATGGGCTTATTATTATACGTCTTAAAAAGTATGGGCCGGATTATTTACTAGTGTAGATACCCATTAGGTTTCTAATGCATGATGGGTGTATTAGACTAAGAAGACTATATAAAGTCACCTGGGTTATGGTCCCTGGTAGCACACAATAACCTAATCTCCTCGCCTCCCATCAGTAGAGAGATCCCTGCGGGTATGTGTGTCTACTAGAAGACCTAATCCCGAAGACCGTCCTTTCAGACAGTTCATCCCAACCTTTTGTCATAAATAAGGTACGCTTCCGCATCTAGTACTTACCGAGTAATTTAGTATGAAGTTTACGGTCTCTATTCAGATTAATTCTAACAATAAGCGGATATAGATGTTTTAATGAAGACCAACTTAATCTCACAAGTAATGTGAGTTATTATAAGTCTATGACGATATTAAAAGATAAGAAGAAAAGTAACAAAGAAGGATAGTACGACAATCTTAGGACATACTCTTTTTCGAATAAATTTCTTTATTTATACTGTCGTTTTTTTATTAGATAAGAAAATTAAATTGATTGTGTTGGATAAGACCAAGCTATTTCATTTTTTTCAGATGATAGAGGTAAATTGAAGCTATCAACTTTCAAGAATCAAAGGTTAATGTTTTAAACGTTTATATTCATATCTTGAGCTTGTTTGAAACGTTATTCGCTCCATTTCTAGTGAATTGATAAGAGTAAAATAAAACGGCAACTAAAGACGGGTCGGGTGCTCTAACAAAGAGGTAGGTGGAATCGTGGAAGGACAAATGAGAACCCACACCCGACTCGTTTTCATTGAAAATGGATTTAGTCGTTGTCGCGAGAGTTTATACGGAGTATTTACTAAGTGGGAACTCGGGAGAATATAGCGTGGAGATGACTTTAGGATACAAATGAAATAGTCAAAGTCAAAGTATGGGCCCCATTTGTTAACCGTTTATATTGGTTGGTGAATAGTGAAGGGGGGTCTACAAGACGACGTCGCTTTGAACCCACCTTTGGTAACAACACAGCGTTCTACGTATGAGTTCTGCAGTTGGCTTTGTCACATTCGTAACTAGAGCTGGCAAGTCTGACCCGACCCGAGTGACCCGAACCCGACCCGACTTACCTGATTGCCACCCCTACTCGTAACAAACAGAAAGTTGCATCTTGACTTTTTCTTATCACAATTTTCACACTCTTCGAAAGTTGCATTTTGTTTTACTTAAACAAAGTCTTTACATTTGCAATTTCTCCAATACATTTAGAATTTAGTATATTATGCTCTGATTAATTTTTATTTTTTAAAGGTATGAATAACATTTTGTGATTAATAAAGGCATACTCCGTATAAATTATTACGACTACAAAGTATATAATTGATGTACATTATAAAATGGGTTTACAGAAGATTAATCACAAATTCTCATTTAAGACGGGGGTATCCGTCTTAAGCTTAAGACGGATATCATATTCTCTCACAAAATACCCATCAAGGGTGAGTGGAGAAGCACATGGGGGGTGCCCACCTTGTCCCCTCTACCCATTTCCTCTCACAAAATACCCGTCGCAAGATCCGACCCGTCACAAGCAAGACCTCCACAAGATTAATTATTTGACTCATAATTATAGGTCACACTAGCTTTAGAAACTAGGAGAATATTATACGAAGTAATTAATGTATTGTGACGTAGCATCACTAGACAGTACAAAAGCAAAACAAGTGAATACCGTTGCCTCAAATATCATTATAGATAGGATTAAAAAGCGGAGTTTATTTTCGCAGTACGATTTTTACTCATCATAGTACTTTTTGTGCAGTATTTTTCATTTGCATGCCCTTAACCAAAAAAACTCTAAAAATCAAATTCTCTCCCTTAGTACACTCCCTCTCAAATTATCTCTCAAGTTTATCAAAGACAACATCTCAAATCAATAAATTTGCTTCATTAGGATCTACGAAAATGATATTTATCATTAGTTACAAATTTATTGATCAATTTAATGTTATGTTTAGGACTTTCTATTTTCTTAATAATTAGGGTTTATGATTGATTGATAATTATAAATCAAGTATAGTGAATGGAAGTTTGGTGGTGGGCTGGCGGCAGAGGTGGAGGCATCGTCGACGACACAAGAAGGTGGGGTCATCGGTGGAGGGAAGTGGGGAAATTAAAAGGGGTTCAATAATGATAGACTTGATAGTTGGTATGTGAAGCAGGTCGTTGAGCGAAATGTGTAGACGGTGGGCAGCAAGATGGTGAGGGGTTGTCGTCGTCATCGAAGCGCCGATGAGGGCTTGTAGGTAGGCGGTCGAAAGGCGGTAGTAGAGTGGTTGCGCACTTTTTGCATTTTTTTTCCAATCATAATAAATGTACTACCCGAAATTTCACTGAAAAACGAAAATAAGAATTCATAAAATTACATATTATTATGATTATTTTTCATAAGTTATGATGCATTGTTTAAAATTTGCAATACGATATGCAATATTAATCTCGCAGTACGTAGTATGTTGGATAAGAGAAGGAGAAGAAAAAAGATGTGAGAGAATGAGAGGATTTTAGGGGAAGATTATGAGAGGGTTATTTTTGTCAAAATCGTACTATAATGAGTAAAATATGTACTGCGAAAATCAGGACCCTTAAAAAGACACCTAACAGTTAAAAATCTGTTTTGTTAGAGTTACCCGAAAACTCCTATCATTAAAATCCAGATCATGAATATTCCTCAAACCAACCTTGAGACACCTAAGTTTTTGGAAGAGAGTGCATATTTTATTACTCCTTCCGTCCCGATTAATTGTTGTCCTATTACTTTTTAAGGTGTCTCGATCAATTGTTGTCCTTTCTATATTTGCAAAAAATTCTATGAAGAATTTGATCACCCATTGAGGCATTTTTCCACCTGTCATCCACTAAATAGAGCCATAAATAGTCCCCCACTCTTTCCATATATTTGTGACAAAATGAAAGAACAACAATTGATCGGGACAGAGGGAGTACTATATAGCCGGTAGCAAACTAGTGATTCAGAATACACTTAGTAAAGTGTAGAAAGAGACCAGCAATTTAAATACTTTCATTAAAAATAAATAAATAATTGAAATGAAGAGAGTAATTAGTAAGAAATTAATTTTAGTCTAATTCTAATGATTTGTATCACTTGTAAATTAACAGATCTTACCTAATAAATCATCAAAATCTTGAATTGATTAACTAAGGATTGGTGTTGACAATTAGGATTATTATTTGACTTGACTTGATTTGATTGGGCCAATGATAACAACAAGTCCAATGGTCGAGCCCACATCTGACCCATTTAGTAGTAATTTAAGAGAACCTTCATTTATTTCTTGTAAGGTTTGCCTTCTTACTTTTGACTTAGTCCCTCCATCGATTTCATTTCTGACTTCTTCCCTCCATTTATTTCGTTACGAAGTTACATCATACAAGATTTTAATTCCAACAAGGTTGACATTAGTGGACTGATGAGCTATGGACACATAATAACTACAAAATACAAAGAGATGAATAATATCGTAGTTATAAAATAGGACGGTAGTTAGGTAGGGGTTTAGGGTAAATTTATTGAGTCACGATCCTTTAATAATAGAAGTTACGCCATTTATTCTAGTTTTATTTATCTTCTTTTCTTGGAGATTTATTCTAAATTAATTGTGAACTTTCTAAAGTAAGTAAGTATTTACACTATTACTTATTCATCATCACTAGCGGACCTTGAGTAAAATATCAAGGGAGCCGAGAATCAAAGTTGGTACCTCTTACTTATACAATTGTAATATTAAAACTAAAAAGAAGATACTCCGTGAATGAAGACATTGGAATTCGATCCTTAGCCTCCCCCATGAAAGGTTGCCTAAGGATGGAGTTTCGATTCAATGAAACTATTTTAGGGTTATTTTACCTGTTTTATGATGGAGTTTCAATTCAATGATAACTACTCCGTATATGTCTCTATATTAACAATTTTCATTAGATTTACGTAACATTCCAATTATGTCGTAGTCTACCATCGTGCCGGCCCATCCATACTAACTGCACCCTCCCCAAAGGCCTTCGTGCTATCAGTAATTTAATTTCGTCGTTAATACTGCTATAGTCAAGTTCTCGATCACTTAGAGAGCAGTGAGACAAGAAAGATGGATTTATCTCTCTTAGCTTATCTCTTAGGGATCGATATTGTCTTATTGTAAATTTTAATTATTTGTAATTTGTATAAAAAAATGTTAATTAAGAAATAAAAAAATTCTTAAAAAGAACAGTATTAAAAAAGTGTAAGATATATTACATATTTACATATCTAATCTATGTAACAATTGTCTTAACTGCGAACCAATGACTATTCATGATTCGATAATTGAATCAACCACAAATCGGTTCCAAATTCGAGGAATGTTATGGTAAAACTTCGTTTGAAACGTGCGACTTGAAGGACACGATATGTTGTGGATTCTTATATCTATCATTCTCTAATAAAGGATGCTCTTAACTCGACATCTTTTTCTCTGTTTAACTCGACATCTTTTATCTGTTTAATAACTCGACATCTTGCTTTTTCTCTGTTTCACTCGAACCCGGTTTGTTGGGGTGTAATGGAATATGATGGAGCTCGAGTATAAAGTATTGAGCTATTTGTTAAGGGAGAGGGGTCTAGGGTTAGTGTCAATCAAAATAATAAGTTGGAACAACTTCGTAAGTTATCTTTGACAGAAAAATAGAAAGGATCAAAATCAAGCAAATTTTGAATCCCCGAGGACTTTTTGATAAACCCTTTATCAATTTTGATTTTTATATATATATTATATATCGTGCGGAAATCCCTCGTTTATATGATGTTCTTTGATATAAATAATTAACAAAAAGGTATGTTGTTGCCATTTTTGAAAAGATTAAAAAACAACGAAGTAATGTCTAAACCCAATGATTCAAAAAACAGGATTAAAGGCTTCCGGAACAAGGAAAGATTCTTTTAAATTGTCTCAACCATTGGTTGGGATCAATTCAAATTTCAATTCGATTTTAAATGAAACAAAATAAAGGGTATTTTAGACTGCTCAATAAATGAGAAATGCTAAAGATTTTTTTTTCTGTTTGGCTTCTTGAAATCTATCCAACTTGAGTTAGGACTTACGAGTATACATATGATTTTTTTTAAGGAAAAAAAGGGGTTAATTTTAATTCATTTGAGGATCTTATAGACTTTTTGATTGGTCATTCTAATTCTAATTTAATAATCACTAATGGAACACATTCTACCGGCTGAAGACTAATCACGCTAGTAGTGGAGCGGTGGTCATCATCGCCTGTATTGGCGCCTGTCCATAACGGGATCGGGTGGGGGAGGGAGAGGGAGTGGTCGGGATTGAGGTTTGAGTTAGGTTTAATTTTTTTTCTTTTTGTGTGTACGAAATGATTGGACAAATACGATTTAGTAAAATGTGTGTAGAAAATAATAATTACGTAACTCAATATTCTTTGAAATTGGACTCTGAATTGATACGTAGATTCTCGATATCGGTAGCTTACACCGTGCTCATCGCAGAGCGAATTGACGGTGGATCCGGGATTTGCTTCGTAATCGATTGTCCAAGGAAGGGGATCTATTGTTCGCAAAATCTTACTAGCTAAAGACCAAAAACTTTAAAAACTACCCACGAGTTGTCTCATAATTAATCCATTTCCTAATAATTTTTTTAACGTGTGTCTTTCCACCGTCCAAAGTAATACTTCGTACAATCGTACCCCATAACTAATACGGAGTAACAACGATAGTGAAAGTAGAAAATTTTGCAATATTGTAATGCTAACAACACTTCGTGACAAAATTGTCATCACAAAGTGACATAAGGCTTACATTAGTTACCAAATAATTTGTAAACATTGATACAATTTGATAAATACCTTATCGTTATTATTATTGTAGTTCAAACTTACATCAATAATCATGTGATTTTTATAAAATTTTGTTTTCTGACCATAAATTCAGATCTATCAACGGCCTATTATTCTAACTTTTCCCACTCACGTTATTTGAATCTATAAACAATGAGTGAATGAGAATAATGACCCAACTAAAAAAAGACTTTTGAGATTCAATCTCTTGTTATATTACTTAGAAATTACATCATTAAGAGATCACTTTCTCCCTATTTAATACTTTTACGTAATCTATTATTAATTGTGATTTAAAATGTTTTATTTATTTATTATTGTTTGTATGGATACAACTAGACCTGGCAAATGGGTCAACCGGGTCGGGTTCGGGTCGGGCCAGTTTGGGTCAGGTCAGTTCGGGTCTTTCGTTGATTCGGGTTAATTCGGGTCGGGTCGGGTTATTTCGGGTTTCGGGTTTGTTTCGGGTTAGTTGTCGGGTCCGTTTCGGGTCAACCGGGTCGAGTTATTTCGGGTCGGGTCATTTTCGGGTCAAAGAATAAGAGACAAAAAGCCATTTTAAGTCTTTTCGGTGTAATTAAAGTTATGTTTTGTCGGGTCATTTTCGGGTTGAGTGGTTTTGGATCGAGTTATTTTCGGGTCGGGTCAGCTACGGGTCAAGAAAGATCGGGTCATGTTCGGGCCGGGTCGGGTCTAATCGGGTTTCGGGTCACATTCGGGTGTTGTAGTTCGGGTCAATTTCGGGTCACGGGTCGGGTCATTCGGGTCGGGTTGCTTTTGCCAGGTCTAGATACAACCACAGTACCTTAAGGTACCTTGTAGGTCGTGACTATCCTCCTACACTTTGTGATCTGATCTACCCTAATTTGTAAGGATTTGAGCCATGAATGTAGATGCGTGATCTAATAAGCAACGCTAAATTATTTATATAATTTAACGCCCAAGGATGAATGATATTATTGTCAAATTAAAACCCATGAATTTCCAAATATACTTATATACCATGAAAATGGCAATTATACATTAATAGTGTCTTCACAAGAGTATTTGTAGATGCTTAAGTAAGGGATAGATTGCTAAAAACTTCCATAGATAGATGGATCATTGGATTGTTTCACCTCGTGCTAATTTACTCTGCCAAGACATTGTTTGGCATGAATACCAAAAATGGAGGGAAAGGGAAGGGAGGGGGTAGGAGAGAAGGAAATGGGAGGAAAGGGAAAGGGAAAGGGAGGGAGAATATAAGAGGTCATTTTTCCTCAAAATCTTTTCTTTATTTGTTTATGAGAAATTAATTTAGCTTGGAAGAAAGAAATAAATTAAAAGAATTCAATTTCCTTCACCTCCAAATCCTTCCACTCTATTCTTACAATAATATAAAAAAGCTTGTTGAGCCTCAATTGAAGTGACACGTGTCACGTCTCAACTTCTTGCCACATATCACTTTTTTAATTAATAAAAAAAATAAGAAACCTACATAATTGTTGTAATTTCATTTTCTCTTGCCTTTTTGTATACCTTACAAAAAAAACTTAATTTTAAATTAAATATCTTAATTGATGATCATTATTACATCTTATTTACCAACTCTTTGTAATCTATACATATATATATATATATATATATACAATAACATAAAAAAAAAGTCTACATTGAGTAGCGAATAGGATGACACATTGTGAGGTACAATTCCATGTTAAATTAAAAAAAAATATTAAAAATAATTAAAAATACAAAGGCAAAGTAGTAGTCAATATATTGATAAAGTTGTAAACCTTCATCTCCTAAAACATTACTCAACTTCATAATCGCAAATTCTCCCTCTTTAAATCAATTTTAAAAAAAAAAAAAAATTAAAAACGGAATATAAAAAGGCAAAGTATTAATCAATATACTAATTAATTGTAAGCCTCCATCTCCCAAACATTATTATACTTCATAATCACAAATTATCCATCTTTCATACCAAACTTTTCATATCCTACCGTAATAAAACCAACTCACCAAATTTACCTAAAAAATAAGATCAATTGATAAGAAATCTAACACATTCCTACCAAAAAAAAATGACGGAGAACTATGTTTCCTTACCTTTTTATTTTCATTTGATTGATTTTTAAATATTTTTCCATCTTCCCTTTTATATCGATCGGGTTATAGTCCAATGAGCGAAAGAAAATGAAGATATAAGAGGGAAAGTAAAAAAAAAAAAAGAATCTAACAAGCAATTGTATCATATTGTTTGTTCCTTACATTGGTGAATGCTGATGAAGTGATCAAATTATTATTAACCATAACTTTTTAGTCTCATATATTTTTGATATTGATAAAATGTTTTGAGAAGTTTTTGATGTATTTATTAGTTGTTAATGTGTAGTGAATTTGTTAGGATTGACATTAACAACATAACAAATGCAAGTTTAGTGAAAGTAAAGGTCTTCTCATATTTTTCATGAGTCGGTTAAAAAAAGGTAAAATTATATTTTGCTTGTATTTTGACTACCAAATAGTGAAATATCTTATAATTGTGATTTTTGTAAAGTGAGAATGTTGCATGAATATCAATGTTTTTATCTATTACCATCTCATTCAAATTGTTCTTATTTTTACAATGGTTAAGAGAAAATGAGTGAAATATATTTTTGATTCTTATCTTCAAACAATCAAAATATATATAAGTATATAACTATGGTTAGTATTATTTATTATACTTTATTAATCATTTAAACTTGTAGAGTAAGACAAATATCATTTAGACATCGAACAAAAGCGATATTATTCGGCTACAAAAGTCAAATGAAAATAATAGAGGATGTACAACTAAAAAAAATACTATAGAACGTTGTGAATATCAAACCACTAAAAAAAGTAGTAAATTTTTTTAACATCTATGAATAAAAAATCTAGAAAAGTCCCGTAATTTTCACGGGAAATTAAACTAGTTTACTAATCAAACAAAGGATATTTCATCCATCCAAATCCCTCCCCTTCGTTTCCCTCCAAATTCCCCTATCTAAGCGCACCCTAAAACTAGAATCTAAGATCTAAAGATAGATTAAGTTGTAGTTGTGTTTAATTAAGTTGTGTCCTTTTGTCTTAATAAATACTTCCTTATATAAGTGTTTTTCGTTGTGTTCTTGTAACAACATACTTCCCTAGCAGGGAACAGTAAGGATCCTCTGTCCCACTTTTGTGTCCCATTCTGTGTCCCAATCCATACAGATTCCGACACATCACCTATTGTAGGAATAAAATATGCAGTATATATACTAATTGGTTGATGTGTCAGAATCTGTATGCTGTGGGACACACAATGGGACACCAAATGGGACAGAGGATCCTTACTGAGCAGGGAACAATTTGATAACCGCTGATATTCCTTGAAACTACATCTGAGCGCTCAACGATTTTCTATGGTCCAGCGTTCATCTCTTGAGCTCTTTGTTCCTCCTTCACGTGAATCACCTTAAACAAGCTCATTTATCTATTCATCAGATAATAATTCTTTAGATAATGAGCCCACTACTCTTAAAATAATAAATTTAGTACCTTAATTAAATTAAGCGCTAACAATTAAACTCTCCTTATCCCTCTCATCTATATACTTTTAATTTGGTAGAAAACCAAAGAGAGATGAGATGACCATTTGTTATTGTTGTTGATGGATGACAAGTAAGAATTTTTTTTGCTAAAATAGGGCCCGTCCTACAACTATTTAACAAAATAAGGCGGGTTTGAAACTATTTACCAAAAATGGGTCCACGTTGTCAATTTCCGCGTTTTTTTTTAAAATTTATTCCATCTCGCTCTCCGGGAGAGCGAGATGCTTTAGCGTCAAATGACAAAACCTTCTGTCAGTCAAATTTTGGTGTTCTTCACCTTCTCGCTCTCCCGGTTAGCGAGAAGGTACTGAAATAAACACCTTCTCGCTCTCCCGGAGAGCGAGATGCTACAACAACTTTTACAAAACAAAGCAGCCCCCCTTTCCCCTTTCATTTACCCGACAAAATTAGAAAAAAAAAACCCCAAAACCTCAAACCCTAAAAATCGAATTTCTCACTCTCTAATCCCAATCCACCCAAATCACTCCTTCATTTCTTTCAACCACACTATAAGGTAATGACATTCCCTTACTATTAATAAACTCTTGTTCATTGCAATTAGAATTAAATTTATAATTGACTATATGTATTTCCCCCTTTGCATATTAGGTAAATTTCGGTTTAAGTAGTTGATTTCATAGCTAGTTTTCTTTGCTTAGGTTGTTTTAATCAATTGCTTTGTTGTGAAAAAATTGAAATGGAGAAAATCAATTGTTGAAGGACACTTGTTACATGAGCCTCAATTGCCAAACACATTAGGACACTTGTTGAAGCGGATTGGGGAGCTAAAATTTCTTTACTTAGAGCCTCAATGACCACTCAATTCAATTTCACACCTTCTTACATGAAAATATGGCATGCAAAACAACGTGATATGGCAGATTTGTATGGTGATTGGGAGAAGTCATACGCATACCTCCCTCGATACTTTCGTGCTTTGGAAGAGGCAAATCCGGGTACCGTTGTTGAATTTGGGAATAAAAGGACAGGAGAAGAAAACGAGGAGCAATTTGATCGTGTTTTTTGGGCATTTGGACCTTCTATTAGGGGTTTTGAGCATTGTAGGCCACTTATAACTATCGATGAAACTCATTTGTATGGAAAATATAGAGGGGTCGTATTGATTGCCATTGGAGTTGATGCCAATGACCAAATCTTTCCATTAGCATTTGGCATTGTTGATTGTGAAAGTATAGATACTTGGGGATGGTTTATGGGTTGCATTACACGTTTAGTCACGAACATAGAGGGTCTATGTGTTATCTCTTATAGACATGTTGGTATTATGCGGGCAATGAATAATGTTGATTGGGTGGAACCACATGCCTATCATAGATATTATATTAGACATCATGCGTCAAACATTAACACAAAATTCAAAAGTAACGAAGTAAAGCTAGCTTTTCTTTCAACCGCTGGTGCAAAACAATTGAAAAGATTTAATAGACGGATGGCCAAAATTAGAGAAATGAACCCTAGTGCAAAAGCTTTACTTGAGAGCATTCCACCTAGCAAATGGTCTTTATGCCATGATGGAGGACATCGATATGGTATTAAAACTACTAATAATTCCGAATGTTTTAATGGTGTTTTGAAACGTGTTCGGTTTTTGCCAATAACCGCTCTTGTGAAGGCAACCTTCTTCCGCCTTAATTCTTATTTTGTTGAGAGGCGTGGGAATGCAAATGGTAGGATGTTATTAGGTCACACATGGTCGGAAAAGGTGCAACAGAAACTTCAAGAAAACATTGATCTAGCGGCACATCATACAATCACTATTTTTTATCATCAAACCGGACTTTATGGAGTTGTCACCGGAAGTGGTAATAGGCTAACAACTGATGCTCAACATTCACATATGGTTCACCTTTCTGAAAAAACTTGTACTTGCAACAAGTGGCAAATTTACCACTACCCTTGTTCACATGTGATGGCGGTATGCCGGTCTTTTGGTATAAGTAGTGACCAATATGTTGATCCCTTCTATTCTTGTGGTGAGTTATATGGTTCATATCGTCCAATTTTTCACCCAGTTTCCGATGAAGCTAATTGGGGTCCTTGGGTTGGTAAGAAACTAGATAGTGCCTAACCCTTTATTGAAGAGAGGTGGAGGGAGGTTTAAATCTTCGAGAATCCACAATGAAATGGATTCGCGCTCAACGGTGACATGTAACATGTGTGGTGTAGAGGGTCATAACAAACGCGGTTGTCCATCGAAAGCTAGTTCCTCGTCTGCTTCGGACTTGAACTTCGTAACAATGTGATGTTATTTATCATATTAGTTCTAGTTACTTTTTTATTTTTACAATTTGAACTTCGAATTTTTTCTAGTTACCTTATTGTATTATTTCTAGTTACTTTTGTGTTACCTTTTGTTCGTGTAGCAGTGTGATGTTATTGAAGGTATTAAACTTGGAATTATTATGTAACTTTTTCAATATCAATTTCTTTGTTTCGTGCTTTTGGTGCCTATCGTTTTTTTTGTAGATTATGGATCCCGGACCTTATGACCCCAGGATTTTACATCTTCAAGAAAGTCATAGAAGCACCGCTATTTGGGATGGCAAGGTAATAAATACCATTACATATTGCTTTCATAAAGTATTACTTACCATTAGTCCATAATTCTAATATTTCAAATAATTTTATTGAAGGAATGTTCACCACTCACTTGTAGAACTCACATGAATGTTCTATCCACATTTGTAGTTCCGGGTCCCATGCTAAACTACGTAAGCAATACCCAATTTAATGGAGCATCAAGGCTTTGTTATATGTGCCCATAGACAATGACTTGATCACCGCTTTGGTTGAGCGGTGGAGGCAAGAAACACATACCTTCCACATGCCTTTTGGGAAAACCACCGTCACTTTACAAGACGTGCAAATCTTGTTGGTTCTACAAATAACCAGTAAAGTCATTTCGGGACTTAGTGAGCATCCATGGGGTTTATTATGTGAGCAATTGCTTGGCCGTAGGCCGTCAAGTGAATGGTTGAAGGGTGGTAAATTGAAACTTAAATGGCTACATCAAAACTATCAAAACCTACCCCAAGATGCGAATGAAGAGACGTTGCATCAATATGTGAGAGCATATTTGTTCTATTTGTTTGGTGCGGTGTTGTTTCCGGACAAGACAGGAAATTTAGCAAGTTTGCTTTACCTACCACTTTTATCTGATTTGACCAAGTTAGATGAGTTTAGTTGGGGTAGTGGGGTACGAGCATGTCTTTATCGTAACCTATGTAAGACAACGAAAAAAGATGTTTGGCAAATTGCCAGGCCACTACTCTTGTTGCAACTTTGGAGCTGGGAAAGGATTCCAATTGCTCGCCCGACCGGTTATTAAACGGTCTAAGGTACCTATGGAGGTAGGAGTTGATTATCCACTAGGGTCGCAAATGAGAGCGGGAGTTGATCCTTTGGGGTGTAAATGGCTTAGGATAGCACGTTCACTTAAAGACCATAGGCTAGGGCTAAGTGTGTTGAGGGACCTATTTGATAGAATGGTTGAGTCGGAGTTTGTTTGGGTACCATACACACAAAATGTCCTCCAACATGTATCGCCTAGATGCTTGGAGAACCAAGAGGAATGGTATGTAATTGCTCCCATGATTTGCTTTGAGATGGTGGAATGACATCTTCCAAATAGGTGTATGCGACAATTTGGTTGGGATCAAAACATCCCCGAACAATGCAATACTTATATCCCTTTGCATAATGTTAGTCGACAAGGGAATAGTACAACAAACTATGCTCAACTACATATGGAGTACATAATCCAATGGGAAAATCGTATGCGCAAAACAGTTCAAGGGGGAGCCGGGACAATGAGTACTACGAATGGTACACCCCAATCACTCGTCAACGCATTGCTCCCTATAGTAGCCATGTCGTTGAAGACTACACGTATTATCACTATTACTACCCTACCGCCGCCGATTATCAATTGCTAGTAAGTCATTTTTATTTATTTCAATTTATATCAATTATATTTATTTCGCTTGATTATTTATTTTTCTAATGTTGACGATTTACATAATGTAGACCGAGAGCAACATAAACACCTACAACACGGCGACAACAATGCTTAAGGATATGCCGGACGATGTCCCTTTGAATCATTGCACATTGATTGAAAGCATGCGTACTTGCTCACTTAATGCCTTGTGTCATACGTACCAATCAAGCACATCTTGTCAACTATGAAGATCCAAGACCACCATCCCCTCCACGATACATCCGCCATTTAGATACTCGTAGGCAATTTATCCAAGAGAGTGAGGAAGGAGCATCAACGTCAAGGGCAAGAAAGAAGGGGAAAAGTCGTCGTCAAGATTAGATATTATATGATGTGATCTACAACAAACTTTGGTTATGTTTGGTTCTATTTTAAGACAATTATGTTTGGTTTTAGTTTAAGACAATTATGTTTGGTTTGGTTTCAGTTTAAAACAATTAGCTTGTATGAACATCAAATTTATTTATTTCTATGAAGCAGTTTATGATTAATTCTCATGTCTTAACAAAGCAGCTTTATTATATGAATTTTTTGCTAAATGATAGGGGAAAGGGGAGGCTGCTTTGTTTTGTAAAAGTTGCTGTAGCATCTCACTCTCCGGGAGAGCGAGAAGGTGTTTATTTCAGTACCTTCTCGCTAATCGGGAGAGCGAGAAGGTGAAGAACACCAAAATTTGACTGGCAGAAGGTTGTCATTTGACGCTGAAGCATCTCGCTCTCCTGGAGAGCGAGATGAATTAAATTTAAAAAAAAAACGTGGAAATTGATGACTTGGACCCATTTTTGGTAAATAGTTTCAAACACGGCTTATTTTGTTAAATAGTTGTAGGACGTGCCCTAGTTTAGCAAAAAATTCTGACAAGTAACCCATAATATTTGTTATGATCAAATTATCATTAAAAAGTTTCATAATATAGATGTATAAATAAATAAATGAAAAATTCTAACTAAAATAGGTAAAAGAATGAACAAGGTGAAGATTATGTTATAACTATAATAAGGAACCTACTATTATTGTAGAATGTGACCACCATTATTAATAAATCTTGAAATTACACGTACCTATTTTAATACTTTTGACACTATTATTTCTTCCTATTGTATCATGATCTATATATATTTTTGATATTCTCTTTTAAAACCCACTCTTAAAAAAAGCAAGTCTTGTTTTAGACGGATAATATCCGTCTTAGGCTTTAATATAGGTCTACCACATGATACTAAATCAAGAACATTTTTGATTGTTCACATGCAACAAGTGGAGTAATTTGATATGTATTTGACCCATCTTAAACTTAAAAAGACGAATAACGTCCATCTGAAATGAGAACTTGCCCTTAAAAAATGTTTTAACTAACAGCCATGATGTTCCATATGATATTTTATTACAAGCATGCATGGTGCACAACCAAGAAACACATCCAATTTACTAATGACTTTATTAACCAAATTTTTGAAAGCATAATAATAATAATAATAATTATTTAATAAAAAAAACTAAGTCCCTTGACTAGAAATACAAAAATGGATTTAATTGGTCCCTCTTTTGACAAAATAGGATATGAGATGCATATATATAAATGGACCGTTTTAGATGGGGCAAAAAATAATGTGTGTCACCAAAAAAGTAGTTATCTAATTAAAGCTATAGAATTTTTCTAAGCTCTTTTGGTCAATAACACTTACAAAAATCTCCAACTTTTTTGAAGTTAATGAACTAAAAGAAACAACCAAGAAAAGAAGTTGTTATTTCTTCTTGATCATATATATATATATATATAGAAGAGAAATACACACAAAGTTAATCTCTTTATTATTACAAATATTGTCAAGTTTTTGAAGGAAAATACTTAAAAGAAATATTTAAATTTGCTTAATGATGGGTTGTTGTTGGGGTTCTTCAGCTAAAAATCAGCTAACTCCTGATACTACTGGTACTCTTAGTAGTTCAGGTAATTATATAATTCGAAGTTCAATTTTTTTTTATATTTATTGATTTTATTTAGTGGGTTTGATGAATTTGTTGGTTATTATTGTGTGTCACTATTCGGAAATAGTCTCTTTATGTTATAACACAACACTCGTGTAAGACTGCGTACATCTGACCCCTTCACTCGCAATTTGCGAGAGCTGGGCACTGGGGTAATGTTGTTGTTTTTGAATTGTGTGTGCCACCTAGAAGTTGGTTAATTTGTTGTATTTATGTATGATTATGAATTATGATGTAAGTATCTTGGATTAATCTCTGTGATTTTGAGGTGAAGAATTTGGTTTGCTCCTAAAATGCAAGCATTAGAGTTGACTTAGTTGAAATTTTGGGTTAATTAGTCTTAACCCCATCAAAAATCACAAATTCTGATTGAAGACGGATCGAGCCGTCTTAAGTTTAAGACGGATCAAACCCCTCACAAAGGGAAAGTGGGGTTCACTGTTGGAGTTTGATCAATTGTTTCAATAGTTATGATGTAATTTCATGGATTTATTTCTGTGTTTTTGTGCTAATTATGTTGCTTTGCTCCTGCAATGAATTTGTGGAATTGACTTTCTCATATCACCCTTTAGCTCAAGTCTGAGGCCCTTGAAATCTGTTGGATTTGCTCTTTGAATCGCGTCGATTTAGATTTAAGAAATTCTGATGTGGGCAACTTTACCCCTAGTTAGTACAGAGGCTGCTTCCGAGGCGAAAGCTTCTGACTTCTCGCAATTCCCTGATATTTCAACTTTGTTATGACTGATACAGTAATTTTTGCTCAAAATCGAGGTATATATTGATTGAAGATGCTAACTTTTAGGTTACTAAAATTGCAGCAGGTCTATCTCAATCAAGTCGAACAACATCAATTACAAGCAGCAGCAATGATTCAAGCAGTAAATTATTAGTACCAAGAGGCGACAATGGAGCTCCAAATGGTGAGATTTTACCCAGCCCAAATCTAAGAGAGTTGACCTTTCAAGAACTTAAGACCGCCACGAGGAATTTCAAGGCTGATAATTTACTGGGCGAGGGAGGTTTCGGCAAAGTTTACAAAGGCTGGCTAGAATCCAAGAACAGTGGTAAGAGTAATAGCGGTGTGGTTGTCGCCATCAAGAAGTTAAATTCCGAAAGCGTACAAGGGTTGGAGGAATGGGAGGTATAAATCTTGATAATATTCATTTAAACTCACTTTGATTATATCGGATTTTTGTTAGTATCTTAGTAGACTTGTCATATAGAATTTGGGAGACATTCCTTTAGCTAGGGCTAGTTTAAATGTATTGGGTTTTGGAACAGTAACAAAAAAACTATATTGTGAGACCGCCTCGTTTGAGTTTTCCGATGATATGTCCAGGGGTTGAGCCATTTTTTTTGTCAGACCGTCTTACTAAACTTTGATGGCAGGTGCTATACCACATTGCTTGAAGGCAACATTTACGTTATCTACGGGCTATCGCCTAGGCTGGAATAGCGTTAAGTGACGATTTTGGTTGCCATTAGAATAAGAACGAACTGTTTTCAGATAATAAAGTAATCTAATTCTACTAAGATATATATATGGGTCTTATAACATTACTCCTTTGCTTCCAAATAAAGTGTGAATTCTTATGTGTTGTGTGTAGCTGTAATGGTCAAAATTGGTTAATTAAATAACTAATGATGATAATGATTGGTAGGTGATGAATGCATTTCTTCTCCAGTTTATGTCCAATTTTATACTTTAAAGAGGACAATTTGAGAGTATTTAATTGTTTGACCCATGTTTACTTTATGCATAGTTCTACTTTGGTGGCCATAGAGTCTATGATTAGTCGTAAAGGCCGAAACACGATAATTGCTTGAAGTATTGGTTATATATATATATAGTTGTTTAACTCGCGTGCTAGATTTGTTATTTTAGTGAAGTTATTAAAGTCTAAAGATGTTAAAGTTAACCCTCGTAGTTTTCCCTTGTTGTGAACGGGGAGGAGTCTCACCTAACGAAATGGAGGCGAATCTCTAATAAAATAGTATAAGGTGTCGGCATCATCACTTTTAGCTAATTGCTTGAAAATATTGGTTATCGTTGTTTAAGCGTACCGATACATTCTAAATTTCTAATCTTTCGGTAATGTCCCCTTTTGTAGGCGGAAGTGAACTTCTTAGGCAGGCTTTCACACCCTAATCTGGTTAAGTTACTTGGATATTGTTGGGAGGACAGAGAGTTGTTGCTTATATATGAGTTTATGCAAAGAGGAAGCTTGGAGAATCATCTATTTGGAAGTAAGTAATTTAACCGAGATTCAAGAACATTTCCGAATAAAATTTATTTTAAAATGAACAATAAATGAATCGAACCTTAATAAGTTTGGTATTCATATAGGGGGCTCCATGGTCCAACCACTACCATGGGGGTTGCGGCTTAAAATTGGCATTGGCGCTGCTCGTGGGTTCGCCTTCCTGCACTCTTCTGACGACCGGGTTATTTATCGTGATATTAAAGCTTCCAACATACTTCTTGACGGCGTAAGTTGAAATATGAGTGAATTTTTTTTTTAACAAATGCTCCATTAGTGTATTACTCCATACTCCATAGTGCTCACATGTGTAATTCTAATCTTTGAACTTATTGCTTCCAGTCTTTTAACGCGAAGATTTCTGACTTCGGCTTAGCAAAATTGGGTCCGTCTGCTAGTCAGTCCCATGTCACAACAAGAGTGATGGGCACACATGGGTATGCGGCACCCGAATATGTTGCAACAGGTACTTTCCTAATTCCTATAAGCTCATGGTCATGATACGGTTTTAAATATCTGTTGCAGTCTGATTTTGAAATTACCCCTACATTAACTACATAAATGACCGCTTCCACGTGAACCAAAATGAAAATTTCTTCGGAATTACACCAAATTACTCCTATTTCACAATAATTAAAAAAAAAAAACGCAAGTAGAGGGATTTTGTTTGATTCCATCTCATTGAGACCTAACAATTAACTAATGGTTTATGAAACAGGGCACCTGTACATCAAAAGTGATGTGTATAGCTTTGGAGTTGTGATAGTGGAGCTTCTCACGGGTCTGCGAGCACTCGACACAACCCGCTCTAGCGGGCGACATAGTTTGACTGATTGGATTAAACCATATTTAGCCGATAAGAGAAAGTTGAAAACCGTCATGGATTCTAGATTGGAGGGAAAATATCCATCAAAAGCCGCTATAGCAACCGCAGAGTTGGCCTTAAAGTGTCTCGCTCTAGAGCCTAGGTCTAGACCGTCAATGCAAGAAGTTCTCGACACTCTCATAAAAATTGATACCATGGATGAAAAACCAAGGGTTCCCAGAAGGACCTCAACCGGCAATGCTATTCGTCCCCTTGGTCACCAATCTCATCGACCAAATGGGGTTCGATCTCATCACAACTCTCTACAATCCCGATGAGTTTACGTAATTTGCTCTCATGTGGTTATGTTGCATCCGTTTTTTTGTGAAATATGTATGATATAAATGTACTATCAAAATTTTCCACGTCCATTAAAATCAGAAATCAACTATTTGTATGAGAACTGAGACAACTGTAACTTTTAGTTGTACTAGTTGTTGCACCGCGCCCTATCGGGCGCGGTACCCCAATATCGGTAAATAGTATGAGAAACTATCCTAGCTAAACATACTTAGTAATACGGGATAAGAGAAATAATAAAGTTACTCGCGGCTATACTGGTGTAATTTAGACATTTTATTTCGAATGGAACGTACCGAAGAGAAAAATATTGTCTTACAAATTTACAAGTATGGTTCAATGTACAAAGCAAGATATAAACTAAACTAAATTTTTCCAACTCAATGTTGCTAGTTCAGATGCTTTAATCATTCTTAACATCATTATAGTTCGACGAGCCAATAAATCAAATCGGGGTTACACCGGGTCACATTATCAAGCAATTATATAAAGGTGGTGGGGGTTGTTAGATCCCCTCGGGCCTTCTCGTTTTTTGCAATTGATGAACCCGAACCAGGACATGGTTGTGTTGGTATTGCAAGATTAGATCAGTTGTTGTCGTGGTAGCATTAGGTGAAACAGTTAAAGAGAGTACATCGGTTTCGTTGGGCCGTCAATCCGTGAAAAAAATGAAACCAGATGAAGCCATACATGCTCCATTTTCTCTTGGAATGTATCTACCTTAGAGTCACTCGTACGAGTGAATTGCTGAAGCGCTTTAGTCCTATTTATTTTCTCTTATTACTTCGAGTAAAAGTATTTTGTCAACCTTCTTTCTATGGTGCATGGGTTAGCAACCTGTCACATGAAAGTTCAAGTAAAATTTGTTTATCAAGGAAAACAAAATGTAAGAGAGATCACAAGTAAACATGACGGTAGACTTGACAAAACTGATCCAAACCTTTCGAGAGGATAAAAAAAAGAATCCATAGTAGAGTCCCTTTAAGTTGATCCGATCCGGACTCAAAAAGAACCCAAAAGCATTCAAACACAAATCCTAATATACATGCCCCGAAGACGACCAACTAACCCATTGCGTAACCACCCACCAAAAACATCAGAAAACTAAGGTGTATTGAAATAGACTGTGAACTTATTTATTACATGGCGCATAACTTTCTTATATACAATGGCACAGTCTCTATTATTCCCAAAGACCAAAAACAGTTGCAATTTGCGATGTAAAATTTCATCTATACTATAGGGGCATAAATGCATAGTGATACTATATCAAGAGTAGTTGTGTAGACATGAAATTGCATTATGTAAGGTATTAATATTAGAGTTGAGCTTGGCTGACTAAACTAAGATGGAGATTAACCACCAAAGATGTCGATAACTTACACTATCACACATCCGACTAAGGGCTTGAATCCCTCTTCTTTCGGACAGAGACAATAATATATCCGGATTTGAGTAACAACATATTATAGCAAAAAAGGGTGGCTATTATAACATTTGTGAGTTAAACACCTTTATGTGGGGGACTTCTTTGGTCGAGTTTCTTATTGAGCGGGATCTTTTAGAGGTTCGAGAAGTTCTGGACCCCATTCCTCAGTCTTCAAAGGGTGGCTATTATAGCAAAAAAGGTAATTATGCCTTTCTAAAGATCCCTCGTTCTGAGCTTCCTGTGAAGTTACAACTTCCAATGGTCTGTAAGGTGACAAATTCTTAACAGAAAGAGTAAGACATTCTCTTTTAAGACGGATATATCCATCTTAATCTTAACACATGGGTCAAATATAATGGATAAAACAAAAGAAAAGTTTATAGAAATTAGTAAAATAATTGTCTTATCTAGCCAAGTGGTGAGTTATTGATCCGCTTTACTCTTAAGACATGTAAATCCGTCTTAAGAGAAACCAATTGATATGCATAAAATAAAAGGATTTCACCAGACAAATCAGGATCATAACAACGACCTAATTATATTCTATATGATTCACATGTAAACACTGTGATGATAACGGGGAGATTAGGGACAAAACATTGAAAAATAAAGCCAGGTTCATGTATAAAAGTCTCATGACAATCCAATCTTTAGCGGTTAGATTGGCGTTTAACTAAAAAAATAGCAAAGGTAATAATTGTTGATGACATAACAAGGTAAAAATCAAGTAATATATTACTCCGTATTTCATAATCATCAACAAAGTTTGTTCACACCATAAAAGAAAACCCATAGAATGACCCCCAAATATAAACATGGTCATTAAAGAGTACAGAAAATTGTTCACACCATTAAAGAATACATATACAGAAATTTAAAGAACACAAACCAGCTTGGAGAACCGTTCATCCGTCTCAAGATCAGCCAATCTCTTTTTTACTGTAAGACCGAAGACCAAAATAGAAATCTTAAACTACAAAGATTAGAAATTGTTGGATTGCAATTGATAGGGGAATAGCCGAATAGGTAAGAGCAAAATTAGAGGAGAGGGGAATTGTTGTAACTGAAAAGGAATGGGCAGGAGCAAAACCATGACAGGAAAAATGAGTGTTGTAGAGGGAAATTGGGTAAAAGGAGGTGAATTATGGTTAACAGTAAATGAGGGTTAGTAATAGAGAGGGTCATGTGAGAGGCATGTGTGACACTATTGTGGGAATAGTTTCTAAGGGGTTTCTCACTTTTTAATAGGTAAAGATTTTTGTTACTATTAATAAAAATTGTAATTTTTTTTTTGCTTATGAGATTTAATTCCTCTAAGGGAAATAAGTTAAATGTAATGGTAATGACCATTGTTAGTAAAGACCATTCCGAGGGTAATTAGGAGCAAACATAAGGAGTCGAGGTCATACATTAGAACGAACCTTGAGTTAGTTTGTCTAAGACGAAAGACTATAAAGTGTCTACCTAAGCCCAAATATGAATTGTTTGCATCACCCACATTTAGATTCTAACCACTATTTGGAGCATTATCCGTAAACAACAAACCTAGGGTATCCCCTCAAAGGTTACACTAAGCTGTAGCAGCCCATAGGTATACTTCGTTTGTTTATACGGAGTATTAGTTAAAGAGCATTTGATATCTTTCCACTTTTGTGTTCGTAAGGGTCACCACTTCAATTGCTTCCAAAGTATATTAATTCCAGATAACCCTTTCTTATTAGAGAAACAAATGTGACGCAACAATTATTTTCCCCCAACCAATAGATCATTTTTTTCATTTTATAGTTGTTATTTGATATAATCTGCCTTTCACTGTTATATTCTTATATGAGCGGGATGAGCGGGCAAGTTTTCAATTTTCAGTAAGATGAATTGTACTCAATTTAAATACACTATAGGAGAAGATTTAGCATGACATACTCAATTTAAATACACTTGTATATGTCTATAAGATTCCTTTTAGATTAAATTATATGAAGGACCGATAATTACTAACCATGGGATAGGATACGATGTGACAAACAATAAACGTGCTGATTTCTTAGTCGTAATATTGCACAAACAAGACACGGGTTAGAAAATAATAACTACACCAATGTCTCTAAATATAGCTTTCTAAAAAGTCCCAAATGGGTATGCAAAAACAGAGGTATGCAAAAACAGAGGTTATACACTATAGGCAAATTTTATAAACATTGTCTTAAGCGGTATTTTCTTACCCGGTGTCGGGGAAGAAGCCTCTATTGCCATAGTAGCCCTGCATTCCCACAGCTATTTCACTACCCCGCTTGCTCAAACTCAACCTCGACATTGCCCCCAAACACAACCTCGAAATTGTACCCAAAGGCCAAGCTCGAAGCTCAAATGCCGATAGCCAAGCTCAAATGCCGATAGCCGATAGCCATTGAACACGTTGTACCCAAAGGCCAAGCTCCAAGCTCAACAGTATGAAGGGCCATTGAGCACGCCGCCAAATTCCCGGTACCAATCATCTTCAAAATTCATATGCTGAAGCAACTCTTGCTTCAATTTGTTTCTTTAGCCACCGTGGCGAAGGTCTGAATTGGTCTGAATTTCCATATGCCATCACCTGACCCGTTACATCGTGTTCATCCAATCTTGTAGCTTAATTCCGAAGGCTCCATGTGGCTAATAACACCATAAAATGATGGGGTAAAATGAATAATGAAGAGGGTAGTGTTGATCTCTTCAGGAACGAATGATTTAAATGATTGATTAAGGTATTGTATGTAGTTACGTCGGTGAATGAATGAGTAATGAGCAAAGGCAGAGGTTGTGTATTGATGATGGTGATGAAGTTAGTGATAAGGGAGATGGGTTGGTTGGGGAGATGGTGATGAATGAGTAAAAGCAGTAAAGTTAGTTGACGGGGAACGGTGGAATGAATATAGATAGGATGCGTGGAATTTGCTCAGGCCCTTAACAAACAAAGAGTTGGCATGTTATATATGTTGGGCCTGCCTTAAACCCAAAACTGAACTGAAGGAACTCTATTCAACTGAAGGAACCAAGTCACGTGGGAAGCATGAAATACACTATTGTGGCAATAGTATGAATGGGTATCCTCTCTTTTTAATAGTTATATATATAGATTATAGATTATAGATTATAGATATAGATATAGATATAGATAGATTATAGATTATAGATTATAGATAGATATGTGTGTAATTATTGTACTATTAGCTAAAAGATGATGTAATTCTCTAGTTTTCGTGTTTGAAATACTGAGTTCCTTTAGCCCCCCGCTAAATGGATTATCACATTATAAATTTTGAGATACATTTGACCAATTTTGTTTCGGTTTCTTGAAAACCACTTTGATGATGTGAGATTGAAAAAACTTTTCGCTTTGGTGATCAAAGGTCGAAACTCCGTTGAGATTAACGACATTCTCAACATATTGAATTGTAAAAGTAGACATTAATGTATTTTAATAGTACATTTAGGTCATTTTGTGAGGAGCTACCTTAAGTTTTATCGAGGTTTGAATCTCCTTCCCCTCTATTACCAAATACATGCTTCAATCCCAGGTTCGAATCGACAATTTTATACAATTAATACTTTCCGTTCATCGAACAAAAAGATCTCACCAATAAAACCGTCTCTCAAAAGAATTAGCGTTTCCCGCCGTTCCCATCATATGAAAAACTTTTAACGGAAAACATAACGACACACTCAATTGAAACAAAACAACGACATTATGAATCAATTAAAAACATTGAACAGAACACTTCTCAAGAACTCCAAAAACCCAGAATTGGCATGGCAGATCTTCAAACGCATCGTTTTAAACCCGAATTCTTCGTCTTCTTCACTACATTCTTGCTTACCAATCATTGCCCATATCCTAATTCGCGCCAAAATGCACACTCAATTAACTACCCTTCACACTCAACTTCTTAACCAACAATCATCTCCAACTTCCCTCTTTTCTCTCATCTTGATCATTGCGAAATCCCGCCTCGTCGATGAGGCGGTTTCGCAGTTCCAATCGACGAGGAAACAATTCCCTGAGACCCCGCCTCCTGTTTATTTGTACAATGTGCTTCTCGAGTCGTCGATACGCGAGAGTAAGGTTGAGTGGGTTGGTTTGTTGTATAGAGATATGATTGTTTCTGGGGTGTCGCCGGAAGTTTACACTTTTAATCTTTTGATTAGGGGTTTGTGTGACTCGGGTCATTTGGAGGATGCACGGAAGGTGTTTGATAAAATGTCTGAGAGAGGTTGTAAGCCGAATGAGTTTAGTTTCGGGATTTTGGTTCGTGGGTATTGTAGGGCGGGGCGTGGGGTGGAGGGGTTGGGGATTTTGGAGGAAATAAGGGGGTCTGGGTTGATTCCGAATAAGGTTGTGTATAATACGTTGATTTCGAGCTTTTGTAAGGAGGGTAAGGATGATGAGGCTGAGAGATTGGTAGAGAAGATGAAGGAGGATGGTTTAAGTCCTGATGTTGTCACTTTTAATGCTAGGATTGCGGTTTTATGTAAGGCGGGGAAGATGCTAGAGGCCTCTAGGATTTTCAGGGATATGCAGATAGATAATGCATTAGGATTGCCAAGACCGAATATTGTTACGTTTAATGTAATGCTTGACGGGTTTTGTAAGGTAGGTATGCTTGAGGAAGCTAAGACGTTGGTTGATACCATGAAGAAAAACGATATATTGATGACCTTGGAGACGTATAATATATGGTTGATGGGGCTGGTGAGGAAAGGGAAGCTTTTAGAAGGACAACTAGTTATCAAAGAACTGATAGAAAAGGATTTACAACCAAATATATATTCTTTTAACATTTTAATCGATGGATTTTGTAAGAAGGGTATGCTTTCTGATGCGAAAATGTTGATTAGTCTAATGAAACGTAATGGTGTGCAACCTGACACCATAACATATAGCTCTTTGCTTCAGGGATATTGCAGTAGAGGTATGGTAGACAAAGCTAATAGTACTCTGAATGAGATGATGAGGACGGGTTCTTTTCCTAATATATATACTTGTAATATCTTGCTTCATAGTTTATGGAATGAGGGAAAGATACCAGAAGCAGAGAGCTTGCTGCAAAAGATGAATGAGAAAGGTTATCACTTGGATACTGTAACATGCAACATCGTTATTCGTGGTCTCTGCAAAAGCGGAAAGCTGGATAAAGCTATTGATATTGTTGATGGAATGTGGACTTATGGAAAGGCAGCTCTTGGTGAGGTAGGAAATATGTACATCGGCCTAGTAGATATCAAGGGTGATGTCAAAAACTGTGTTCCTGATTTGATAACATATTCAACCATAATAAAAGAGTTATGTGACGCTGGCAGGCTTGAAGATGCCAAAAAGAAGCTGGTTGAGATGGTGGGGAAAAATATATACCCTGATTCAATAATCTATAATACTTTTATATATAGTTACTGTAAAACTGGAAAGGTATCATCTGCGTTTCGAGTTCTTAAAGACATGGAGAAAAGGGGAATTGACAAGACACTCCAAACTTACAATTTTTTGATCATGGGTTTGGCGACTAAAAAGCAAATATTTGAAATGTATGGGCTTCTGAGCGAGATGAAAGAACGAGGTGTCACTCCTACCATAAGCACCTACAATATCATAATCGGTTGCCTGTGTGATATTGGCCAAACAAATGATGCTATGTCTCTATTAAACGAGGTGTTGCAGAAAGACGTAGCCCCTAATATTTACTCTTTCAGCCTGCTAATTAAAGCCTTTTGTGGAGAAGGTGAATATAGACCTGCACAAGAAGTCTTTGAGATTGCTATTAGTGCATGTGGCCACGAGGAAGGACTTTACAGTGTTTTGTTTAATGAGTTATTTCTTGGAGGGGAACTTGTTGAAGCCAGTGAATTGTTTGATGTTGCACTAGACCGGCGTCTTTGTATCGAAAAATTTAATTATAAGGAGCTGATTGACAGCTTTTGCAAGAATGAAAAGTTGGATGATGCTATTAAGATTCTCCATAAGTTGATCAATAGAGGATACAGTTTCGACCCTGCAGCATTCATGTCTGTGATTGACACCTTACGTGCCACTGGAAAGAAACACGAAGCAGATAAATTTGCCGAGAGGATGTTGATAATGTCACCAGAGGGAAGTTTCACAAATAAAGTTTGTGATGATATTGCTGGAGGTAGTCATGTAAAGCTGAAGAAAGAAGGTGCAAGTGAATGGAAAAATATAATACACAGGTATGAAATAGCTTTTTATTTTTTTATTTTTTCTGGCACCACTTTCACTCTCGTCTGTTTGCCTATATTCTGGATTACAATTTCGAAATACTTCATTTGTGGATTGATGTTGTTATAATACTCCCTGAGACCTTGCCTATTTATAAGTCCTCAGCATTGGCAGTCTTTTGACGAAACTATCAGTGTGCGGAATTTATATAATCACGTTATCAGGATTTATGAAACTTCTAACATTGGAAGGGATTAATGTTATAGCTTTGATGAGCTTGATGCTATGATGGCTTGGCCAACTGCTTATACTTCTGATTTTTTATTTTTGGTGACAGAGATGACGGCAGTTCAATAACATTAAAAACTCTCAAGCGGGTACAAAAAGGCTGGGGTCAAGGAAGCATATTAGATCTTGCACCCTCAAGAAGAGACAAAAGTGACTACTGGGAGGTTGCAGGCTGATACTCTATTTTACTTCACCTGAATGTTTTTAATTTGAAGCACATGCTATTGTCCTGAAGTTAGCTGCACTAGCTAGCATATGGTTGCGAGTTTGAAGAAATTTTTGTCTCACCCCATATTTTATAGAAGAAAAATATCAGTGGTGTGCCAGGCACTCAAATTGGAAGCTGCGTAAGCTATGAAGTGTATGTTTAAGCTGAGATATGTGCGTCAGTCGTCTGCTGATCTCATTATCTGTATTCTGTGGTGCAAAGTCTGCTTCAGTCCATTCCTTCAAGCATCCTTCTGCATGATGATGACATGACAATAACAAATCTTAATGAAGGCTATGGTATGGTTCTTTGGTCTAAGATGTATATGATTTTTTCTTTGCTCTGTTTTCAGTGCATATCTCATGCTTCACTTTCTATTTAGAGCTAATCTTGGTGTTCGTATCTCAGAACTCAGGTTCAATTGACCTGCAATGTTGCTGTAGCTCTTTGAGTATACTGTTAAAACAATTTAAAGAGGGAAACAAAGGAAGAAGACAGGTTAATTTATCCTCCTGTAGTTTTTGTATTACTTGTAGAAAAAATGAGAAGTAAATTTTCAAACGGGAGCCTTATGTTAAGCCATAGGTCATGGTTACACCTAGACATCATTTGAAGCAAGTCTCATAACTCATACTCCCTCCTATTCTATTAGAAGTTTACGTTTGCCATTTTCGGCATGTTCAACAAATTGTTTACGTTTTCCTTTTTCGGCATGGTTTAACATGTAATAAATGCCTCACTCCCTTGCACATGATTTCTCTTAAAAGACCGTACCAAAAGCATATGTAAATTTCTAGTTAAATAGGAGGGAGTAAATATGAAGAAGAAAGTTGTTTGGATGAAGATTTTGTGATGATTACTATAACATCCATGGTCATAACATCTAAGATCTTTACGTTAATAGTTAAAGACTGTAATCCCGCTCTTTTCAGTGTTAATTACAAAGAGATAAACCAAAATATTTGAATATAGAGTACAAGGTTTTTTATTAGATTGTTATTGGTGAGGAAGTGCCTAGAGTCTACAGCCGTGTCTATTACCCACAAGAACTTTCAGTGTTTCCTTCTGCTACAATTAATTTTAACTAGCAAAGCACAAGAACAAAAACTACATAAACTGCTGTACAACAAGGTTCCATTGCCTTATAAAGTATGGTAATTTGTAGTCAGGAAAACCGGCACTTCATATTGAACTGCTAGAGCTTGTAAAGTGAGATAGGGAGAGCTTGATGGTGTGGCATTCGGATGATCTATATACATCTATACATTCCTCTAGATCAGCATCACAGGTTAACAGAACCCATTCCCCATCATCGTCCAAATATTTGATACCAATCTTGGCCCAGTCCGCCAAACCAAATCTTTTGGCCATTTCTTGTTGCAAGTCTTTGAAACCCATGTTTGGCAAGATGGTAAAGCGGACCTTTTCCTCTCCGAATGCAGCTTTGGCTTTGAAAACACCTGTATTTCTTGAAGGTCTACTTTTAGCCATCTGTAAACCAGGCCGAGATTCAGAAGGACGATTCTCATCATGAGATTTGTTGCTCTTAGATCTTTCTCGAACACGACTATGATTTTTCTTTGAAGAAATATGTAATTCTGCTTCACTTCTTTCTCTCTTAAGAGACCCTGCAAGGTCTTCTGTTATTGTGTTAGCTATCTTTTCTCTACTTGGGGACGAATGCCCAGAAATAGAAGTTTGGCTGGAAGAAGTGGAAGTGGAGTTGGAGGATGTGGCTCCAGAACTGAAGATGCTGCCTTCCGCTTGAGCAGGTGGGTGTTTCTTTGATTGATCATTCAAGTCTACGGTGGGCATTTGATCCCCTTGTAGTGGTGTGTTCGGGCTATTCAACTCCGGGAAATTTGTATAAAAGGAAGATAGTTGGATAGAGCCTTCAGCTCCTTGGACTGAGTTTATTACTAGTTGAAGCTTCTTTAGAGAATGTCCAACCTTCTTGATTTTCCTCGAAGGCCATCTGGCTATTCCATGCTGCCTACATATCCTTTTCAGAGTAGTAGGGCAAACTGCAAAGAAGGCAAAACATGAATGGGGAGCTATGTAATGCTTCGAATCAAATTGGGCCTAGAGAACATCTAGTATCCTATACCCTCATTTTATGACAGTCTTCCTATCTTTAGATTTTGTTTCCATTTCCAATTGAACCTAAAACATTTTCTCTTTGGTTCTGGTTTATGATGGAATAAAGCAAAATGGGTCACTACAGTAGTTTCTCTTCTAACTATTGTGAAGGAGCAGTCCTTTGATGCAGTTCTTGACACAGTTTTTATCTTCGGTCATTCGGAAACAGTCTTTTTTTGACACAAGTGTAAGACTGCGTACGTTCAATCTCCCCCCCCCCCCCCCCCCCATTACCCCGCAATTTGCGGAGCTAATGAGGAACTGGGGTAATGTTGTTGTTGTTGTTGTTGTTGTTGTTGTTGTTGTCTTAATGTCTTTAGATTTGATACACAGCAAGTCATATGCTTTATGTACTTGTATTAGTGCAAGTAGCATAGCTGGTTAGTCGTATTAGTGTGAAACAGGAAGGTCTGATGGTAGGGAAGTGAGACAAAACGACTTGCATTTCCGGTTCATTTCTCTTTTTTCGAATTAACAGAGAACAAGTAATCTTTAGGAAGGTGCAAAACAATCTAAAACAAGTATGTACTCGAGTCATATTGATGTTCAATATTAGCCTTACCTCCAATGTCTTTGGCAGCATCCTTTAGGCTTCCGGCGAAGTATTTTCTTAGTATTTCTAGACTGATTGTTTTCTGAACATCAGTTCTGCGCTTTCCAGCATTTCTGGAATTTGGAAGAGTTTGGCCTCCAGATGATACACCAGATATACCTTCAGCCTTAGAATCTTGCTGAATGTTTCCACAGTCTAAAAATGCTCTCTGTAGCTGTGTAGCTCGCTCACTGTGACTCCAGTTAGCCGACAATTTAAAATCTTTGCTAGGCTCCTCCCCGAATAATGAGTTTACCTTTTTACCCATTTCCTGAGGGCCTGTAATGTGTGAAAATAGTGATGAAGACTCTTGCTGAATTGTTTTAGCAGCTGAAACCTGCAGCTTTACCTCATTGTCTTCTGTCTGTTCATCCAGTACAAGGAATGGTGGCTCATAATCTTTGACTGTGATAAATTGCAAACTCCGGCAAGTTTGCTGTATCACTGTTGAAATCGATTGCCAGACCCTATCATGGAGACTTAACCCTGTTTCCTGTAAATCTGTTGGTAAATAGAATTCCAAAACATAATCATCCATTTTGTTGTAGATGCTATGAAGCCTTATTGCTACTGCGCCACACAGTCCGAACATCTTGGCATGGTGTGAGAGAGGGTAGTCAATCTTGCTAAACTCTCTGACATCGGTAGCAAAGCATGGCTGGTTGGTCTCAAATGCTTTGCCAACTATGCCACCCCGGCCTTTTGATAGGTGCTGCTCTGAACAAGCCTTGTGAAAATCGAGAACTCGCTGATCACGAATATAGCAAGCAGAATCAATAGTTGAAACACAAGAAACATTCTGATCAGAGTGCCAACGTTTTCCGTTTCCTTGTTGTGAACATGAAGCCCAAGTTTGCGCGAGAGGTAAGTTATGCGTCTCAGTTACAGTTCTCAGAATATTGATAATCTCAGGTCTTACTGCCTCGTAGGATTCTTTTCTGGCCTGATATGAAAGAAGTTAGGTTGGGTTTTCTTCAAATGCAAAAAGGTAATCACAAATTCTCATATTAGGCGGCCTCGTGATAATATTATTATAAGACTGACCTATGTTTCCTAATAAGTAGGGCAATATTTTTCAAGCCAATGGGTTAACAGTCTTAACACTTAACAGGTAGTATACTAGTATGTGCTAAGATTTATAGTTAAATGAGGTTTTCTCATGATTAACATTAGACCGATTTTCAATAGATATAACGCTAGCTAATTGAAGTTGAAAATATTAGCATCGTGTTACCTGCTCTTGGGAATTGTTTGAATTTTCTGAACTCCTAAGATCAACCGTCTGTAGAAAAAGTGAACCACATATAAGCTACAGAAGGAGGAATTTGTTGTATTATACTTAACTATGTTATTTGGAGACATCAATTTGTAAGCCTATGATGATATTCCGATTGAAATGGATTGTTTTTACAGTGTAAGAAAGAAGAGACCTCAAGAGCTTTACAAATACTTTCTAGTTCGGGACGATAATTGAACTTCTCGGTTGTCATGATGACCTCGAGCACTCCCAAGCACTTGTCACTGCCGTTCTCAAATATCGGAAGAGCAATAGTGCCTCGAACATCATACTGGTGTGCAAACTTGACCCGTGGATACTCCTCCTGCCTGAAAAGTCTTACATCAGGTGTCCATTCAGGGACCTTGCCGAGAAAAACCCGCCCAGGTAACCCGTGAGCGCGTTTAGAGTCCTCATCGGCCGAGAACTCGTATTTCTCGGACACATCTCGGTAATTTAGCAGACGCCTGCTGGTCGGTTGAAAGAAATGCGGCTGCTCGACTGTCGTCAGGAAACTGTTTGGGCCTTTCTTTACAGGAACCCACATTTGAATTAGCACATCTCTATTCATATTCATTTCCTTCAGGTGAGAAATTGCTAACATCAATCTATGTTTGACTGTGGTAGAATGTCCTGAATTTACCTTTGGTTTAGTCCATATTATTCTATTGAGCTCATCAGTTTCCCACCTGAATTTGACTGTTTGATCTAGGGTTTTGGATGTTGTGACTATAGAGTTCTGATTCGGAGACTGTGAATCTGAAACCGGTTCTTCCTTTACTGCATTCTGAGGAGGGTTTTCAGGTAAAAGACTCCATTTTTCCTTCTCATCTTGGTAGATGTTGCTAGTTTGACCAGGATTACAGATCGAACTGCTAGACATCTCCTCAAAATTAGGCACGGGTTTCAATGGAAAACTGAAACTCTGCGAGGTTGATAGGTCAAGTTGCAGAAGATCCGATCCATCATTTGTCGGTGACCAGCATTCTACATCCAACAATCGGTCGACGAAACTATAGTCCATATACCCAAACATGGGAGAGTTAGGAGTAGTAAAGTCCCCATCTTCCATACCAAGGTTTATTCAGAGTATTAAACAGACAACTATCTGGTGCAATGGAGTATATTTTTGGTTAAAATTGAGGAAGAATTCAATTTCTTCTGTTAAACTGCCACCTTTGAACTGCAATTTCAGTAAAGAGCTAAAAAATTCAGAAACTATGAATCTTAATTATGCTGTAAGACCTAAATTATTCAGACAAAGGTATCAAAAATGGAATAAAACATACAGATAATGAAAGTACCCAGATTCTGTAAATTGATGCTATGACCCATATCTAACCAAACACAGACGACAGTTTAGCCCCGTAATGATTTGGGATCGGCTTAACATGAACCGTCATATTGAGACCGTCGGTTGTGCTGAGCAAAGCAAAGGGGAAGAAAGAAAGAGGAACAAACTTACATGTCTGTATGTCTGTATGTCTGTATGACTGTCTGTATGTCTATGTTACAGTGATGATGATGATGATGATGATGACGACGATGGTGATGGAGGAAAACTAGCAAAGTAATGCTAAATCTGCTTATAAACCCATATCCGTACCATAAAATAGAGCAGAAGCTTTCTAATGTAAGATGTTAATATTGTTAAAATGTCTGATTAAAATGTTAGTTGGTTGAATAAAAAAGGGATCTTTATACTGTTTTATTTATTTATACAATAAGGGGGATCTCCAGCATTGTGGGTATAGCTGTCATAGTTTGGACTGTATCTTTATTGTTGTGCTAAATATTCTTCTCATCTGTGGGGCCCAGACTTACATCATCTATTTATGTCCCCATACTAGGAATTTTTTTTCTTTTTTGCAGTTTATAGAGTTATTTTAATGATTGGGATCATCTAATTAAGAGTAATATATATGACAATAATAATAGCTGTAAAGTCAGCAAAAGTGGTGGTTAATTGTCTAATTGTGGTTAAGTCTACTAATATGATTCCCAATTAGGTTTAGGACCACCACTTGGTTAACAACTTACAAATCCTCAAAAGAATCTTTTCTTGTGTTGTTATTGTAAAATCCTATTATTAAGAACAAAATTTCTTTGTAAGTTTGTCTCATGAGAAGATAATATTTAGAGTTTAGACATGTATAAAAGGTACCAGACAAACAGAGAAAAAAAAATTGATTAATTTGTTTCTATTCGGTGAAACTAGTTGAAAAGGTAGTTGAAAACTAAAATGTTATTGGAAATTGAAAAGGTAATTGGAATTTGAAATGATAAGTGATAAGTTAGCTAGATATTAGAAGTTGATAAGGTTATTACGTAAAAAAAATGTTTAACAAGCTACTTGAAAAAGGTAATTGATTTTTGGTAAATGATGTAAAAAGATATACGAGTAATAATCATTATATTTAATATATGATAATCGTGCTTGGAGTACTATAATAATAAGTAATAATAATTAAATTTTCTATTATTGAAGAGGAAAAGTCATATGTATTAGCCTTTTTAATCTTCCTTATAAACGTTGGAATAAGGATAATAATAAATATAAATATTTTTCAATGACATTTTCTTCGTATATCCGACAAAACATTTTCTTTTATATATACGCGATAAGGTAATGATAATGACAATTGTTTTCGTTACGAGCAAAAGCGTGCTATTTTAGTACTATGAAATATTTCATATAATACGTCATACGTGAGATAATAATGAAAAATGAAAATGCCAGCCCTAATTATGCAAAATGTTGCTTTCATGATGTAAACAATAATTATTTAATTAAGTCAAACCTCAATAATTAAGCAAAAGAATAATACAAAATCTAAGAGTATCTCATTTTCAAGTACAAAACCCATGATACGAAACCTAACGTGGAATCAGACTAAGATACTTTTGGATTTTTTTTATAAACACAAGAGATTCCTTTGATTTTTATTTTTATCTTCTTTTAAATAAAGATTCTAAGTACTTCAATTTAACAAGGCAAGTAGGGAAAGTAACAGCTCTTAAAGCACTTTCATATACTGATCATTAAGCTTTTCAAATTGTTAATAAGTGAAAATAATCACAAATTCTCATTAAGATGGGCGACCGTCTTAAGCTTAGTGTCAAATAGTTAGAATAAGATAAAAGAAAGTTCTTAGATAATAGCAGAGTAATTGTTTTATCTAGATAGGTCGGTGGTGTAGTATTTGACCCGTTTTATTCTTAAGACGGATATACCCGTCTTAAGGGATCATTTGGAAAATAGTATGGTGTTTTTGTTGCTCATTGTGAGTTTTGTAGTGATTTATGTTGGATTATTACAACTCCCTTTCATGTTTTTTTGGAATTGTTGAATTTACTCTAGTTTGAGCTTATATATTATACATCAGAAAGACCGATTTTTTTTATCGAAAGATTAGAATTACATTGGAACTTTGGGTAATGTCAAAAGTAAAGATTTCGGACTTGGTCATGGTGAAAATAATTAAAGTTTTTGCCTCCGAAAAGGCATATTTATTTGTGCGAATAAACTTCAGAAGCTATACATTTGTTTTTACATTTTGTCTAATTTATAACCGGACAATGTAGACTTTTTTTGCTTTTTAAAAAGAAGTCGACTAATTACTTAATTAGTAGGTGCACTTCATAAAAATTATACTCATAGACTCCGTCTCCTAGTTAGCTCTAAACACAAATCAATTTTCTCAACCAACATAAAAAAAATGAGGAGTTGTCAAAAAAAAAGAGAGGAAGAGCGGAAATCTTATCACGAGAAGTAATTAAGAACTAGCGGTACTAGCCCACTACTATTTTAATTAACATTTATCCTCTCACAACCGATTAAACTATGATCAAATTCAGGAATCACGCAAGAAACCAAATTAACTACCGTCAAGACACAACGCGCTATGTAAATAGATAATTATTGAACAATTATCTCCATATACCTAGTGCTAGGTTTACAAATTCCTAAATCGGTCGAGTTTCATTGCACAAACATATGAGAATATGAGAATGAGAAGTATACTCCCTCCGTCCCAAATCGATCTTGTGCAAATTAAACTTTGCCTTTTGTGCACTAAATGATGTTTAGAAGTTTGATGCTAAGTTTGGAGCAATTCTTATGTAGCGACCCATGAAGTCCTTGAATGCCTGTAACATTTCGAATTAAGATACTTTGACTACTATATATACTTTGTATAAAGCAAGGTTATGTACAAATCTTGAAACTAGTTCGTTGTACGTGACAAGCTTCGGGGCATGCGTGTTTATATGGTTTGGGTTCGATTCTTATCAGCCCTGCGATATGCACTATCGAGTGACCAACACGGGGACATAATTCAACAAAAGACGCATGTGTTACACGTTTTTCACCATTTCTATATGTGTAAAAGAGGCACATGATCACTATAAGGGAGATCGAAATTTACGTCAAAAGATCAACAAAAGTCTCGCTTGTGACGATCTTTAAAACAAGATCTCTTACAACTCACAACCCTCTCTCCCACTTTCTCTTATTTTAATCGATTGTGAGAGATTTTTTTTGAAAAAACAGTTACAAATGAGAATTTGTATAAAAAAATAACGTATAAACATAGCTCTACCTAATTGCAGTACACATAAAAAGTTCTTAAACGAAGAATAAAATGAAGCAGAAAAAGTTGTAACTTTATCAAGCATATTTAATTTAGTATTTTAGAGTATCTATATTTACAAATCTATGCCTAAATCAATCACCAACACACTAATCAATTCAATCCACATTGCACTTAATTCATATAAAACCCCTTTAATTATGTTCCATAATCCATCGTAATTAGTAACAAATCATTAATTAATACACATAATATATATAACTACATACACAATTGTACAACAACAAATCACACATTTCCATCGTTAATCATTAACTTTGTACTAATAATTATATTCCTAATCTCAAATCTAATTGCATACTACTACTGCTGCTGCTACTATCAGAACAAACAGGAGGGCCCTCTTCCTCTTCTTGGGCTGGCTGATTAAGATCAAGCCCACGTTCGGCCTCGGCGGCTTGCGTAACCAGGCCAAGCCCAAGCCCAAACCCAGCTGTCGACGTCGAGGCTTCTTCGTTTCTCTCCCCATGGCACCTCATGTGCCCACCCAAGGCCTGACCACTCGTAAACACTTTGTAGCAGACGCCACATCTATGGACCAGGCCCGGGCCCGGACCCATTTCAATTCCCAGGCCCAAGTCCAATCTTGGGCCCATCTCTATATTTCTAGTGTAATTACTATTATACCCTTCCAGAGGGAGACTACTGCTGCCCTCCTCTTCAACTCCACCCCTTGTAATGGCAAAGCAACCCTTGACGTTCTTGTGGCTTGCACGGTGGCCCCCTAAGGCTTGGTGAGTCGGGAACGTCTTCTTACAACTTGAGCACTCGAATCTCGTAGGAAGTGGTACCTTGTCGGTGCGATCACCACCCCCGCCTGAGGAGGAGCCCAAGAGTAGTAAACTTGTAGCGACCTCACGGTCATCGTCTGAAGTAGTGCGAGTGGGAGGAGGGGGAGGAAGAGGAGGAGGAAGGGCAAGGGGAGGAGAACGACGGAGGTGCGGTGGCGGGTTAATGCCGCGCCACTGGCGTTCAGGGTGGCATCTCATGTGTCCAAACAGGGCTTTCCAAGACCAAAATGTCTTGCCACACTCGGTACAGGGACGGGTAATTTTTGGTGCATCAGGGTCAGGCCTTCTCGCTGGGGCTCTCGTTGATGTTGATGCTGTCGCCTCGGTTGTAATAGGAGGGGCGTCAGTGCGGAGGAGTTTGGAGCGTTTACGACGGTGGTGGGAGGAAGAGGGAGAGGAGTTGGCTGCCTCAGTGTTGACAGCCGCAGTAGAAGTAACAGGAGGACGGAAAGGCCGTTGGATGCTCAAAGGGGTAACAGAAAAGGTTTCGGATGGCGCAGTTGAAGTAACAGGAGGACGGAAAGGCCCTTGAATGCTTAAAGGGGTAACAGAAAAGGTTTCGGATGGCGTAGTTGAAGTAACAGGAGGACGGAATGGCCGTTGAATGCTTAAAGGGGGAACAGAGAAGATTTCAGATGGTGCAATTGAAGTAACAGATGGACGGAACTGACGTTGGATGCTTAAAGGGGGAACATAAAAGGTTTCCGGTGGCGCAGTAGAACTAACAGGAGGACGGAAAGGCTGGATGCTTAACGGAGTAACAGAAGCAGTTTCGGGTGGCAGCCGCCACGAAAGAGGGGGTGGAGGGGGACGAGGATCATTGTTTCCATCCATGGAATGCTGTGAAACCTGTGAGACTTACTGATAATTTGTCTTGAGATTTGTGAAAAAAAAAAAAAAAAAGAGGGTAAAAAATTGTTACTGCAAGTGAATGGGGGTAAAAAGAAAAGAGAAGGAAAAAAAAGGTGAAAATGGGATGAAGAGTGGGTTTTGTAGAGGGGGACATAGTTGGCAGTTACATGTGCCTCATCCATTAACGGTTACTGACGGTTATTTTTGGCGCCTGAATGAACAAAGGAAGTTAGTTGATGTGGGGAATATACTGTTGTGTTCTTGTCTTGTTGTAATGATGTTTTTTTGACAGTTACTATTATTCTGTCTACAAATTACTGCTGCTTTATTGGGCCAATGGATTAGTAAAAAATAATTAAAAGGGTAAATGTTGGCCCAAACTAAGCCTAATACATTAATAGTTTAGTCATAAATAAATTAAGCTCTTCACATTTCTCCAATTTTTGGGGATATTACACTGAACATTAGTGAACAATAGATGCAAATGTGGGAGAATCTATTGCTGCTATTCAACAAAGAGAAAGAGAGAATCGAGTGAGATGCATATTCGTGTCAAGACGTATCAGTTGAATGGCGATTGTTGAGCCGTAGGTGCATTGGAGGTCTTTAATGTTTTCCCGAGCACGTTTAAAGCTTTGACGCGTTTCAGCTCCTTTCCTGACAAAGTAAGACCAAGAGTAGAGGATGAGTGTGATAAGTCTTTGTTTAAAATTTAGTACGATAGTCGTATATGCAAGTGCAAGGCAAAATTGCGAATATGCTTGACATTCAGACAATTCTACTCGAACAAATACATATAATAGAGCTTCTAATAGTCTCAGGTACATCTCCCAAGACACTAGAGCAGATAGATCAAGATCCAAGCATGAATGATGCATCCGATATAAGGAATTAAGGGTGAATTATTATCCGCACTCAGAAGACAAATGACGTGGAGGTGGTCATATGGCCGGAGCCCACCAGCTTGGCCCAGTTGTATAATCGGGATGTGTATTTGATGTCGTAGCCTAGCCTAAACCCGCCTTGGCCTATATAATCACCTCTAAGATGCCAAATCTCACTGCTACAAGTATTGCCCTCAGGTTTGGTAATGTCTGATTTCGACATATATGCCAAAAAGGAGTGTAAGACTACAAGTACGCGGTAAACCAAATAAATTTCCAAAGTCTAAATGGCCTTAACATTGAACAGTGGTCTTGGCACCAGTGGCGATTCTAGAATTCCAGTTGAGGGGTGCGCATTTTATCACAGTTTTAATATCGTTAAAACTATACTAATCATAATTGAAGTAATTTGATAGTAATAATAAAATACTCTAAAAGTTTTTTCCAAATATCAAGATAATATAGAAGTTAGTATTATTGTATATGATGACTAAGCATATATAAAAATGTGATATAAAGACTAAAAGAATTGGATAGCATTACAACTTAAAGTACTAAAATGGAATTCTGAATTTTTTTTGAAAGAAATCATACTGAAGTAGTAGAAATAGTAATAATAATAAAAAAAAATTAAGGAGTTTAATATAGCAGGAGTTGGGCTAAATACGGAGTTTTAGTATTTTTAGGAGAGTAGGCCAAATGGGCTTGGGAATCGCCACTCAATTGACATTCATGGAAAAAGAAAACAAGATGCTACTAGAAGAATTGAACACGGGGATTTTAGGTGGGGGATTGAACTCACACCACTGCACCATTCTACTCTCAGTGATTTACAACTGCCCTTACTTATATTTATTTTTACAAAACAGAAAGGGTGCAGGTGAACTCCCTGCATCCCCTTGGGGGGTCTATCAGTTAGTATTGACTGTTGACAACCTCAATCCATTCCAACACGGCTGTTTATTGTCGTCCCAAGCTATAAATACACGTTCAAGAGAGCTTTCTAAGACACCGGGACCGACATCCAAAGAAATTTGCTGGGAAACATCCTAGAGGTCCACGCTAGATGTGAAGGTGGCAAATAAAACCCTATCAAACAATAAAGTGGTGTATAAAGCCATCTTCGATATCTCCCATTAATAAGGGACACTGTTTCAAAGTACCACTAGGTGATTAAAAAGTACCTATGTGGCATAAAAATAGTCATAAGGTGCTTATGAGTTGATGCTGATATCATGAACATTGGGGTATTCCTTAAAGGCAAATTTTCAAGGCTAATACATGCGCAAGACACCTTTACCAAGCATGACATTGGAGTCGAATGAAAACTGTTGTGAATCATCCTACGGGTTGACATTAACTATGAGGATGACAATGGATGCATCATCGACAATAAAGAGGTGTAAAAGCCATCTTCAACATCTTACATCGTGAGGGAATGGTGCGTCAATACACCACTAGGCAGTTTAACCAATTACCAATGTTGGAAAATAACCTAGAGTGTCTATGAGTTGGTTTAAGTCTCAACTCATTTATACATGCTGATCTCAAAAGGAGGGATTTGAAGGCTATAGTACTCACTCGAGGAAGCTTTGTGGACCATAGTGATTATTCTGATGAAGGAATCCATCCCTAATATCTCCCATGGTGTGGAAACGGTGTGCTAAAACACTATTAGGTGGTTGACCTGCGCACCCATGTGGCACAAAGGTGGTTTTGAAGTGTTAACAAGTGAATGTTGACAACATCAGGTCTCACACCATCGTTTGAGGTTGTCCAAAAAAAGTAAAATATGATGGCTAGAAGACTTGCTAAGGACAATTTTCAACCGGCACAATGTTTGAATCGAGTGAAATTTGTTGGAAAACCATCCTAGGGTTTTACCTTGGCTATAGCGTTGACAACTGATATATTATAAAAGTAGCATGCAAAATACTCTGTATAATAAACAAGTGCAACATTCATGAAAGTAAATAGAAGTATATGTTATCCATAAGTAAAACGTGGAAGGAAAGAAATTCCGTACCCTGTTCTAGTGAAAGCTGAATAGCTCGCTTTTCCAGTTCAATGGCATGTCTGCTAAGCTCAACAGCTGAAAGGGACCGAAGCACTGACAAAACCAGCAGACAGTTAATACATTCAGGCCTTCAAATATGACATATTACCTCCCTCCCAAATTTCTTGTCCCCATACGACTTTGGGGTCAACTGATAACAATGTTGACCATTAATTTCCTTGACATATGCAGAGAAATGATATATAATTCATCAAAACCGCTGTTTCATGCTATCATTTTGACATGTTAGAAACTGTGAGGAAACTATAGGTCAAAGTTGACATTGTTTGGCTGCCAAGTCAGTTGAGACACTATAAACGAGATGGAGGGAGTACTTTGAAGATAGTGTAGCCGTGAAACATATACTTAATGAAATACTTACTTTGAAAATGGTCCTCCAAACTTGATTGGTCTAACTTCTTCAAATACATCTGCAATTGAATATACCGCTCTTCCCAGTTCTGGCCGTTAGCTTTAGTTTCAGCTGCTAAACAGATAGGAGACGGGACTGTGTGACTTTGATGTTCTTCAGAAACCAATTTAGAATCCAAACTTCCAAAAGCAGGTGGAATGGAAGGCTTGGCAGAAGGAACACACATCGTAGGGGAAGTAGGAATTGGTGCAATTTCAGTTAGGCGCTGTATTGGTAGTTCTTTATCCAAAGATTTTGTTTGGGGCCCATCTTGATGTCCGGGCAGGCTTTTCTGGGGAGATTGAGTATTGTCAGCTATAACCTCACAGTTACCAATCTTACCAGCTTCACCATCTGCTTTTCTTCGCACATACACAAGACGCCCATTTGCTCCACTGTTATTAGGTGATTGTTGGTGAGGATTCATTTGAGCGTCGGAAGGTCGCTTTGTGCCAGAAACTTTAGGAGGCCCTGTGATAACTGCTTCCTTCAGAACAATAGGATTGCCAGGGCCTTTTTGCATTACAATATTATTTTCACTTTGAAGATCTCTTAGTGGTATCTTTTTTAAAGGCACTGGAAGTTGCTTATCCTGAGTACACAAGACAGGTTCTTCGTTACCTAACGCCACTTCACTAACTTTAGAGTCAACTTTTTGCTGCGCCATTTCAAATTTATCAGCTCATGAAGAAGGATCTTCAAGCAGCAGAAAACTAAAGCCTGTACAATATATGTGAACCATAAAACATGTCAGGTTTACAGAAAAACACAAAACATCTGTACCCATGTAGACCACAGTTAACACTTAACAGCTTAAAACAGACGGGCAATAATAGAGCGGAGATAGGATTTCAGAATAATATGCACAGCTATATACACCTCAAATTTCTAAGAGAGCTAAGCAGCAACATAAACTTACCCTAGGTGCTTCAAAGATTTCTTCCATGCCTATGGCAAGGTAAGGTAAGTCAGATGTATGTAGCTTTACGCCTTTACTCATGCAGCCATGTGTTAAGAATAATGATGTGTTTATGAATTACCCATAACGAAAATCGCGTCGACAGTTTGATCGGACGACTGCTATTTTATATTCTAGAGATCGCGGACGGTTTACTGAACTGTTTACTATAGTCCACGTATTTCCAATCAGAAGAATAGTGAGTCTTTAGCTACATTAAAAAGGATATATTAGTAGCTCACTTGCTCAAGTCTTCAAATGTCAATACTTTACAATTTACATGTCATTTCGAGACACAACACCTGTAACAGTGTCATCTACGACTAACTCATACTCCGATAAAATGAAATTTCATAAAGCCCTTCATATGCTCCAAATCAAGAGATTATATAGTTGCCAGAGTCCGCAAACATTTTGAAAGACTTGAAATGGCTTTATATATATGTATAGAAAAACAGAAAAAATTGTACCAGCTCTCTCACACCAATCAATAAGAACGAAAGGTACAATGACTAATAGTCCACATCCACCTAATGCATGCTTAGTCCCTTAGAAGAAAAACATGGCGACAGGACTTCGCTGTTGGAGATACACGTCGACCTAGTAACCCGAGAATATTAAGAAAATTGATTCACAACATCCTACGTGACCTGCATTCCAGGATTCAATCTTGTACCAGAAACATCTCCTATATTGCATCTCTGCCTCTCCAGTACAAACTTTACACATTTTTGGAAGATTTAAAACAATATACAGCAATATTAGATACTCCATATCCAGTAACTAGTCTACCATAAGCATCATAGCCAGAAAATGGAAACAACTGCTTCATGGATACAACTGCGGAAGCAGTTAATACCGAGTTCTTCCATTAAAGAACTGCACATGCGTCTATAAAGCACAGTATTTCCTTATCTACTCCATAAATGGTACTTCCTCCCCTCCATCATGATTTTCCCATTTATGAGATGATACTTTGACCAGATTTTATTATACTCAAGTATTAGTATTAGTTTTTGTTGAAAATATAACTATGTAAATGATTTTTATGATGACAAATGTAATTATGTAAAAATTATGTTACAAAGTTTTATAATTTTTAGTGTACTTAAGGTCAAAGTTTTCAACAGAAAATAAATGGGAAAATCATAGGGGAGGGGAGGAAGTATTATAATGCCCCTCTTTATGTAACTCTTTTATGGTATGGCATCTCAAGCCGCTGTTACATTATTTCCCGTTAAAACACCAATATTTTGGCCATGGCACCCGTATTGCCAAAACTAGACATTATTGCCTGGACTTAATGTATGATAACCATTATTTTTAGTAAAAGAGTTTGGGAGACATTTCTTTTTCTCTAAATGTTTCATGTATTTGAGGAAGGAAAAAAGACACCGGATAAAGAAGATAGACTACAAATATGGAATATCAACTCAGCTTAAGATCTTAAGGCGAAGTGACAACTTAACGCATTAGGTAACCGTGACCCTACATTACACCCGCAAGAGCCAAAGTCCGAGATTTTGCAATCGCGACCAATACTAACTTTTAAGGGTTAAGACACATGAGTTTATCCACCATTCAACATATATCACCATGAAATTGAAACATCTAAGTCATAAAAAATTAATGCACTTCCCACCAACTCCTAAATTACTAGCGCCAGTCCAATGTCAATACACCGTCGCTTGTCAAGATTGTAACCTTTAGGTGAAATAATTAACGACATTACAATAACAGCAATAACACAACGAGAGTCTCGATAGTGTATGACTGTATGTCTAGAGAGATCAGACAAAGACGAAAACATCCTAAACCTACCAAAGAAAGAATCTTTTTTTCCTGAGCAACCTCCAAGAACTAATTTAACGCCTTTGGGCGCATATTAAAATCACAATCCCACGATATTACACTTTATTATGTCATTGAACCTCAAGAATTAATAGTATTCTGTATTATACAACTAAGACGAGCATCAATCCGATGCAACATCAATAAACCCCCAATTTAGAAACATTGCAAGAGGGATTCATTTCTGTTATTGATCCCACAGAAACATAACTATATAAATCTTCCAACAATTAAATGCAAGAATGCAACTTTGCTTCAAGCTGAATATAAAATACCCGTAATGAGAAGGTTGATTAAATTACCCGTCACAATGAATATAAAAGGTAAACAAATGACTATGACGGAAAGAGTAATTCATTATTTGACAGAGATGTTCTTTCATTAACCAAATTAAATCAAAGGAAAAAAAACCACCCATTACCATAAAATGAATAATATGCAGCTAAATCATCCTAAATGTACCAAAATTATGTTAACCTAGCACACAACAATATTGTTTATATACATAACAAATTACAGAAAAAAAAAAGCAGCTCATTTAAGCTAATAAATCTTAGTTAAACACCATTACAAGAAAAATTGATGAAGAAAAAAGTAGTGCATGTTGAATATAATTAAACTAGAAGCATCAAATTAACAAAATTAGAAATAAAGTTTTCCAAATTAAATAAAGAAGAAAGAGGGAGTATTGGAGTTCATACCCTAAAACTGTGTAAGGAATTGGAATGTGTCGTTTATTGGAAGAAGGTAACAATGAAGTGGAAAAATGGAAGGAGAATTAAAGCAGGTGATTTAAAGCTTCAACAAAGTAATTTAATGGTGATTCTAAAACTTTGTTTTGTTTTTGTTTCTTTTATTGACAATGAACTTGCCCAGGTATCAATTTAGACTGAGACGGTAATTTGGGTCAATCGCGCTGGTTTCGAGTTCCGAGTAGTTATGACAGGTCGGGTTGTATCGAGTTTGGGATTTTGTTAGGTTAGTACTCCATATTATTTTCTAGTTGGGATTGGGATTGAGTTTGATTAGGTACGGTTATTGTTCAATTGTTCAATTGATATTTTGTTCAATTGTTTGGTTTTTGAATGGGAAAGAAAGTTTTTTTGTTTAGGTTATTATACGTTCCGTTTCTCTAATTTTAATGTCAAGTAGACTGTAATAGACATTTTAAATGGCGAGCCGCTTTCTTGACTTGCCACATCGATACTTCTAGCAACCTTACTTTTAAGCTACATACCCTAACAATGGTGAGCTACATACTTCTTGTAGCTTGAACAAGTCCGATGTACATAATCAACCAATACAAAGCGCTAGTTGAAATAAAGCATGTAACTTGCTTGGGCGGTGTCACCTTCAACACTTCAAGCGAGGCGTATTTTTACGAGTCCAATGGTAAACAACACGCTTTAAAACTATACAAAATTGCAAACATGTCCTTTTTTATAATCATTGGTGATGCTCTTCGGTCGTTAATTGGCGTCATGGATCCTCCTAGTGTCCAACGGTGTTACGATAATTTGTGAAAATTTGATTTCTATATATTAAGGTTTCAAATTAGGCTTCTTAATGTAGGTACGTGATGCGGAGTACTTATGGAACGCTGTTACGTGTCGTTTTTGAATAAGCCACGCTTGGGTTGAAATCTCCCGTGTGTGGTGGGTGAGGCAAGCGAGTTTCCTTTGCTTTATGGTTTTATGAATTTATATGAAATGTACCGATTTCACAGGACGAGTACGAGCAGGGTTGGGTTGATCACATGCATAGAGGAGCGTACCTTTCTTTTTAAAGATGGGGGGTCAAACCACTGCGCAATCAAGTGGACGAAGATCTTCACTGAGGTACATCATCATAGCGTACTTCTACATATCCACTCAGAGGAAAGTCTTTTCGTAATGGATGACCCCACGTGCTACAATGACCATGTCATTACGAGCGCATCTATCTTAGTTCCTCGGTTTCGTGATAAACGGTCTCAGCCAAACGTTCCTCCAGCCCAACGCATATGCCTTTCAAACCACTCGCGTGCCAACCGTGGAAAAGAGTTCAAATAGGGCAACCAGTGGTGCCAATGCTGCGCTTCAACCAGAGGAATCTGCATACCTTTCGTCCATTTCGTAAGGACGAGCCTTTGAGCAAGGAGAGCAGGCTCGAATGCGGCTTCATCTTCCCTAACCTCTGGTCCGGACTACGCGCAAGCAAGAAGTCCTGTTCCAATTGGGTCCAGTTGTTGATGATGATTTCCCATGCTAATACTAAGAGCGCCTAGCGCGAACCTTATTGAAAGGTCCCCTTACTATAGTATAGAGAGGCTCGAAGCTATTTTACTTTGATTGCAGGGTATCGTCATATACTCCTTTAATAAGATAGAAAGGGCGAGCTCAGTCACACTAGCTGCATCCTCTGTTTTCTTAAATATCTTCTCCTGCCTTAAAATTTTGATTAGTTATGTACTCTCAATAGATTAGTTATTGATAATTTGTCCTAGGGCATGTTTCTCAGGTCTTGCACTCTCATCTGGGTTGATCTCAGGACACCGAGTCAAGTTACAAAGTATTATGATAGGTGAACCAATCCCTAAAAGCGGCCATCTAAGCGCAACTTCAGCCTTCAGAGCACAAATTTAGGAAAGAGGAATTAGGACACAATAACTTCATTCAAACTTCTTAATTTATTGCACTATGCAAGTGTTGCAGTTGCAGTTGCAGTTCCAATTCCAGCAAAATTGCAGGAACAAACCTATGATTTGATAAGCATTCTGGTCATGTAATAGTGACACGACAATCCTCGACAAAAATCAAATCAAAAATAATCCAAAGAAACAATCACAACCGTTCATGTACACTAGTTTTACGGAAGGAGGTTAGAGAAGAGTGGAGATACGAGCTTATATCCATAGTGGCAACTCATAGTGTACCAAGTATTGCTTATTCACAAGCTCGAGTAGAAGCTTGTCTTTTTTCTGATCTTCAGTAAGACACTACTATCACGGGTTTCAGTCTTCCAGAGTCCGCAGCAGGCCCTTAAGAACTCAACACTATTGACCCATGTTGCCCAAAAGGTGCTCTACTGCAGCATGGACGTTGCCACGAGTAGCTTGCAGGGCCCGTATATTTTCTAGTGTGTCAAAGAAGCCCATTTCTTGAAGCTGAGTTAGCTGAGTCGCATAGAGCTCCTCGGGAGGCACTGCAAAGGAATAAAATACGATCAATAAGAGAGCAAAGTTTGATTCATGAACATCAGATATTGTTGGAGTGGAGAAATTGTTAACCGTTTGAGTTCTCTGGTGTAGTTAAACCGCCAGCTCCAAGACCACCAAACATATTCATCAACGTTTCAAAAGCCATGTTATTTGTATTACCTGTGAATTAAATTTTAAATATAAATAAATATGCTAAAACAATGTTAATCCCAAACCAATTTGCAGAAAATCAGTGGAACCAGCAACTTACCTGTGGTGCCACCACTTTGCAATGGATCTCTGCAATTCATAAAACAAAAACCATCACTTCAAGACACATGGTGATCGAGGGCAGGTGGGAAAGAAAAGCTGTAGGGAGTCCACAAGGAGGGGGATCTGTATTTAGCCTAAACTATCTTATATTCTACAGTAATATATGACGTACAACCAACCGTTTTGTGACATTGGAAATCTTGATAAAAGATCTAAAATGTTAAAAGTTCAGAGACCACAGTGGCTTCAACAAGAAATAGAACAAAAAATGTTCACTTACTGGTTTGTCTGAGGACGATTCATACCAGAGAAAAGCGACTGTTGTAGAGTCATCATTTGCTGCAATAAAAAAAACAAAGGCTCAGTACTCCAAAAAAAATAATTATTTATGAAGCGATTTCTGAGAGCTTCTTCTTATACTGTGAATTAGTCAATTAGAAGTAGCCGGTTATCAAAATTTCCATCATCGCTAAACTGCCCCTCTCTATGTGTCTAATACGACGTTAAGATTGGAAGTGTGCATTCATAAGATCCAGCTGTAAGCAGTGGGGTATGTAGTTGTAGTTGATGGTGGTGGTGGTGGTAGTGGAAGAATGTGTATTTAACTCCGAATAACTCTTACCAGCTCGCTCAAAACAAAGGAGAAAGGAAAGAAAAAACAATAGTGATTAAGGGAAGGTACGGTGTGGTGAACGGACGATGAACCGGTCAGAAGGGAATTATTATTATTCCGATATGAGGATGATATATTATCCGAGGGAGAAAATGGTTAATTCCCTTGATGAAGTAGCAATTTTCATTTCATCACCTTTGTACATCCACCTGTCCACCACCACCAGTACCTCCTACTTTACTTTGTATTTGCCCCATTATTAGATAACAATACTCTCAATACTAGTAAACCCCTAGGCAAGCAGCCTCTAAGGCTCGGATAGTGAGAGAAGGAAAACAGTAATCCAACATATAGCTAACTTAGACATTAACCTAACCAACTACTTTAAGACAACTTCCTTCAATATTTTGGACAGTAGCATGCCCAAGGAGATATTGAATAGAAAGAAAATTCTATTGTTCCAGAGTTCAGAATCCGGAGGATAAACTTTACACAAGCAATCAAAAACCCTGTAGCAGTTTACCTGCATCGTATCAGGTGAAGCTAACTGCCGAAGGAGTTCAGGATTTTGCATCATTTCTCGAAGCTGCGGGTTTGATTCAGTCATAGCACGCAGTTGTGGATTTGTATTGACGATCTGAAATTCAAAGCCAACAATTAGCTATCTGATTTGAAGGTTCATGCACTTGACACAAAGTTCATTCAAGTACCTGACTCATGAATTGTGGGTTGGAGAGAACGTTTTGCATCATTTGTGACATAGCTGGATTTTGCATTATTTGAGACATTGACGAAAGATCTTGAGCTCCGCCAAACATATTATCCAAATCAGGAAGGTTGCTTAAACCTCCCAGAGGAGCTGGCCTAGAATCACCGGATGGATTGGTCCTCTGAGCACTGTTAGTCTGAGTACCACCTAACAATGGAAACAGATACACAACGATTCAAATTAGGATCAAGGATGCAGATAAGCTGGACCTTCTGAAGGTTGAACAAGAGTAAGTTGTAAACTGTGGGCATAGAGGTATCACAGAGACACTGTCAACCACTCAGTATAAATAAAACCCGACCTTCTTCATGCATCAATATGAGTAGGAAATCAACCATAAATCATTTTTACACATCATGCATCAATAGAGGTATCACAGAGACACCGGTAGTGTGTTTTGTGTGGTCCAAATTCATTTCCTTAATTTTTGTGTAAAAGGGAAAGGGGAAGAAATGAGTGACTAGGAGGGAGTATTTTCTTTTAATGATGATAACAAAAATGATCACATGGCATGTTTTGTTTGACCAACCCGGATATAGAAGAACAAAACTACATTTAGAGGAAGAGAAGTGATATTACTCATATTAGATCAATTTTTTTCACAGTTGACTAGCTTAAGAAACAAACAAATCAAAGGAATTGAACAAACCAGACCAAAGACAATGTGTACTTGTAACAACACAGGGCCAACCAAAGAAAATACACGGACATAATGAAGAGAAAAGAAACTCACCAGGAGTATTGTTCCATGGGTTTGGAAGCGGATTAGTGTTTGGAGCACCAGATTCTGATCCTGTTGTGGATGGATTAGTAGGCCCATCCCTTTGCTGTCCAGCAGCACCCTGAGACCCAAAAAGAGCAGCAAAAGGACTCGTATTTTGAGTATTTCCTGCATCCCCAGCCATTGTGGTGGCATTCAGAAATGGTTCCTGAACATTTTCATACATGCGCCTAAGCATATTAAATCCTTCTGGAGAAGCTTCAATGTTGCTCATTGCTCGATCAGTATTCCGCATCATTTCACGCATGAGCTCGGGATTCCTAGCTGTTTCAAGGGTTTGTCTGAGAATACTAGGGTCGTTCAAAATGTGAGCGAGCTCAGGATTACGGTCAATGATCTCACGCATTTGAGGGTTACTCATAACCAGGTTCCTCATAAGATCTGGATTATTCATCAAATTATTCATCGAACTTTGGATGGCAGGCATGTTCATAATGTCTCTCATCATATTAGGGTTTTGGTTTAACTGCTGCTGCATCTGTTCGAAATCTGGAATTCCAGCTCCAAGCAAACCAGAACCCCCTGTCCCACCAAGACCACCCAGACCAATCCCAGGAAATAAAGATGCCCCAAGACCGGAACCTCCCAAGCCTCCACTTTCGGTAGGGGCAGCAGTTCCAGTAGCAGCGGTAGTGTCGGTTCCCCCAATATTTGCAGTTCCAGGAGGTGTGGTCGAAGCAGATGGAGCAAAGCCACGAACCATGTGGATAGTATGATCTTCTTGTAATCCTACCAACAAAGATTACGGAGAAGTTTATATGCATGCACCGATGCACCTATTAAGTAAACATAATAGGAAAGAAAATCCGCCATAACAAGTTCAAAATAAAACTACACAAGCTGAAGTCAATGATTGCAAAAGTGCAGAAAAATGTAAGTTACCTGAACCAAATATAAAAATAAGTCCAACTACTAATATGTAATGCCTGCTCACATAAATGACACTAATATAGTGGCATGAGAACGCTTACTGCCATCTTGCCCTGAAGTAATCAGACTCACCTTTCGAGTAAGCATCTAAAAGTAGAATCCAGCAGCAACATAACCAAAGTGTGTGGGACATAAACATTTATTTCCAACTTTCTTCCACTACTTGGCATAAATGACATTAATTGAAAACCAGATAGCAATACACTACACCAGCAGTCCAGCACAACATACCAAAATCAACTTTTTTTTAACAGAGAGAATTCATAGCACAGTAGATAAGGTCGCCTATTTTGATTTAAATAGAAAACATCTATACATAATACGCTCTTGACAGAGTATTTGATACAAATCTATAAAGCAAGCACCACGAAACAAATAAGTATAAACTGTTTTGCGATTATATATGTTGAGTGAATTTGTTAATCTGGCAATAGATTATCAATTCAGTGCATCAATGCATCGTCAAGAAAATGTAGTATACCAATACAATTTATCCTTCTTCTACAATTAATTTGGCTACCCGCCAAAGAAAAACAATCACATTTGGCATGTCATCAACAAAAATCCTCGAAAGGCCATCTGGCTCCATCACAGCACACTGATACACTCCAATAGCAAGCACTCTGCCAGAGTGCTGCAGATTGCCTCTCAACAGTGTAATCTACTCCCTTCGTTTTTCCGTTTTCTTCCCGGTGTCCTATCTAGAGTTTTTCTCTTTTCCTCTCACTTCTCAATCTTTCCTTTTTTGACAATAATTTGATGGCTTTTACTAGATGACCCAATGAACATTCTGCAATTATATAAACACTCCAATGGTATGTTTTTGAGGTGGTCTTGGTGCGCGATGATTGGGGTGTTAAGTGGTGTTAAGAGGTAGTCAGATGATGATGTGGTGACGTGGTGGTGACAGTGGTGTTGGAAGGTGGTCGCTGGTGATACATGGTGGTAGCATTGATTGATGCTAATTGTGATAGTCGGTGGTGGTAGGTGGTGTCTAGAGGTGGTTTCGTCAATGTGACCCTTTTCATAAAAAGTGGTAGATTTGAATGGGATGATAACAAAGAATAAATAACGAAGGTAGTAGTAGCAGGCTCTCACAGTACCCAAGTAAAAAGTGTGTAGAAAATGGTTGATAATTTTAAGATATCTACGGAGTAATAAAATTCTATGTAAAACTATGTTCAAAGCGAGAATCCCAAACCTTAGTCACCTAAAACTATACCCAACATGGAACATATTCTTAAACTAACACGGAATACCAAGGGCCTAAAAGGGGGCAATGCAGCAAATAGCTATGCAACTTGAAACAGCTGGAAAACATTGCTCAAGACATCAACAGTGCAATAAACACGCTCTTAACACCATCGCTATTTCCGCAGATCCCTAACAACCAAAAGAACTTTATTCGAGTCTGTTATTAGATTGAAACTTATAAGAACTACAGCAGCGGCAGAACTATGGAGCTAGCAAGGTTGTCAACCCCAAAGCAATGGAAGTTATATATTTATTACTTTAAAAAAATTGACTTTTTTTCTAGCCACCTCTATTGTATAACTAATTTGCCTAGTACAATTTACAGATATATTTACCCCTCTCTAGTACTGAATCCTAATTTCGCCACTAAATTCAATCGGTCAATATAGCAGACAAACTCCATTCATCACAAGAAGTGCAAACACTACCTACAATATCAATCAAATTCCAAAACAACAAAATCAAAACAGGGACGAATCACAATAGCTAGCTAGAATCTTTTCTAATCCTGACTTTGCCACTATAGTATAACTGATTTATACTCTAAAATTCACAACTACTCCCTCTGTTTCATAGTATAAGTCGTTTTAGTTTATTGCACAAGAAACAAGAATGTAATGGGAATTGAGCTATTATCAGTTATGTGTTATAAACGCTCTTTGAAAATAGAAAAGCAAGTTTTTTTTTCTCCCATACAATGCTTAAATTACCTCTTTTCTCTCGTTTTTAGTGCTTTGGAAAATTAAAATAACATGTAATACATGGAAAAATGCAAAAAGACTTCATTTTTTTTTTCTAAAAAGACTTATATTATGAAACTAATGGAGTACAATCCTAGCTCCGCCTCTGAATTAACGATTCAGTACCACAAACAAACCACACTCATCACAAAAACTGCAAACTTTACCTATAAAATCAATCAAATTACCCAATTTTAAACATTACCTAGAAAATTAATAACTAATTCGCGCCTGAAGAATTTATAACTATGTTTTACTCATCACTAACATCGAATCCCGACTCCGCCACTGAATTACATTAATTAATCACAAACACTGCTAACTGCTTACAAAATCAATTAAACTACACAATTTTAAAAACTCAAAAAAGATTTAAAAAATTAAATTACCATAGCTAGCTAGGGTTTGATCGTCCTTCAAGATCCGACCTTTATAGATCAATCTCTGTTGTTCAGCAGGAACATCGCAGCTTTGCGCAACAATAACCTTAAAATTTCCGACGGTTGAATCAAGCTTTGTTTTGGCGGTAAATTTGGAGCCACTAGAACATCTGATGTTGACGGAAACTTCATCTCCACTACTGGAATCTCCGTCAGTTGCCATGGCGATTGGTGTAGAGAGAGAAAATTGATTTGCGATTGATTTGGGGGAAAAAAATTGATTGGAAAACTGTAACCCTAAAAAAAGGAGGATTATCGGGGTTGTGACTTGTGATTATGATTAATTGATTATTATTATTATGTTGTTTTTTGAAGGAGTAATTAATTGATGATGGTGTTTTATATAGGTTGACGTGGAGAGAGGGTGGATCAAATTAGGAGTCACCGGATATACTCTTCACTTAAGACGGATTAACTTAAAAGATAAATTGTGATTGAAAACGGCCACTATCCGTTATAAGTTGAAAATATATAGTGTCTTTTTTACAATATGTAACTGGGAGGGCAAGTGGATCACAAATGAATCCCCTCAATTGCCTTCCCAATTGCATATTGTGAGAGGGGCACTATCCGGATAGTACCTGTCTTAAGTGAGACAAGTTGTAACTTAAGAAACATTGTCTATTTTGGCACTATCTTTTGTCGGTTGTTCTCCCTTTAGACGGGCCATTTTCGGTTAAAATAATAAAATGATGTTTAGGACCATTTTATGGCTCAATGTGACCCCTTTTGTAATAATAAATTTTTTATCATAAACTGTAACACTAACTGGACCATTAATTTGCGTAATATTTCATTTTAATCCTCTCAAATTTTAATGTTAAAACCTCCAAATTTATCAAATTAATTCAATTATGAATTATAATCGGATTAAAGTACATGTATTTAACTCCTAAATTACAATTAATTGATTAAATTAATATTGGTTTCTTTGTTCTTTATTTTTTTTTCCACCAAAGATTGGTTACTGAATAGTGGAATCATGATTGGAGAACGACAGGGTGAAAAAGGACTTATGGTTCTTGGGCGACGAGAGTAGGCATAAGAGCACTTCATAAAATAATAACAATAATAATAATAATAAAGTTGTTATGACGAGATAAAAGATCTTACACTGCCGCCAATCCACCATCTACATCTAGTTTGTTTTCAAGCATAATAAACTTTAGATTATCAGGGTGTGTGAACTACCCTACAGATTGACACCATGAACACGAACTTATATTAGGAAAATAGATTTGAAATTTCCACTTTGGTCGATGATGTGGTGGTCGATGGGTTTGGCTTGACTGCGGGTAAATGTTGATGATTGAGTGATAAGGTTAGTTTGGGACTTTGGGTTGTGGTAGGGAGAGAGAGGGTAAGTGCATGTGTATTGTACAACGGATAGTACAACCGATCTTTTAGTGTCTAGTGTTGCATGAAAGAGAGAGTGAGATAAGTTAATGAGATGTAGATAGTACAACCGATCTTTTAGTTATTTTGAAAAAAAAAAAATTGGTTGCATCGAGTAATATAAGTTAATGAGATTGCATCGGGCATTAAGTGGTACAAAAAACTTTATACAAACTAAGTTAGAGAAAGTGAGATCGAGTCATTAGGTGGTATCTAGTTTTGACAATACTTTATCACATACATGTAGAGTCAATTAAAATGATGGATCCTACATAAGACATGTGAGAGGGTAATACCGACCTACGAGTTGCCTAGGGGCATATGGACTAACTAGGGAGTGGGGGTCATAAGAACCCAAAGTGTAAAATAGTATTGATTTCTATATTTAAGATCCGATCAATTTCCATTGATGATTAATATTCTAAAGATTTAACACCTCGAAAAGCAAATTTTCTAACTAAGCCACTGGTGATGATTGATTATGCTTTTCTATGATTTAAATATATTCCGTTATAAATATATAACCTCGAAAAAGTAATTTCGTTATAAAAAATGTATGTGAAAAAAGTAAAATCCGTATGTGAAAAAGTGAACCTAAATTTATAACGGAATTACTTTTTCACATACGGATTTTACTTTTTCACATTTATTTTTTAATAAAGTTTCCATATTATACCCTTTTTACTAAAACATAATTAAATAACTCTTACATGTAAATCTTCACCTAATATTTAATTTAATTATTCTAAAAACTTAAAGAATGGATTATAATTTTCAATGAGTGAATTAATTTTGTTAATTAGTGATAATTAACACGTCTTATTGAAATTATTAGGTTTAATTTACTTAAATTGATATGATTTACAATTATTATTAATTAGGGTTTATGGGTGGTGGAGGGCACGGTGGAGAAAGTGGTTGACTGTTGCTCCGGATGTGCGGGGTGGCTAAGGGGTGGTGCGGTGACGTCATGACGGTGGTGCGATGAGGGTAGTACGTTGGTGAGGAAAGAGGCGGATTGGTTGGACAAGGGCGATGGTGGGTTATACGGCTGGAATAGGGCAGTGCGAACAGCTAAAGGTTTGCCGTCTGTTTGTGGTCTGAACATGGATAATTGAGTTCGGAGTTGCTGAACGGACATGGATAGCCGAGATCGGAGTTTTTGAACGGACATGGGAGAGGGGAGTGAAATGGGAGCGCAGGAGAGAGAGAGGGGGGGAGTGTAGGGTGCTGGAGGCCGTCGTTTGGTCGGCCGGAGGGAGTTTTTCCGGCGACTATTGGGTGATGGTGACCGGAGGTGGTGATGGATGTGGGAAAAAAGAGGAAAAAAATAATTGGGTGAGAAAGAGAAAATTGAGGGGGTAATCTTGCAAAAATCGTATATGAAAAAGTAAAATTCATATGTGAAAAATCACGTAAATTGCCTTAAAATTAGAATATTTTGAATTATTGAGTCTTGTCGAGATGGAATGTTTGCTACCTCCCCCACTCTACCAGGCTATCACCAATTCACCATCACCATCTCCCGCTGGGAGTTCTGCCTTTTGTACATAAATAATAATCTTTATAAATTGGAAATAAAAGGCTTATAATTCGTTGCAGCTGAGTAATTGTGGAGCGGATCAAAACTGTTGACAAAACTAACAAAAAATACGTAGTAATCCGAGTTTTCGGTTCAATTTTCAACCCGCAGATTTTAATCTCGGTCATCTAGAAAGAGTCTGTTATATGATTCCGTACCCTCTTATCCTCCTTACGACCTTACCCCAAATTGTTGTACTCGTACTCCGTATAATCTTTGTAATTGATGGGTCAGGCTGTCACATGATGCATTCACTAGATTTTTAAGTTAGTCGAATACAGAGTAACATACACCGTTGTAAATTATACAGTACATTTTACAAAATCTGTAGCTCGAGATTTACAGCAGGACAAGCAGAGAAGAGGTGATTACATATAGATGAATACACAGAAGATAGTACATTATGAACAACACAAAGGCAGGTACAAAAAAGCCTACACGCGAAAAGAGTAAGATGATTGCCATCTCATATTCTACAATTTGCAGCTGCAACAACCAAAATAATGAAATTATCAGTTACATTAGGATCAATTGCGATTATTACTTCAATAAAACATTAGAAAAATCTTGATGACAACAAGTTTTTTGTTATAATCATATAAATTAGTTTAAATTTCACAATCGAACCCAACAGATATGTTGGTCACTTCAAACTTCATATGATAATGTCAACTACGAAGTACTCGTTTAGAGTCGCTGGTAGTTTGACTATTAGAAAAAAGAAAAACAAGCCCTAACATCTGGTTGTTACGTGACAAGGACAATAGATAAGAATTATTAGTTCAATGGTTGTAAAAGGGACAAATCGAATTTATTAATCTTAGATGGATGGTTCACTAAATTGTCTGCGTTTTTGCTACTGCAAAATAACAATTAGTCTATACAGCACACAACGCAATTAGGAAAAGGGCTATTTTGTTATACCTCAGAACACCACCTTACCTCATTAATTCATTATGAACGGGAGCCTCTTAGACTACCAGGGTAACATTGTCGTGGTTAATTCAGTTTTGGTGGAGTACCGTAATTGGATAAATACCATAAGTTTCTAATCATGTTCCACACAGCATTAGGTTTACACCATGAACGAAACTAATTGAATCAATAGAAGTATAGAACTCTATTTATATAAAAGCAAGACACTCAACAGGCAAAGGAACATGGTGTTCATCAAATTTTCAGTACATCTAGTATTTAAGGTCTCAAAAGCACTATTGTTTTATAAGATGACAATTGACAATGAACATCAAAGGAGCAAATTCTCGTACAAGGCATCAACTTTACCTAAAAATTAATCGATCCCCCATATATTTTTAGCAACCATTTTGCTGCCGACAAATCCCTATCAAGTAACCATCTACGAATGTCGATGACAACTTTATTGTTAACACTTAACAGTGACCCAATTAGTTCAGCAAACTACTCTGTATTTAATTATCTATAATTAGTGGTCATTGTATTACTTGAAGTAAACCTTCTACCTGTAGATGTCTATCAGACCAAGAAAAGTTGAACGACCAATTCCAATTCAACATACTCGAACTTGAGTAATCTCAAGTATTCCTACCTCTCCAGGATATTGCAGGAAAAGACAAAATTATCCTTATCCCAATCATTGTTGTAACTCGTTAAATCTGTTAGAAAGCCTCATATTTTAAAGGTTTAATATAGAGTATCAGTTTGACGTTTTCATTCTTCCACTGACTCTAACATATAAGAATCAAAATGAACGACAAATATACTAATACCATGCCTTTGCACTTGCCGCAAAAAAATGAAAATGGAAGGAAAAAACAGTAGATACTTACTGCAGTAAATGAATTGGTTTAGATCAAGAGTGACTCTGCCTTGCTTACTCGTATCAAAGGAGTTAAAAAGATTGCTGTAATGGCATAAAAGAGTCAGGGATCAAATTCTATAGGGACCTATTTAATTATAAGATCTCAAAATTGAAAGCCACTTACCGAGCAGATTGTACAAATGTGCACAAAGATATGAAAGAATCCAGTCGAAACTCTCCGTTTTTCTTTTGATCAAAGCTCTAAAGAAGAATATAAAGAGAAATGTTGTTAAATGAGAATATCACAAGTTAAATGAGAGTATTTTTAGTTGCCGAAAAATAAAAACAAGTTAAATGAGAAAGTATGAAGTATAAATGAAATTGTATGATATGTAACAAAAGTCCTTTTTTCGACAATATGTGTAATGATTAGTCTTATTCTCTGAGAACTTCAATTTCTTGAACAATTAACCGTAACTCAGGTGAAAGGATTTTTAAGAGTGGGAAATTGGTTGTGAAGACCCAATTGATTAACAACCCATAGTGAGATTAAAGTAACTAAGACTCTATTTAACCAATGAGCTTCCATACTATCTATCTACAGGACTTAATCTTCTAGCGCAAAGTTGGTGTTTAAGCTAACTAGCTAAAACTAGGAGTTTCATATTACTGCCCCCTCTTAGAGACAGATAAGCAAGCATATTTATGAGCCAAACGCACCTCGAAAAGCTAATTAGCATGACAAAAACCTATCTACAACGGCTTTTTTTAGGTACTGTTTCCAAGAAATCTCAACGAGGAGGGAAAACAGATGCGTCACCTCACATGTTGTATAAAAGGCAGGAGAATCGAGCGAGAACCCAAGCTTTACTAATGCCTGGCAAAAAAAAAGAGCAAAAAAAAAAAAACTCACGTATCAACAAGCAAAAACCTCATTGAAATATATATGGGAGGTTGAGATTGATTAAACTACCTCGTAAACATCGTCATGGATGAGAAATCCTCGGCCCCTGTGACACAAAATTCAAATTAGATAAGCTCTTCAAGAGAAAGGTTGCAATATCTTAAGATTTCAATATACACGGATAAGCAAAAACTGTGACTTTTAATGTTTTTACTAACATCCCTTGTGTATGGTCACAGAAATATCCTCTACATAGCAAAGCTATATGTAAACTTATATTAACGAGGTAGCTCTATCCATGTTTATCCCCGACAACCCAGTTATATAAAATGATGAAAATAGCATCATATGCCACTGGAAAGAAGGAAGTGTAAAAGCTACCGACTTGAAAAGAAGAGGGTGATTAGAGAAACAAATAGAGACAAAGGAGGGAAGTCATTTCAAAAGGTTTAATCTAACCCCTACTGTTAGAACATATAAGTACAGACTTCATATTTATATGCTAGACGTTAAAGTGATGGAAAATCGTAAGCGAGGAAAAAATATGAGGATATAAAAGTAAGTTGGATAATCAATAAGGCAGAGTAGCACTATTATGAAGATCACACGATAGCAAGTCAGCAAGAGTGCGACTTATTAAGCTGAACCTAATGACGACAAAGTTATTATTAAGCTTTCAATGGATAATAAGCGACCTTGATTCGATTGTACTGGTCACCAATGATACGTCATTATGCGTAGTATAGTGCCTTCCTTGTTCTCTTCACTCAAAATCATAAACAGCTATACATCACAACTCACAAATCGAGGAGTTCGGACTTCAAAGTACATGATTTACTAAAAAAAAAAACTAAAACTCGTCGAAAGTCTAGCTCACAACCTTCCACCAACAAAACTCAATAATTATGTACTGAAACCATAATGACTATGGTCTACTACTTCTAGATATGAGAGTCTGAAATGTACAAATAGCAACATTAAGTACGCCATAGTCCATACTAGAAACATTACCTCTCGGAGTCCGAGAAAGCTTGTTGAATCTGAAATGTCAACGACAAAAGCAAGAGATCAACAATAATGAACACAAAAGAAAATCCCAATGTTCATTATTACTGCAACAACAACGACAAGGAGATTTCCTCTTTGATCTTAAATTCTGCTCTAAACTAAGGCCTCACTCTTCTTACATGAAACTATTCAGCAAATCCAGATCAACTCACAACTTGTTAAACTAAGAACTTCTAAAAATAATGACGATGCATATAGCATGCACGTCAATAGATAAATCCCGATGCATACTTTTATATGAGTCAACTATTGAACAAAGTTCAATTGATTAATCATGGCAAATGGAGAAATTTAGTAAAGTTTCAGAAACTCAATTCAATTCAATTCAGTAGAGTACATCCAGGTTCAATCAGGAAATTCAGTATCAAGTTTACAAATGACTTGTTACAGTGTAAAACCCGCCAGAAAACTGTCAAATTCACTACAATATCCATAATTGAAAACTAAAAGATTTTACCTTCAAGAGAAACTTGTTGAGGGCAAGAAATTCTGAAATAATACGAAACACAATTAATTGATCCGTAAATATAGCAATCTTATCTCCAAACATCACAAATAATACATAAACAAAAAAGCGAAAAGAGAAATTACCTTCAAAACTCATCGTTCCATTTTTATCAAAATCATACATCCTAAAAATCGCCCAAAATTTGAACTTAGTATCATAATTCACATTCATAAACCCTAATTAAATTAAATTAACTAATCAATTGATCAAATTATTAAAACCTGATCATCTGTTGAACAACAGAAAGCGGGAGATTAAGATTTCCTACGGCAAGCGCATTCTGAACAATCAAAATCGATAAATTCAATCATCATCATAAATAACAATCAAAATCGATATATTCAATCATCATCATCATAACTAACAATCAAAATCGATAAATTCAATGATCATCGCACCTAATCAAAATTAATTGATCGATTAGGCTATATATTTAATCAAGGAAAAATTAGAGAACCTGAAGTTGAAGAGCAGTGATGTTTCCGAGTTGAGCTGAGTCAACTCGGTCGAACCACTCTTTGAGACTCGCGGGGTTTGCCATCGTTGCTTAAACTCGCTAATCCTCAACGATAACTTAGCCTGGCTTAATCGACTGTTACGACACCGTTTTCTAATGGAATACGGAGTAAGAGGTACACCCGGCAAAAACAACCCGGCCCAGTTGACTCGATCCAAACGACCCAACCCGATACCCAAAATTGACCCGAACTACAACATCCGAATGTGACCCGAAATCTTATTTGACCCGACCCGAACATGACCCGAGTTTTTTTTACCCGTAACTGACCCGACCCGAAAATAACACGATCCAAAACCACTCAACCCGAAAATGACCCGACAAAACATAAGTTTAATCAAACCAAAAAGACTTAAAATGACTTTTTGTCTCTTATTCTTTAACCTTAAAAATGACCCTTGTATTATTAATGTTGTTGTTGTCTTATTAATACATTTAGGCCTTTTACAAATCAGGTACATATTTTTTGCACAAAAGCACCTTACGATTACATTTTTTTTGTAAAATGACACCAAATTCTCTTTTCCGTTAAAAAAAAAGTGAATTGAATTAATAATGCCATCTCATCAAATTCCGTTAGTCAAGACGGTAAATTGACTTTTTTGACAGAAAAGAGAATTTGGTGTCAAATTACAACAAAAAAAATGTAAATTTTAGGTGTTTTTGGCAAAAAAAAATATTTTAGATACCAGATTTACAGAAGGCACAAATGTTAGGTGTCATCTGATAAAAAAATCCCTAAATATTTCCTAACATAGTTCGTGCTGGTGCAATCAAGTTACGAAAATAACTGGAGGCCGTTCATGATGGCGCGAATTTGAAATCGCCATTGATGAAAAGTCATTGTATCCTTGAGTTGGATACAGTTCGAGAAACTGACAAGGGTAAAGGATTTGAAGTTGGGAAGCCATGGTAAGTTTGGAGTCGGGAAGGAACGGAACCGAGTGATCGTGTAAAGGATTTGGAGCTCACAAAGATTGCAGTTTTGAGTTGATCGTGAGGATTTTTTAGACCTCTGATACCATGTAAAGAATGAAGGATAAATATGATATGTATTGATGATTAAATAATACTTCGCTTGGCCTATTGATTTACTTTGTTGCTTTGGTAACTTTTTCTTAATCTGAAGTTCACTGTCATGGATCTGCAGTAGGAAGAGAATTGCCCAATGTACCCTCTGTTTCGGAGCCTGCACTGAAGCTACAGGTGTCTGAGAGGACTGACATGCACCAATTTATCTTGAAGATTGAGGAATCTAAGTCTATAACTTGTAAACCGAGAGTATCTGTTATAAGACATTTGATCAAAACTGGTCACCAGTCAAGTCCTCAAATTCTCGGAAACGATTATAGTAAAAGTTTCTGGAAGGATGAGTCGAAGGGGGTGAAGAGCGTAATGCATCTAATTTTTTTTCTGGAGTATATTATACCTGATATCTAACATAATTTGGGCTGAAAGCCTTGTTAAGGTGCTGTATACTTAGATGTTTCTATTGGGACTTGAGGCCTTGATGCAGCACATTGTATTCAAACTGTGGATGCTGTAATCTATCAGGCTTCAAGTTAACATATTTGATCATTATTTTTAGTGTGTTTTCATGTGAAGAATCGAACGAAGGACATAGAAGCAAATTGTCTGATCCTATTTCAAGCAAATTGTATCTTATGCCTCCATTTCAAGCAAATTGTCGCAGTTTCTATGGACAAATGGAACCCTGACAACTGTTCTAAGTATTCGAAGTCCGAACAACGGCCTCTTCACGTGGATTGATTCTGATCCTTATCATCTCAAGCCACGTTGTCATTGTGTCGATCAGTTGACCGATAATCTCATGGATGAATAAGGTTGATTTTTTTTTTTACCTTCTGCCATTAGGGAAGTACATTCTGATCTTATTGTTGAGAAAGTTTACTCTTGTCATATCTAGATGTTCTTCCTTGCCAAATGTTTAAACATTTATTAAGTCACATTTTCAGTTCATTTTGATCCGAAATGCACGGTGAGTCGGACATTAAGACATCAAGATAGGCAAAATTGTATTTTGTATTGATAACTTTTGTACAAGTACTATCATATACAGTAGGAATCTCTGAATCTAGTAACTAACAATGTTGAGAAGAGCGGCTCTAGTTTTAACAAGGTGCCTAAATAAGGATTCTAATGCTTCATCAAGATCTTGGATTTCTGTCTCTAATTTCAAAATCTGACTTGTCAAATTCTCTATTTGCGATGAGTTAATGCCGCTTTTTTTCTGACGGATCACTGAGTTAAGAGCTGCATCAACATCATCGAATTCACTGCTGGTTGCTACTCCTTCACTGTTGTTCTTGTTGATCAACTTTGCGACAACAGACCATCCGCCTTTCTGTGAACCACCAATGTAAGACACTAAGGACTTCAAATAATCGGCTGTCATTGCCTGAACATCCTTTAGCAAGCTAACTGTGGCATGTGCCTCGTCTTTTAATTCTGTTGCTGGTTTAAGATTTTTCAGGCACTTCCTGATATCCTTCTTCACTGATCTCCTGATGTTTAAGTATTTAGTTGCTTCATTTGTGATGCTGAGTTCACCACTGCACCTTCTACGGAGTGCTGACTGTACGTCTTGGAGGCTTTCCCTAGACTTCTGTAGTGCGTCCCTAGATGCGCTGCAAATGTCGAGGAGCCTTAGAGATCCATCCAAGACTTGGTCGATCCATTTTGCATCGTGTGTCTGGGATAGATTTTGTTGGTTAAGGGGTAGTTGAAGGAATTCATCGAGAGAAGAGTATAAATCTGTAAGACCATTTAGACCTTGGCTTACGGATGATGAAGAAGTAGATGTAGATTGAGATGACCTCAATCGGCTCAACTGCTCATCGAGTTGCTCTGCAACTGGATGAGGCCGTGATGGTAAACTGATTGAACGAGCATGGTAGATAGTAGAAGAAGCCATTTATGAATGTTTTTTCTTTTTTGTTCAAGCAAAGGCGGAGAAGAAGATGAATTTACAATTGTAGTTGGTTTGATGACTTCTCGTCCTCGCAAACGATATATATATATAAAAGCAAGGTTAGACAGAAGGAATCTGACAGTAATTGAAAAGTAACATGGTTTCTGGAGTAAACAAGTAGTTGATTAGGCGATGTCTTTGCATTGTCTCTTAACTATGGAACTGCCAGCGAAGTAAGATTGCTGATTATTTATCATAAACTATACAAATAACTGTTACATTATGCTCTATGTCTCCCTTTATGTCCTCCATGATCCAAAATAAGCGTTATGCACGAGTGGGAATCGCACCCTACCGACCTGTCGTTAGTTGATCATATGTTCACCAGCACAATTTCAACAAACTGAATTCGGAGAACATAGACCTAGCAAACGGGTAATTTGGGTCGAGTTAGGTTTGATGATTTCTGTTTTTTTTTTGGTACTTTATTAATGTTTTATTATTGGGTGATTCGGGTTGGGTCATGTGAGGTCGGCTGGTTAGTACACGTGTCATTTCCGTGTCGTAATTGTAACGGTTTTGATCATGTATTAGTTAGATAAACGGTTTTTATCACAGTACGTCCTTTTTCGAACAAGGTTGGTCGGGTTATTTTGTATACTCAACTATGCTCCGGTTGGGTTAATCTGAGTTTTTAATAATCTTTGGGTTATTTTATTTGGTTCCATTGTGCAATATTGAAGAGCCTAAGTTACTCGGACTGAATTCAGCCTTTTTACCTGATTATTAAAAATCTGCAAATTTTGGCTGTGTTCCTGAAGTTTGTTATCGTTCAGAAATCATTTGAAGACACTTTAAAGATGCAAGCATTATGATATGGAAACTTACAATGCAAGAATGCAATTGCCTAACATCAGCTTAAGTACATGACTGTTCCGATATCTTTTGAAGACATCGTAAAGATGCGAGCATTCTGATCTGGAAACTTACTATGCAAGAAGCAGCTTCAGAGTTTGAAGTGCCTCAGCCTTGTAAAATTTGGTGACTATTTCTTACATTATTTAGACTGACAACATGGTTTAAAAAAATGCAAGTTAATGCTGCAAGGTAGTTATGATTAGACTGACAACATGGTTTTAAAAAAATGCAAGTTAATGCTGCAAGGTAGTTATGATTAGCCGTGTGGCATTAATAAGATATCTAGCTAACCACCGTGTGCTTTCGTCGAATGCCAGGTTGCCATCATGATCCAAGAGCCAAGACTCTAGGTGGGTGCCTCACAGTAGGAGACCATCCAATTACTTAACTTCAATTTCAGGCAATTTGTCTCAGGTTCTACGGACAAATGGAATCCCGACAACTGTTTTAAGTTTTCGAAGTCAGAACAACGGCATCTTCACGTGAATTGATTCTGATTCTTATCATCTTAAGCCGCGTAGTCATTGTGGCGATCAGTTGACCGATTATCTCATGGATGAATAAAGTTATTTTTTTTAACCTTCTGTAATTATGGAAGTTCATTTTTATCTCATCGCTTAGAAAGTTTGCTTCTGTTATATCTAGATTTTCTTCCTTGCCAAATGTTCAAACATTTATTAAGTCATATTTTCAATTAATTTTGATCTGAAATGCACGGAGAGTCGGAGAATAAGACATCAAGATAGGCAAAATTGTATTTTGTATTGGTAACTTTTGTACAAGAAGTATCATTTACAGTATGAATCTCTGAATTTAGTAACTAATAATGTTGAGAAGAGTGGCTCTACTTTTAACAAGATGTCTAAATAAGGATTCTAATGCTTCATCAAGATCTTGGATTTCTGTCTCTAATTTCAAAATCTGACTTGTCAAATTCTCTATTTGCGATGAGCTGAGGACGCTTTTCTTCTGACAGATCACTGAGTTAAGAGCTGCATCAACATCATCGAAAACACATACTTCGTTGTTATTCTTGTTGATAAATTTTGCAACAACTGACCATCCACTTTTCTGTGAACCAGCAATGTAAGACACCAAAGACTTCAAAGTGTCGGTTGTCATTGCCTGAACATCTTTTAACAAGCTGACGGTGGCTTGGGCCTCGTCGTTTACTTCTGTTGCTGGTTTAAGATTTTTCAGGCACTTCTTGATAGCTTTCTTGACTGATCTCCTGGTGTTCAAATATTTACTAGCTTCGCTTGTGACGCTTAGCTCACCGCTGCACCTTCTACGTAGTGCTGACTGTACGTCTTGGAGGCGTTCCCTAGATTGTTGCAGTGCATCTCTAGACGCACTACAAATGTCTAGGAGCCTTAGAGTTCCATCCAAAACCTGGTCAATTGCATTCTGGTTCTGTGATAGGGTTTGTTGATTAAGCTGTAGTTGTAGGAATTCATCGACAGAAGAGTATAAATCTGTAAGGCCGTTTAGACCGTGGCTTATAGAGGACGAGGTAGATGTAGATTGAGATGACCTCAATCGGCTCAACTGCTGATCGAGTTGCTCAGCAACTGGGTGAGGCCTTGATGGTAAACTGATTGAGCGAGCATGGTAAATTGTGGAAGAAGCCATTTTTAATTGTTTGTTTTGTTGAAGCAAAAGGCAAAGAAGAAGATGAATATACAAGTTATGTTTGTTTGATGACTTCTGTTTCTTGTTTAACCCTATTTATACCAAAACAAAGAGTAGACAGAAGGAATATCACATTAATTGAAGAGTAACATGATTACTATTTTTTTAAAAGCGCTTCGTTAGGAGATGTTTTTGGATTGTCTCCTATTGTAAAAACTGACAGCCATGTATATAGTATGATACTCCTACTTGTTTTGTCTTCTATAAACATGTAATTGCACGTTCATCATGATCCAAAAAATGTGGTACGGTCGAGTGTTAAGGACACCCGTACCGGCCATTCGTTTGATATACATCATATTTATTCTTGCAGCAATGTTCACCGGCTCAATTTCGACAGGCTGAATACATTCAGGGATGCTACAGGCTGAATAAATTCTAGCAATGATCCATTGCTAGAATTTCAAACCCTTTGGGCAATCTCATGTTCCTATCTGTATTTAGTGTGTTAATTTTCGGTTATGTCTCTATAAGTCTATATGATGATAATATAGAGACATAACCGAATATTAACAATTACAGAGTACTATGTACGGGTCAGATCGGTCAGTTCATGGTTGGTTACAAACTAACCTTTTCCGGTAAAGCCAGGAAATTTTTGCATCATGTTTATCTAGGTTTTTGTCATTTATTTTGTAGTTTTAACCCTGCGAGTCGGGGTTATCTGAGATAGGGTCAAGTACAGCAAACATCAGGCCATCTACCGGTCTAATCAGGTCAAATTGGGTTTCAGATCGTTTTATTTTGTTCATGACTGATCTTATAAGTTTGCATAAATACTCGACTGCTGTTTTACAGATTAAGGTCTGCATGTGATGAAGGAAATATGAAGCTTCTACCTGACGATTCAATAAAATATACATAGCGTAAATTGACAGCATGATCCTAAAATGCAGGTTGATGCTTGTACCGGCTGGATTAATAATATGATTATGATTAACGGTGTGTCATTAATAGACTACCATTATAATATTATCTTGCTAACCTTCTGGTTTCGCCGTAGAGTCACAGTAGGAGAGGGCGACCATGCAATAGCTAAATATCTATTTCGAACATTTTGTCTGAGTTTCTACAGACAAATGGAATCATGACAACTCTTTTACGCTTTCAAAATCGATCCCATGCTATTATTTCACATGTTTGATTCCGATCATCATCATTTTCATCATTATCTTACTGAGAGGTATTACTCTGTTATGTCTAGATTTTTTTCCCTTGCCAGATGTTAATGCATTTTTCTTAGTTAAACTTGTATTAGATTAATTTGAAATTAATGGAGAAGAAGACATCAATGTAGGCAAAATTGGATTTGTATAATTTGTGTATATCAATTATCATATACAATATGATTCTCATGGATCTAGTAACTACAGATGTTAAGAAGAGTTGCTCTAGTTTTAACAAGATTCCTAAACAAATACTCTAATGCTTCGTCAATGTCTTGGATGTCCGTCTCTAATTTTGAGATCTGACTTCTTAATTCCTCCATTTGTGATGAGGAAATCCCGCTTTTCTTGTGACAGATCAGCGAGTTAAGAGTTTCATCAACATCGTCAAATACGTTGCTGGATGTTGATTCCTTGTTAGTATTCTTGTTGATCAATTTTGTGACAACTGACCACCTGCTTTTCTGTGAACCAGCAATGTAAGATACCAAGGACTGGAAAGTATCAGCTGTCATTGCTTGGATATCTTTTAGCAAGCTTACTGCGGCGTTGTTCTCGTCTTTTAGTTCAGTTGCTGGCTTTAGATTTTTCAGGGACTTCTTGATGGCCTTCTTTACCGATCTCCTGGTGTTTAAATATTCAATAGCTTCGCTCGTAATGGTAAACTCACCACTGCACCTTCTTCGAAGGGCTGACTGTACATCTTGGAGGCGCTCCCTAGACAATTGCAGTGCGTCCCTTGATGCGCTGCAGATGTCTAGAAGCCTAAGGGATCCCTCTAAGACCTGATCGATCCATTTTGTAGTGTGGGTTTGGGATAAGGTTTGTTGATTAAGTGGTAGTTGAAGGAATTCCTCGACCGAAGAATACAAATCTTTTAGATCGTTTAGTCCATGGCTTAAGGATGATGAAGAAGTAGATGTAGATTGAGATGACCTCAATCGGCTCAACTGCTCATCGAGTTGCTCCGCAACTGGGTGAGGCCTTGATGGTAAACTGATTGAACGAGCGTGGTAAATTGTAGAAGAAGCCATTTTTAATTTTTTGTTTTGTTGAAGCAAAAGGCAAAGAAGAAGATGAATATACAAGTTATGTTTGTTTGATGACTTCTCTTTGTTGTTTAACCCTATTTATACCAAAACAAAGAGTAGACAGAAAGAATCTCACATTAATTGAAGAGTAACATGATTACTATTTTTTACAACTGCTTTCTTAGAAAATGTTTTTGGATTGTCTCCTCCATTGCAAACTGCCAGGCAAGTAAAATACGATTCTCGATTTCTTTTATAAAGATATGGTTTCATGCTCATCATGATCCGTAAAAGGCGGTATGCATGAATGAGGATGACACCTTACTAGACTGTCTGTCATTTTATGAACATCACATTGTATTCTGGAGCTCTTGTTGATCAAATGGTATTGCAGGCTGTCTATTTCTATATTCATTCCTGCAGCAATGTCCACCAGCACAAATTCGACAGGCTAAATTCGTAGCTAGTAGACTAGGGAAAGCCCTATGGATTATTTCAGGTCCGAGTCTGTTTCTAGTGTGTTGTTATTCTGTTCTGTTTCTATTTCCAAGCTACGTCTTTCCGGTAAATTCAGGACATTTTGCATCGTGTGTAACTAGGACTCAGGTATTTATTTTGCAGCTATAATGAAACTTCTACTTGATATAAAATGCTATCTGTCAACGGACAGCGTGATCCTAAAATGCAGGTTGTACCGGTTGGATTAACATAATTATGATTAACCGTGTGTCATTAGTAGAACACCATTATTATATTATCTTGCTAAACCTCTTGGTTTCGTCGTAGAGTCACAGTAGGAGAGGGAGACCATCCATTAACTAGACTTCTATTGCATACACTGTCAGAGGTTCTACAGACAATTGGAATCATGACAGCTCATTTGCTGTTTGATCAGATGTTATTTTCACGTGGATTGATTCTGATCATCATCGTCACCATAGCCATCATCATTGTCGTCGTGGTAAGACGCGTAATATCAGAGATGAATATTAATGCAACTATTATATACACTACACAGACCCTAATGCTATCATTGCAGAGAAATTTTACTCTGTTATGTCTCGATTTTTTTCCTTGTCAGGAGTTAGTTCAGTTGTCGAAGTCAAATTTGTTATTGGATTCGATTAAAACATTTCTTAAGTCATACTTACAGTTAACTTTGATCCGAAATGCACAGAGAATAAAGCATCAATATAGGCAAAGTTTTATTTTGTATTGATAATTTGTGCACAAGAACTATCATATACAGTACGAATCTTTGGATCTAGTAACTAACAATGTTTAGATGAGTGGCTCTAGCTTTAACAATATATCTAAATAAGGATTCTAATGCTTCGTCAATATCTTGTATTTCCGTCTCTAATTTCAAAATCTGACTTGTCAAAGTCTCTATTTGCGATGAGGTAATACCGCTTTTCTTTTGACAGATCAGTGAATTAAAAGCTGCATCAACATCATCAAATACACTACTGGATGCTACCTCGTTGTTGGTATTCTTGTTGATCAGTTTCACGACAACTGACCATCCACTTTTCTGTGAGCCAGCAATGTAAGACATCAAGAATTTCAAAGAATCTGCTGTCATTGCCTGAACGTCTTTTAGCAAGCTGACTGTGGTATGGGCCTCGTCTTTTAGTTCAGTTGCTGGTTTAAGATTTTTCAGGCACTTCTTGATAGCCTTCTTGACTGATCTCCTGGTGTTCAAGTATTTAGTAGCTTCGCTCGTGATGATTAGCTCACCGCTGCACCTTCTACGGAGTGCTGATTGAACATCTTGAAGGAGGTCCCTAGATTGTTGTAATGCATCTCTAGACGCACTGCAAATGTCTAGAAGTCTTAGAGACACGTCTAAGACCTGGTCAATTGCATTCTGGTTCTGTGATAACGTTTGTTGATTAAGGGGTAGTTGAAAGAATTCATCGAGAGAAGAGTATAAATCTGTAAGGCCGTTTAGACGGTGACTTACAGATGATGAAGTAGAAGTAGATTGAGATGATCTCAATCTGGACAACTGCTCATCGAGTTGCTCTGCAACTGGGTGAGGCCTTGATGGTAAACTGAATGAGCGAGCGTGGTAAATTGTAGAAGAAGCCATTTTTAATTGTTTTTCCTGTTGAAGAAAATACAGAAAAGATGATAAATATACAAGTGTAGATGGTTTGATGATTTCTCTTCGTCGCAACGGTTATTTATATATGAAAGCCAAGGGTAGACAAAAGCCATTTTTAATTGTTTTTCCTGTTGGAGAGTAACATGGTATATAATGTTTACAAGCGCTTCCTTAGGCAATGTTTGTGGGTTGTTTCCTCCTTTGAAAACATGATATTCTGGTGATCCAAAGTAGGTGCTGTGGACGGGTGGGAACGACACCATACCGGTCTGTCGTTAGATGAACATAAACATTATATTCTATATGCATTATTGTACCAGTGTCCTACAGCAGAAATTCGAAAGATTGAATCCCAATCACCTAGACCAGGGAAAGGTACGGGCCAGGTGCGAGTCATAGGAAATTAAGCCGACCCATTTCTTATATTTTGAGTCGTTTTTATTTTTTTGATAAACTTTGGTCTATTTTCAAAATTGTTATGTTAGTATTTCTTCTGCATATCATACATTAATATGTAGATCAGTAGATGCAGGCATGCAGCAAGGAACTTCTTTAGAAGCTGCTACCTGATGATTAAGTTGATGAAACAAAAGAGTAAATAATAACTGATGAAACGAAACGAAATTTGACGAATATTTCATAAATGACTTGCATATAGATCAACCCTTCTTTTTCTGCATGTATCAGTAGCTCTCGTTATAAAATGCAGGCGTAAAATAACAGCATTATCATAATATGTAGATTAATGGTTGTACACGGATCAACATAATTGATGAAGCCTTTAAGATAATGCAAATACTTTGCTGTTCATATCATTTTAAGTTGCTTAGAAATCGTTTAACTTCACGAGTTATGTAAGAACTTCCTTAATTATGAACAAAAACAAAGAATATTGAGTAAAAATGTATGTATCTGTATTCAGTTTGTGTATAAGGATCCCTACAAAATTGATAATATTTGTTCTAAATCTTCTAATTACTAAGGATATTCAAAAGAGATGCTCTAGTTTTAACTAAACGCCTAAACAACGCTTCTAAAGTTTCGAAAAGTTCCTGAATGTCTAACTCAAGATTCACCATCTGGGTTTTCAAATCCTCTATCTGCAATGCATCGATGTTGTTCTTTTTCTTCTGGCAGATAACAGAGAGCGCATCATCAAGGGCCTCAAAATCACTGCAGGATGCAACCTTCTCATCCTTGTGTACTAGTTTTGCCATTACTGACCAACGACTCCTCGTTGATGTCATCTCGGCTCCGTATAAGTTGGATAACAAGGACTTGAAGATACCAGTAGTAATTTGTTCAATTTCTGCGAAAACATCATTGTTTGTCTCAAAGGATTTGATGCTCTGCAGGCACTTTTTGATCGTCTTTTTTACTGTTTTTCGGGTGTTCAAGTATTTAGTAGCTTCACTCGTGATATTCAGTTCGCCACTGCACCTTCTGCGAAGCACTGATTGTAAGTCTTGGAGACTTTCCTTTGAGTTTGTCAAAGTCTCACGAGATGTGCTGCAAATATCTAGGAGCCTTAGGGAGTTGTCCAAGGTCTCCTCAACACTCTTTGGTTGGTTTTGAGGTAGTTGGAGAAACTCATCGACACAGGAATAGACATCTTTAAGGTCACTTAGCTGGCGAGTTACGGAGGATGACGACTTTGAGGCAGATTGAGACGATCTCAATCTGCACAACTTCTCGGCTAGTTGCTCCGCAACTGGATGAAGTATTGATGGCAAACTGATAGTACGAGCATGGTATGAAGCTTTGGAAACTGAAGGAGAAGCCATTTTTATGTGTTCTGTTTTCGGTTAATGAAAGGCAAAATAACTTGTAGGGAAGTCTTGGTTTGGTGAGTTCTCTTCATTGCATCTCCCTATATATACCAAAACAATGAATAGACAGAAGGAATCTCAATTTGCCAGAAAATCATTGATCAGATTCCTGATTAATAAACATGGCATAGCATGTTCATGGCGATCATACAAGCGCTATTATAAGAGTTGTTACGATGCTACTGTCTGTTGTCGTGAACAATGAATACATTGCTGATTATCTGTAATGTTCCCCTACCACTCCCTGAGATTTAAATAAAGCTCACTTGTAATCTTGTATGCTATATGTTTAAAATTTCAACCCACAATTTGCTGAAATCCTTTTTCGGGTCAGATTCTAAAATATAAATTAGCCTGCACACGAGTGACATTGATGTATTGTCTGCTGTACAATAAACAGAAGTTCCAAATGAACTGTCAAAATCTGACAAGAAGATGTGGCTGATGTATCTACTAAATGATTAATCATTTAATAAATGCACGAATGGCTCTGACATTAATTGGATTATTTTTTAAAAAGATCCTCCTGGTGCACACGGTTATTACAGGTGACAGGGTCGATCGTACACTACTTGCTTACGCGTAATATATTTTATCACTAATTAAGTTAGTAAATGAATATAATGTTTATGGTACGAAGGTGTTTTTGCCTGAGCGCAACAGTCTATGTCTCTCACCTGCAGCATGGAGTCGTCCGGAGGTCAGGTGGATTAAAGTCAGTACGGATGCGGCTGTCTACAATATTGGCAAGGTGGGACTCGGGATGGTGGCGAGAGATGACGAGGGCCTGATTGTGGGTATGGGGATGCAAGCGATGTCAGCGTGATTTGGCATGGATTTGCCGATCTGGATGGCCTGTTTGTGTAAGAATTATTATATTAATATTATTTAATTCTCTATTGTGTGGACCTAATTACTGATATTAGTTGCCTTAATTAAATAATGGTTAAATATATTGTTTCGGGTTTTTATTAGGAGTCCTAGTTTAAGTAGATTATGGTAAATAGTTACAGGCTATTTACATAACTGACTACTTATTCCATAAAGCCCCTCCTGCCGCCTCTATATATAAGTACACATGTTTGTGCTTTAACCTAATTCATTCATATCACCAACACACAAGAAAGAAAGTGAATTAGAGAATAAGGAAGGTAGGAGAAGGCAAATCAATAAGGGTTTATTATTTATCTTTCTCAAGTAACTTCATTATCAGATCTGATGGCTGCACCACGTAAGTACCTTTCAGTAATTATCGCTTTAATCAAGATTCTATAATTTATGTTTACATGTGGTATCAGAGCATGGTTGTGATTATAGTTGTAATTCTGATTAATGTTCTAATTATGTTTTTTATGAATGAATTTAATGTTTTAATCATGATGTTGTAACATTCATTCATAATTTATTGTATACCCTCATGATTGATAGCGTATCCTGTTATGATGATCGTTTCCGCTGCCTAATCGAATTATTTCGTTTTATTTTATTTATGATGATTATTTATGATGATGTTTTGCGATGCCTAATTCGATTTGAATGATTATTATGTTTATTATGCGTATGAATGCCGTCTGTTGTCTAACCTACTCGATCTAGCTAATGCTCACTCGATCGAGGCGGTTTGTTTATGCTTCTACTCGATCGAGCTAACTGCCTACTCGATCGAGTCTCTTCTGATTTGCTTCTGCTCGATCGAGCTGATGGTGTACTCGATCGAGTGGTTCCCTTTTGCCTTGTTCTCGATCGTGCTAAAGTCTTTCTCGATCGAGATGCCTTGTTTAATAATGATGTTGCTCGATCGAGCTAATGTTCTACTCGATCGAGCCCTTATGTTTATAATTCTGATCGATCGAGCTAATGCTCTACTCGATCGAGCCCTTATGCTTTTATTTCTGCTCGATCGAGCAAATGCTCTACTCGATCGAGCCCTTATGATTTTGATCCTGCTCGATCGAGCTATTGTTTACTCGATCGAGGGGTCTTGTTTTGCCTTGTACTCGATCGAGCTAAAGTTGTACTCGATCGAGGGGTTCTTCTTTGTTTTCTTCTCGATCGAGCTAAAGTTGTTCTCGATCGAGGTGTTTAAGTTTATTTTCTACTCGATCGAGCTGATGTTTTACTCGGTCGAGGTCTTCCCGTGCTGTTTCAATACTTATTGTTCGTTTTCATTGTATGCTCGCATAATATTATGTTACTATGCTTAAAGGAGACCTTCGCATTATGATGAGTTGAAATTCACCACAGTGATTTCATCTCGTACGCGATCAGATCTCATAATGTAATTGGGCATTCACATCATGTTGATGTTCACCACAGTGGACTCAAATTATGCAGTGAATATCCGACTAAGCATACATTTTTATTAAAAGTTAATTATATCTTATGTATTGATTAAAGGAGACATTCGCATTATGACAAGTTGGAATTCACCACAGTGATTTCATCTCGTACGCGATCAGATCTCTTAATGTAATTAAATTGGGCATTCACATTATGTTGATGTTCACCACAGTGGACTCAAATTATGCAGTGAATATCCGACTAAACATACATTCTTATTGAATATTAATTATATCTTAAGTATTGATTAAAGGAGACATCCGCATTATGACGTGTTGAAATTCACCACAGTGAATTCATCTCGTACGCGATAAGATCTCATAATGTATTTAAATTGGGCATTCACATTATGTTGATGTTCACCACAGTGGACTCAAATTATGCAGTGAATATCCGACTAAGCATCTAATGGGGTGAAATAACTCGTATTAAGGTTTTACCCACAGGTAACCTAACATTAAAGTAAAACACCCAATAAAGAGAGTATTCTTGATTATGTAATTAAGCGTGCGTAGGTTGTCCACAGATACTACACATCGCCTAATGAATGTTTATAAGTTACTCATTTAAGTTTCAAGTCTTAGTCATAATTGCTATTGTGTGATAAACTCAAAGCCTAATGTTCTGAGCATTATTCATAATGCAGTACCGTTGCAAAGCTCTCTCAATAACATGACAGTCTTTGCTTAAAGTTCTTACGAATTACCACTGCACTAAACATTAAGTCCTCCATTTCGGAGATAGGCTGTACTACAGCCAGTAAGTACATGGAAATCATTAAGGAACGCTTTCAGACTACCGAGAAAGCGGTAGCTGGAAGGCTTATGTCTGAACTTATCCCCAGGCACATCATGTGCATCATGTAAGCGGGAAATCTAAAGGTAAGTTTAGAAACAGAAAGGGCATTAAGTTAAGCCCTTCTGATAAACCGTCTGCAACTGGCATAAAGAAGGAAATTAAGAAGCAGTATAGTTGCCTTTTCTGTAGGAAACCTGGGCACTTTCAGCAAGACTGCATAAAGCGTGAGAATTGATTCGAAAAGAAGGATAAGCTTTTGGCTTTAGTATGTTTCGAATCAAATTATGATGAAATTCCTTCTAATACATGGTGGCTAGATACAGGCTCTAATGAAAGTTCCTTCTTCTTGTGGCATAAACGTTTGGCCCATATTTCAAGAGAAATAATGAACATATTAGTTAAAAACAATATGTTACCTTCTCTTGATTTTACGGATTTTGGGACGTGTGTGGAATGCATTAAAGGTAAGCAAACCAAACACACCAAGAAAGGGTCCACAAGAAGCACTGCGTTATTAGAAATCATACATACAGACATTTGTGGTCCATTTGATGTTCCCTCCATGAGCGGAGAGAAATATTTCATCACATTTATCGATGATTATTCACGTTATTGTTATCTTTACCTTTTGCATGAAAGATCTCAATCAGTAAACGCTTTAGAGGTTTACATTAAGGAGGTGGAAAGGCAATTGGGAAAGAAAGTGAAAATCATAAGGTTAGATAGAGGTGGTGAATATTATGGCAAATATGATGAATCAGGACAACATCCTGGTCCCTTTGCAAAACTCCATGAAAGTTTGGGTATTGTCCCTCAGTACACAACTTCTGGTTCTCCATGGATGAATGGTGTAGCTGAGAGGCGTAATCGAACCCTATTAGAGGCTGTAAGGACAATGATGAGTAATACCAACTTACCCATGAAGTTGTGGATGCATGCCCTTATGACTGCTGTGTATGTTGGAAACCGGGTTCCCAGTAAGGCAGTTTCAAAGACACCATTTGAACTGTGGAAAGGGTGGAAACCGAGTCTTCAACATTTGCATATATGGGGATGCCCAGCAGAGGCACGCATTTATAATCCACATGAAAGGAAACTCGATCAAAGAACCATTAGTGGGTTCTTTATCGGTTATCCAGAAAAGTCTAAAGGGTATAGGTTTTACTGTCCTACACACAGAACAAGAATTGTAGAAACCGGAAATGCCAAATTCCTTGAGAATGGCGAAGTTAGTGGGAGTGATCAGGTAAGGGATGTCATAGTCAATGAAGTTAGGGTGGCAATTCCAGCTTCCTTGCCCCCAATTTCAATTGATGAAGTTCCACATAATGATAATGTTGACCCAGTCAATATTGTGGAACCTAACGTTGATGACCCTCCACTCCCGAATGATAACATTGCCACTGAAGTTGTTGATACAGCCCCTGAAATAGTATTAAGAAGGTCCACAAGACCTAGAAAGCCAACTACTTCAGATGACTATGTATATCTACAACAATGTGAATTTGACATTAGTATTGATAATGATCCGGTTACGTTTTCACAAGCTATGAATTGTAATGATTCCGATAAATGGATTAATGCCATGAAAGAAGAAATGGAGTCTATGGCTAAGAATGAGGTCTGGGAGTTGGTCAATTTACCAGTAGGTCATAAGGCTGTCGGCTGCAAGTGGGTCTTTAAGACCAAGCGCGACTCCTCGGGTAATATTGAACGACATAAAGCCAGACTAGTAGCTAAAGGCTTTAATCAGAAAGAAGGCATTGATTATAATGAAACCTTCTCTCCAGTTTCTAAGAAGGATTCATTACGGATCATTTTAGCTTTTGTAGCTCATTTTGATTTAGAGCTACATCAAATGGATGTGAAAACGGCATTCTTGAATGGGAGTTTGGAAGAAGAAGTCTACATGGCTCAGCCTGAAGGCTTCATTATTGATGACAAAGAGGACAAGGTCTGTATATTAAAGAAGTCCATTTATGGACTTAAGCAAGCTTCTCGACAATGGTATATTAAGTTCCATAATACCATTACCTCCTTTGGGTTTCAAGAAAACACTGTTGATCAGTGTATATACCTGAAGATCAGTGGGAGTAAGTTTGCATTTTTGGTCCTATATGTCGATGACATACTTATAGCAAGCAGTGATTTGGGACTATTACGTCAAACTAAAGATTTCCTATCAAACAACTTTGAGATGAAAGATATGGGAGAGGCGTCCTATGTGATCCGGGTGGAAATATCTCGAGACAGATCACAAAGGACATTAGGGTTGTCTCAGAAAGTCTATATCAGTAAAGATTCAACGGTAAAGTTTTAGAAAGATTCAACATGGTAAAATGTAATCCCAATGATGTTCCTATTCAGAAAGGGGATAAGTTCAACTTAAGTATGTATTCTAAGATTGAGCTAGAACGAAATACCATGAAAAACTTTCCTTATGCATCTCTGGTTGGAAGCTTAATGTATGCGCAGGTCTGTACAAGACCTGACATAAGTTTTGCAGTAGGTATGTTGGGTCGATATCAGTCCAATCCTGAAATGGGTTATTGGATATGATGACTCAGATTTTGGAGGATGCGTGGACTCAAGGAAAAGCACTTTTGGTTATGTGTTTGTTTTAGCTGGGGGAGCAATCTCCTGGAAAAGTACTAAACAAACAATTATTGCCTCATCCACTATGGAAGTTGAATTTGTAGCGTGCTTTGAGGCTACTATTCAAGCTTTATGGTTGCGGAATTCTCCTTCAGGGCTTAGCATTATGCATTATGATGCAAGGCCATTGAGAATTTATTGTGATAATACCGCAGCTGTCTTCTTTTCGAAGAATGACAAGTATTCTAAAGGAATAAAGCACATGGAAATGAAATACTTGTCAGTTAAGGAGGAAGTTCGGAAAAACACTGTGTCAATTGAGCACATTATGACTAGTGCTAATATAGCAGATCCTTTAACTAAGGGATTACCTCCAAAGACATTTTTGAAGCATGCTATTGATATGGGTCTGGAGGATAATCATTAAGGCTTTTCGTTTATGTTTGGATCATGCTAGTGCTTTGTAATAATGACACTTATGTTTTGATTAATCGACTTATGTTTTATTATGATGATGATTTCCGAACACTTTTCTGTATCGTATTATTGTTATTGTATACATTATTGTTGCACGATTAACAGAATAGTCCTTTTCCTCAAGGACATTATTTGGGGATTATGTTTGCTCCTTGTACAGACTGATTATTCTAAGTGATTGGTCCGTAGTACATGGAAGGACCACTTCTCTTTTATAGTAGTGTCTCCGCCATGACTCAACCAGTTGTTCAGGGATGATCAGGGTAATTAAGATAAACCCATTATGTATTCATTTAACCGTCTACGCGCCTTATGTTATAATTAAGTGTGACATTATGTTTTAATCAGTAATATGGTCCAAGTGGGAGAATGTAAGAATTATTATTATATTAATATTTAATTCTCTATTGTGTGGACCTAATTACTGATATTAGTTGCCTTAATTAAATAATGGTTAAATATATTGTTTCGGGTTTTTATTAGGAGTCCTAGTTTAAGTAGATTATGGTAAATAGTTACAGGCTATTTACATAACTGACTACTTATTCCATAAAGCCCCTCCTGCCACCTCTCTATATAAGTACACCTGTTTGTGCTTTAACCTAATTCATTCATATCACCAACACACAAGAAAGAAAGTGAATTAGAGAATAAGGAAGGTAGGAGAAGGCAAAGCAATAAGGGTTTATTATTTATCTTTCTCAAGTAACTTTATTATCAGATCTGATGGCTGCACCACGTAAGTATATTTCAGTAATTATCGCTTTAATCAAGATTCTATAATTTATGTTTACATCTTATCTTACGCGAAAATTGATTTTATAAGTTTCCGTTACAGACCTAAACTTTCAAAAAATGTGAAAGTTCAGATGCTTATCTAAAGCGAAAATTTATAAGTTTTAAATAATACTAACTCCATTTACTTTTTATCTTCCCACTTTATTAAAATACTACTCACATATAAGTATATAACAGAGAAATCGCAAGATAAATAAAAAATGAAAAAAGTATATCATAAACAAAACTTTGTAAATTTAGAACCGTCTATCTAATATTACTCGTTCTTATATAAAATATTTTGTCAAGTGTAACCTGTCATTTATTCATTAGAGTTACATAATTAGATTTCTCTCGCACTTCATTTTTATTAAATGAAATACTCTGCAGTTTTTATTCATATCAAACTTTATACACAAAATTCTCATTTGGGACGACCATATACGTCACATGCTTGTGACGGGTCAAATATTATTCACATGAGTATGAATAAATAAGGCATTTGTGATTTTCTAAACTTGTCTTATCTACCAAGTGGGAGACATTTGACCTGTTTCAAGCTATCTCCGTCACAAAGGAGACTTAATAAACATTGATATATGATAAGATAATATATTAAGAGAATAATTATTGTGAGGACTGTGGAGCATCTCCCCTAATTCAGTAGGTCTCCCTTGTGACGGGTCGGACCTTGCGACGAGTTTTTCCTCTAACAAAATGGGTAGAGGGAACATGTGGGGCACCCCCCATGTGCTTCCCCTTTTCCCTTAAATGGGTCATTTGTGAGGGAAAGTGGTACCCGTCGCAAGCTTGTAACGGATACTGCCCGTCACAAACAAGAATTTGTGCCCCTAATTAGGTAGTTAGCTGTTTATTTGTTTTTTTTTAGGGAAACAGGGGGCTTGTATTATTTCAAAACAAAGTCCGTCAAGACCAAGCTTGCTAACGGAAAATCTGAGGAGCATACATTATTTTACATAATCTTGTCACACTATGCGCTACGGTATTGCCCTCCCGTTTCACAATTCACATGCATACATTCAACAAAAGGAAGTAATTGAAATAACGCTAATATGTCATCTACTACTATGCTACCAGGGTCTAGACGAGTATACCGGCTTACGATCGATTTAACCAAATTCACCGAATCACTTTCAAAGATTGTTGCGGAGTATAACAAAGTTTTATTTAAGATGGACGTATCCGTTTTAAATGATAAAACGAGTTAAATAAATAGATGGGACAAAAAGTAAAATCTTCTTTATTTAAAACCTAAAACTTTTAAAGGATTTTCATTGGTTCCCTAATTTTAGGAATACAATAAAATTCATTTTTTAAAATTGGCCCACCACTAACTTGCCTTTGATTTATTTAACTTGATTCTATAAAAAGGATTTTTTTAAAACATGGACAATCAGAATTTGGAGAAAATTAATTTGCATATATAAAGTCATATTATAGCCAATAGAAAAACATAAAAATAAAATAAAATATAGACATGCTAATGGGTATTTGAGGTCACTTAGGGGTTGTTTGGTTGCCTTTTAAATTCATGGGAATTGGAAAATCATGGGAATTGGCTAAATGATGTCTTATTTGGTTGCCCAATTCATGGGAAGTGGAACTTCATGTGGAACTTCAATTCTTACATAATGTAGGAAGTCACTTACCTAGGTCCCCCTAGGTAAGTGGGAGTTCCCACATGATTTGAAGTTCCCACATCCAACCAAACAACATTTATACAATTCACATGATTTTCAAGTTCATATGAATTTAATCTTCCCAGGAATTTCATCTTCCCAGGAATTTCATCTTCCTATAGAAACCAAACGACTCCTTATAGTCACACATATGTTTACTCTCTATAGTCACTTATAGACCCGTGCATGTTTTTTTGCACGGGTTTAACGAGTTAAATAAATAGATGGGACAAAAAGTAAAATGGTTAGTGAATGACAAATCCTTGTCCGATCTACTTATAATATAAAGTAGCATTTGACCAATTTTACATTTTAAGATGAATATTGCAATTTTAATGAAGACAAATTGGATTATTATTGTGTTCAATTTACTCGGAAGAATGCATTTCATAGATTATACATCCGATGTAGTACAACTCAAAGTATAATTTCTAAGTTTTATAATAAAGTTTTCGAGTTTTGTTTTAAAAATTGTGGTTTTATTATAAAGTTTTTGATCTCATTCATTTAGACATACAATATATTGCTCTAAAACAATAAGCTAAAAGAATACTATATTATTAAAAAAAAATTAAGGGTGATGGAATACCATGTACAGACTTCCTCGGTGCATGGTATAATTTTTACTAATAAAATATTGTAAACCAAACCACAAACCGCCTTAATGTCATCCTCACCCAAATATGGTACGTAGTGAAAGAAAAGTTAATCAAGTTCACAAATTCTTGTTTCAGACGGTCTTAAGTTAAAATATATTCACAACCGATTTAAATAATGTTAAAATAAAAAGGGAATTGTGAGAGGTTTTTACTTAAGACCGTCTTAAGTAAGACCTTCTAAATCAAGTTAGGGGTGTCTCACCCAATTGGACTTGCTCTTAGACCATCCCCAAGTAGAGATCGCGCTAATTAGGTCGCGACCCGATTTTACTCTTAATCTCACTTTATTTATTTCGATGTATTTTCACCCTCTCAAGCAGAAGATCACGACCTAGGTCATCAACTCAATCATTTTTCACTTTACAATCATAACATTTTTCCCCACTATCATATTATATACTTTTTTTATTATTATTATTTTTTATTGTTCAACCAATTGTACACCTAGAAAATCATCAAGATGATCAATTTTGTTCAACAATGTTCACAAATTGACCTTTTAATGTAGAAGGTTATAAATTAACCATCAAAGGTCACCAATTATATTTACTTAATTGTGTCATTAGCATGACCAAGTAAAGTCATGACTTAGTTATAGACCTTATTTGGGCATGGTCTTAGAAGACAGTCGCCTTGTATTATGGTCAATAAATTAAATGACGGGTTTCCCGGGCATAACACACATTCGTGACAGCTTTGCGAGACACATTTGCGAGAGAATCTATTGAAAATTGACAAATACGGAGGTAGTTGTAGTCTTGTAGACGTGGTGGTACAATTATCAAATAACAAACAATTAAGTGTCTGATTATACTCTACATGCAATACAAGTATACGACCGTTATGTCATCCTAGACTCCTAGTAGTTCAAATATCGTTATAAAACGTCGGGTATTCACGTGTGAGTTTTATATTCTAACAAGAGCTAGCAAGCGTAGCCCCATAGCAACATATAGTTCAATAGTACTCCGTAGATCTTTTGAGAGAGTATAGTTAACATCTCTTTTGTGATATATTAATACTTTTGTTGATTCTATTGCTTCTCTTGGAAATTAATGTTCAAAAAGTTGATAACTTTAGTCACGAATTTTACTCATGCGAAATGATAAAATAGGTTGATCTTACATCAGAGATCTCACTAGTTTTCTTAACTTACACTCACCCGACCGTTAATTAACGAGTTCAAAAAGCCCTTAGAATTAAGATGTAGGATTTTGAGGGTCAAAGTTTCCAAAAATTAATCAACCTTAGTTTTTTTTTTTCAGTCTAACGAAGCGCACACTTAGTCGCATTACAATAGAAGGGATGAGTGATTCGAACCCGAGACCTATTGTCCACAATACCTCCGTCTTAACCACTAAAATTGACCAACCTTAGTGGTAAAAAGGCAGCCGAGCCAAACATAATTTTTCTTGTTATTTCGATACTCTTATACAGGACCGTCTTATTCCATATGACTGATCCATATGAGAAAGAAAAAAGAAGACGATAGTGAGGAATTGCATCATTGCATGAGCCCAACAATTGAGTTCCTGGATAAGGCGATAAGGAGAGGTCCACATACCACATGCCTTCCTAAAAAGGCCCAACATTTTGGTTATGCACCTAGTTCATTTGGCTAGACAGCGTCGTTCATTCTGGATATCTGATTTGCCACTGAGATGGCAATTGGGTCAGTCGTGTCGGGTTGGGCTGGTCAAATAGGGTCAGATGGGGTCAGTTTTCCCTTTTGGGTCGAGTTGGGTTGCGATCTGGTCGCTATTGGGTCTGGTCATTTCGGGTAAAAAGATGTATCGGGTCGGGCCGGGTTGGGTCGGGCCCGATTGCATTACAGCAAATTTTGACCATTAAATTTAGTTTTTAACCATTATTTGGTTTTATTACTTCATTATTATGTAAAATGTATCAAATATAAACACTAAATAACTTTCATTTTGATCAATATTAAACTTAATAATTGTCAGGTAATCAATTTAATTGGGTCAATACCGAGTCATGTTATTATCGTGCGGGTCTGGTTCGGGTTCGGGTCACTGATTATCAGGTCTCATTGGGTTACAGGCCGCCATCTGGTCTGGTCGGGTCGATTTCGGTCTGCAAATTTCTCTGATTCTATCGAGTCAGATTTGCTCGGGTTCAGATTAGGTCACTCGAGTCGGGTCAGATTTGCCAGCTCTATTTGACGGTGCTTTTCGGATAACCATCTTAGGACACTTGTAGTAGAGGACTAGAGGCTGTCATCAAAAATTTGTATAATGGTCGGAAAAATGAATTGGTTATCCTAGATGCATTTATGCATCTCAAAGATTGTGTAAACAATTAAGAGAGAGGTTAGACATCTTAAATATTTTGCTCATTGTCGCTCATTTGAACCAATACAAAAAAAAATTTCCTTATCGTTGGCAAAAAGTTTGTTATAATGAAAATATTGTATCTTTGTTAATTTGGTATAAAACAAATATCGAGAGATTCATCTATTATAAATGCTTTTTAAAGCATGAGATACTCAATGTACCAAAAAAAAACCGGATTGTAAAACATCGACGACGTTTTAGTAAACATCGACGACGTTTTTCATAAAAAAGACGATATTTGCCCTTTTCCTTTATCTTTCTAAACACATTCTCTCCCAAATTCATCAAAACCCACTAAATTAAAACACTCATCCTCTCCCACCAAGCCCACCGCCACCACTGCCACCACCGCCACCACTGCCACCACTGCCGCCATCCCGCCCCCTGCCGTCCCCCCTTGCCGTCTTCCCGCCGCACGACCGCCGTCCACCGGTATGTATTTCTTCTCTTTTTTTTTTTTTTTTTTGTAGATCTACTTATATTGTTCTTGTATTTGTGTTTACTATGTTTAAATTTGTTTGTTGTTAGTTTTTGTATTAATTAAACTTGTAGTTATTTGGTTGTTGTTGTAATTAGTTGTTGTAATTTGTTTTGTCTTAGTTTTTAATTATTTCATAATATGTTTGTTTTTGTTCTTGTTAGATTTGTTGTAAAATCAATTTGTTAGTAATTTGTTGTTAGTAATTTGTTGTTAGTAATTTGTATGAGAAATATGTATAAAGATAGAATTAATCGGTTTTATTTTCGAGTTTTTCATCCCGATATGATGAAATTTGGAGGAAAAAAAATTTTCCCCCATGGTTGGACAACCAAATCACACGTCCAACCATGGGGGAAAAATTTTTTTCCCCATGCTCCACCATGGTGGGACGTGTGGTTTGGTTGTCCTACCATGGTGGGATTAAATTTCTGGAAATCCACCATGGCTGGACAACCAGATCACACGTCCCACCATGGTGGAAATTCCAGAATTTTCATCCCACCATGGTTGGACGTGTGATCTAGTTGTCTAGCCATGGTGGGATTTCCAGAATTTAAATCCTACCATGGTTTGAATTTTTTGATTAAAAGTCCGTCCATGGTTTACCCCAAAAAAAATTTTTAATTTGTTAATTAAGTTGATTAATTTAATTTTTTCGATGCTAATATGTTTTTGGAATATTATTAACGCTTATTTGAATGTTTTTATTGTGTAATGCAGATGGGTGATCGAGGAAAGAGCGTTATGGTTCCCGAAGATCGTACGGTGAACCGTAGAGTCACGGCTTCAAAGCGTCGTATTGTTTTTCGGTGTAGTAGATCTAATCCCGTTAGTAGCGGTATTTCTGACATGGAGAGGTCGGAGGAGGTAGGAGGTAGTGTTCCTCAGATTGTTCATGGTCACGAGGAAGCGGAAGATGATATTGTTGACGAGGGTTTGGTGGACACCGAGTCTGAGGGTCGAGGAGGATATTGTTCAGCGGTCCGTACCTTTATCGAGATTGGAGGTACCGTTGTCTCAGAGGTTAGCTCGGGACTCCTTTGGTCGCTATTCTAGGTTGGATGATGGTTCGCAGAGGGAGCCGCGGAAGAAGCCGCGCAGCGATAGTGATTGGCTCCTTAGAGACCCAGTTTCTGGTGGGCCCCGTAACATATCGGTGTTACGCAGTTTTGGGGGGCATGTGGCATATAGTAGTTGGATTGAGACCGAGGAGGCTAGGTCCTTTATTAAGTGTTACGAGAGGCTGAGTTATGTGGATGGGTTAGGGAGCATGGAGGTGCCGGTTGATGTTGTTAGGAGGTTTCAGCTGACTGGGTTGACGATGTGCTGCACGACAGCTTTGGATGAGAACCTTCTTAGCGCTTTCATAGAGAGGTGGCAGCCGGATACCAACACTTTTCATATGCCTTTCGGGGAGATCACTATTACGCTTCACGATGTGGAGGAGATTCTTGGGATCCGGCCTACTGGTACGAGGGTGTTTGTTCGAGGTACCTCCGTTGCCGGTTCTTCGAGGGAGGAGGCGGGGTTGAAGAGGGCCGTGGCAGGTTTTTTTGGCAAACCTCCCGGAGAGGTGGCACCACCGTTATATAAGGGTGGTGGCTTGTTGGTGTCAGCTTTGAGGGCTCATATCAAGGAAGGGACTGAGCAGGACTCCCTACGTGCTTATTTGATATTGTTGTTGGGACAGACTTTGTTTGTGGACAAGTCTGGTGATAGGGTGTCAGCTCAGTTGTTACCCTTACTTGATGATCTTCTGTTTTTTGCCCCATTATTTGCTTTAACCAAAGCAAAACCATGATCCATTGCAATCCTACTCGCCCAATTAAAGGCATCATCGCGGGTAACAAAACCTAACGTCGTTTCAAAAAACGGATTGTAATCGGTGTTATTATTCCCAAATTCCTCAAACGAGTCCTGTTCAATGCAAATACGTCGCTAATTAGGCATTAAATAATTAATATATATTAGTAAAACATGATCTACATACGTAAAATGTTATTAATCATGACTATAAAAAAACGATATCATCTCACCATGGTCAGATGAAGAACTGGATGTTATAAACCATGGTCAGACCTCCATTTCACACGTCTGACCATGGTGGGACTTGTGAACTGGAGGTCTGACCATGGTCAGACATCCATTTCAAACGTCCCACCATGGTCAGACGTGTGAAATGGATGTCTGGCCATGGTCCATGACATCCAGTTCTTCATCTAACCATGGTATTTTTTCCTAATTATTTTTTAAAAACCGCAATTGAATTTTAACTAACTAAGACGTTACGTAAATCAATTAAGTTAGATAAGTATAAACAAACAATTAACGGATTCCGGGAAAAAAAAAAATTAACAAACGTAAAATTTGATTAATATGTGAACATACCGAAGAGTGTTCGTCCCCCATGATAAGCGATTTAGGAAAATTGTTGTTGTTGGATTTAGTCAAATTGTTGTTCTTGTACGATTTTAATTTTTTTAGTTGAATTTAGTTGTTTTGATTTTTAGAGAATTAGAGAAGAGAGAGATAAGAGAGATAGAGAGTATAATTCATTAAGGGCATTATCGTCTTTTTTATGAAAAACGTCGTCGATGTTTACCAGGCGCCAAAAAAAAGCATGAGATACTCATATAGATATGAGTTATTTTACATGATGATCTTATTAATGAAATATGGGGGTTGATTTTTCTTGAACATATTTACTGTACACTTTTGACAACATTACGCTTCTTCTTTTCCCCTCTCTTTAGAAATTGTATTGTATTAGAGGAAAAACAATGAAATGCATAATTTCCATTCGCCGAGGTCCCAACCACCAATTTTAACCTATCACCACCACCACCCCTTCGTTGGACAGCCACCGCCCTTTGCCTGGACTGTCATCAACTACCACCCTCCCCAGTCTCCCCACCCCCTCCACCGGTGAGGAGTAAGAAAATATAATACGGAGTATGTAAACTACATAAAATAATTTCACTACTAAGTACTCCCTCTGTCCCAGTCAACATTTTACATTAGTTTTATTTTTCTGTAACAAAATAAAGTAAGTTTAAACATCTTACTGGAACAGAGGGAGTAATTGAATTAACATAAGTAAATAATTTTTTTAGGGGTTTTATACATGGTACATATGTGTTTTTTCGAATTCTACATGGTTACCCTCCTTTTTTCGAAATCTCCATAACCCCTAAACTTAATGAAAACATCTCAAAATACCCAAAATGCAATAATCGGTCTCTTTTAAACGTGTTTATATTATGCACTTTTTTGTTGATCTTTTGACAATAATTTGACATGCCATTAACATAATATCGTTTAGTCAATCATAAACATATTTTCTTTGTAAATTTTAGGTGTTTTAAGACTTGATGTTTGGTAGTTTGGGTATTTTATGTACTATTTACTAAGTTTTTGAGTATTATTTAGATTTCGAAAAAAGGAGATATACCATGTAAAATTTGAAAAAACATAGGGATACCATGTAGAAAAACCTTTTTTTTTTTCTAGGTTTTAGTTTAAGGCCTTTTCTCAATAGCCATTGGGCCTCTATTGATTTAATAAACTTAAGTTCACCACCCTATCTTTGGGCTTATGATAACATGAACATTTGACGGATTTAATGTTGCCTCTTACGATTCTAATTTGTTCAAATTGCATAGCATGAGAGGACGGCAAAGACACATGCCAAATGGATAGCGATAGAGTGTCACTGGGTGTACACAATTTTGATATCACTCTAATCCCTATACTACTAAAAGATTAAGTCAAACTCTAATTTTTCCGCCTAAAACATAAAATTTATAGTTGGGTTGAACTTTATACTTATAGTTTATAATATGTTAGTAATGGGCCCAATCTTTTAGATTGAAATCCCACTTATGATGTAATTAAAATATTTTGCTACTTTTATTTTAAAAATAAATGTGATGGTCACGAATACTTTTCTAGGAAACATTTTCTAATTAATTCTAAAATTCTGTCTTATTATACAAAAATACTACAAGTTGAGAGTATTCATAGATTATTTTTATATCTAAACCAAAAATTTTACATATAATATATATTTTCTTACACTTTAGCTTATTATCTGTCTCTTCTCCATGCTATATAAACATTTAATTTTGGTTAATTTTTTAATTTAACATATACATAAGTATATTTATATTTATTAAAAACACATATCTTATCTGATTGTATTATTAAGGTAATTACTTAACGTTTATGTTACTTCTTTATTTTATATAATGATTAAATAACATATTAAAAAAACATGTAACAAATAGTTTCAGTAAAAGCGACAATCTTATATGACGGAGTAAAAGTGTCGAGCCTTCAATTCTCTTTTTTTATCTCTTAATACAAGACATTATTATTACTAAATTTTATAATTACATCTCAAAGGGAATTAAATACTACGGTATATAATTATTATATTCTTTAATATCACTATTTAAAAAACGCGCATTCGCGCGGGTTCTATACTAATTAAAATAATAATCAAATAATAAATATTAAAATTAGATTTGGCGCATTGGACGGAGGGGGAGAAAAGTAAACTTAATTTCTCTCAATTGTCTATGTTTGCGATGTAATTTACAGAAAAGTACATTGCTACGACCCCGTGCTTGTTTCTTGATCATACAAGGTTTATGCAGTGATAGCCATTTAACCATGGGGTTGTAATCATGATTACAAAAAGAGCTATAATTAGCTAATACTTCGTGTGAGCAAATCATTCTTCAGCCATAAATTTATTGGATCGGTTTCGCAGACAATCGTCACACTGCAACTTTGTTAAATAGTTTCAGTTTGAATTGCGATTTGATTTCCGTTGGAGGTTTCATTATCACATTTTGTTCAAAAGTTGAGTGCATTTTGCATCGTTTCGCTCATCAATGGAAAAAAGGATGTATTATTAGCTTGCGAATTTTGCTCCATGTTCAAAAGTGTCATTAAATTTACAAAATAAAGTCAGTGTCCTAAGGTATAGGCAACGAACCCAACTATGTATCACAACCAAGCCCCCTCTTTCCGATCTTCTTTTTGTCTGAAGTTAAGCGACAATGATAAGCTCAAAGTAATAATAGTTGAGTTCGCCGTTTTAGTGGAATAAAGTGGTGTTACAATTGCCTACTATTTGAATGTCAATTTAATAATGGAGTTTTGAGCTTTAATTGGAAGCAAAATAGTGTCTTGAAGTCTATCATAATATAAGAAATCAACAAGAAAGAAGGAGGATAACCACATACATGAAAAAGAGAAAGAATGATGCGATTTAAAGAAAAGTGGACAGGCCGAAGGCGCCTGAACATGGAGCACCGTGGTCGCGACCCAATTTTACTCTTAATCTCACCTTAATTATCTTGACCTACTTTTACCCTCCCAAGCAGAAGATCACGACCTAGGTCATCAACTCAATCATTTTTCACTTCACAATCCATACTATATACTTATTTTATTGTTTTTATATTGTTCAACCAATAAAAATTGTCCACCTAGTAGGTCACTAAGGTGGTCAATTTTGTTCCACCATGGTTACAAATTGACCTTTGGTCACCAATTAACAAAGAAGGTCACCAATTATGTTTGTGTAATTACATCATTAGCATGACCAAACAAGGTCTTGGTCATGACCTACCAATTGACCTTGCTTGGGCATGGTCTTAACTCTGCTTTTGCCAAACTTTTGTTAGCAGCCATTTCGAGGGTCATTACTCCAAATTAGTCCTAGGCTATAAATACGTGATTACATTATGTTTTTACATATCTTATGCTTTATTATTATGAAGTTGTAATTTGCGATTATTCATCTATTTTAGTTTTTAGATCTAGTATAGAGCTAGTCTCCCTTCTAAATTCAATCCCAAAGGTTGGATTTTCATTTTTCTAATTATTGTAAGACCCTTTAATCATTTTCTAATTATCCTTAATATTGTTAAGCTCTTTGTATTAATGTTGGATTTTCATTTTCTTAGTTGATTAAGTGTGTTATGGGTGATTTCCATGCATATTTAATCTTGTTAAGAACCTTAATCTTTGTTGGTAAATTGTTAAGTGTGATTTTCTTGCAATTCGTACTTAAGCAACAACTTATGTTTGAGTTAGTAAATGTGATTTCTTCCTAATTTTTCAACAAGAAAGGTTTTAACTTGTAACTAGTTTTGAAACCCGTGAAAAATCACGGGTCTGTGTAGGTTTACGTTATTTATTATTACATGTTTTTTAAAACATACTACTTTTTTTTATTTTTGTATGGATAATAACGTACGATGTGAACCATGAGAATGAGCATATGTAACATGGTACTCCATACTCTCTACTCCCTCTAATGTAAATGTCATTTGTTTTTGTGGGGAACGTTACTGAACTACTCCAAATTATTATGTTCATTATAATTGTCTGAAATAGGTTGCCACGTAAATCTTACGATGATAAATAATCATTCATGTCGATATATAATAATATTACGGCTCACAAATACCGTTTTATACTTTAGGATACAAAATAGGAGCATATACATATATATTACATATTAGCAATTTCTTTATTTATTTCTCTTGAGGATAAATATAATAAACTTTTCTTATTCTTAATAATCGTGCATGATTCATTTGTTGCCTACAATTAAATGATTACAATTACGACCGTTAGTCTCACTGGCTTTGTTAGCCACTTAGGCTTAACAAATACACTCAAGTTTAGAACTCTTCAAAACTCCCCATTCAAGTATTGACAAAAAGTCATTTGTGTATATTAGAAATATACATGAGTAATTCAAGTTCAATAAAGATTAATATAAAGAAAGAATGATAATCACCCAACAAAAAGAAAACTACAATGAAGTTTATACTTCTTTTGGAAGCATAAAAAAATATTTTAAATCATTCATTTGATTACCATCCCCTGAAATGATTAACTCCAAAAGTTAGAGTAAAAGAACCCCCAAACAATCACACCAATATTAGTAGCAGAAAATAATTGGAGTTGTCTAAATATATAAATTTTCTCGCCATAAGATATACGTATATTTAAAGGATAATAATTAATTTACCAAATGAGAAGGATAATAATTCTCATATAAGCAAGTAAAGATGTCGTTTTATATTATATGTACCACAATTTCATCGCCTCATTTTATTTTCGAACTTTGATCAACCACTTTTATTAGCTTGAGAGAGTCGTTGTAACAACCAGTTACAAATAGGACGAAACATAATGAAATAAACTTTCAAGCATTTGTCTATCATAGTGCAATAAGACGAACTCTTCTATATATAGCCACCATAATACGAGATGTATTCTTAGTCTTCTTGATAACGTCATGCTAACCTGCTTCCAAATTCAACATGAAAATAAATAAATTAAGCAGAGAAATACTTTAGTAACAACTTTGTACAAAAATTAATCTCGAATAAGTCAAATCAGAAGTTCAATTACCAAATATCATTTAGAAATCAATTATCAATGAAATACATAAACACATCCATAAAAGTCAAAACAACAAAAGGTATAAACTATATGAGATTAGCGAAAAATAGATGCATCGTAAAATCAAAATCAAAATCAAAATCAAAATAACAAAAAGCACAAGTTATACTATAAGATTAGTGGTAATAGACACATTTTATCTATCATCGAAGATCCAAAACTAAAATTATGATTGAGAAATGTGAGTTTTTATAAGAGATAAAAATTTTTCATCTCCTCTATTAAAAAACATAGAAGTTAATGAGATTAATTAGACATTTAGTGGAGAGTTATGTGAATTTATATGAAAGGATGGCTATAAACTCTTCATTATCTTTCATTTATGCTAGCACATATATTCAGTAATGATTTGTCTTCTTAATCAAATGCATCATACTATATGAAGGACGATTTTAAGTGATTATAATCATGCCACATGTCTCAATATAATGCTCAAGTTAGGTTTTTTATGTTACTGTATAGATATGAAGAAACACTTATGAACGATTCCAGTTTCAATTACGTATGTATATTTAAGCCTTTTCATATTTCACTATTTACATAGAGAGGAATAATAGTAATGAGTAAATAATACCGAGTAGTAAATAAGGGGTTTGCCAAATGGCAAATTAAGAGGGTGCTTGCTTGTGCCATGTGTCACTCAATAAAATGCTCAACATACCTTTTTATATTATTGTAAGATATGGAATTAATTGTGTTTATTGTGTTTAATTACCCGTATTAAATTTCTCATGTTGTATCTTGCTGTTAATTTAACTAATGTGATGTAGTGAAAATAGTTGTGAAGTAGGGATGTCGATCTCAGGGACGGTTGGTGTTCAAAATTGATCTAAAAGTCTACTTAAAGTCTCTTGCAAGTCACAAAGTGATTTGGGTTTGGGTTTGTTGGCTACACTAATCAACAACAATTAAAAACAATTACAAACAACAAAAGGAGTCTAAAGCTATAAAGGTTGGATTTTAATCAAATAAGAGGGAAGACTAGGGTGAGTGGGTTCATATGGGTAGTAAAGTCGAGTGCAAGGGCCGGGTCTAATAGTCGAAATATCATCTAGTCTAAGAAAGTGAATCGAGACTTCCGTTCTTACAATTCCTCCTCAAACCGACTCTAACTAGCTATCGCGTCACTAGATACGGCTTGCCAAAACTAGCGGTTCTACGAAAGACCACGACTTTCGATCTTATGGCATTCGAAACAAACGAAAGATTCATGCAAACTCAAGTAAGCATTTCATCAAACATGTTATAAGCATAGCATGGATACTAGACAATAATCAACTATTAACCCCAACAATAACACATTAAATCATACAAGGACCCATAATCCCCCACATTACCCTAGCAAGATTACTACTCACTCATACTTGAGGGAAATTCGACATTTACTAAAGATTGTAAGAGGAAATCAACAACAACATTAAACATTTCTAATTAACAATAAGTAGATAACAATAAACGAAATGAAAACTTAATTAAAGGCAAGATTAAGTAGAGAAATTATACCAACTTGGAGAAAGATTAGAACTTTGATATAAATACCAAGATTTCGTCACAAATCCTTGAATATAACCCAAGTTCATACACTAAACCAAGTTGAAATCACTAATTAACCGACTAATTTGCTTAATTAAGGAAGATTAATACAAGATTAAAACTAATTCTATTAAAGTTTCAGATCTAGGGTTTTGTGCCCTTTAATTACATAAGAGGGTCTATATATAGGTTTACAAAATGAAGGGAAGATGGGCTTCGAGAAGCTTCATGGACTGGCACACTCACGACCGTGAAATGGGTTTCACGGTCGTGAAACACGTCTCACGACCGTGAAACTCCATTTCACGGTCGTGAGGAAGTTGGCAGAACATGGCTGAACTTTCACGATCAAGTCACGACCGTGAAGTTCATTTCACGACCGTGACAGAGGTTTCACGACCGTGAGATGAGTTTCACGGCCGTGAAACCAAATCCACGAAAATCTGGCTTCTTGGGCAGGCATCTCACGACCGTGAGATGGCACTTCACGACCGTGAAATGGGCATTCTCCTTCTTCCTTCGCTTGACTTTGTTGTTTCCTTCTCGGTTTCGCTTGCCTTGACTCGGGAGGGCTTTGGCGCGTCGAGTAGGGCCCCCAAGGGTATGTGGGCCCCCAAGGTGTGCCGTGGGTCCTCCGAATGATTCACCTTCTTCTTTGTTGATCAAAAGTAGGTAGAAATCGCCTCAATTGACGGTTTACCTACAAAAACACGATAAAAACAAGAAATATGCTAGAAGAAGGTAAAACACGTAGAAACGCTCCTAGGGAGCGTTAAAGGCAAACAAAACGAGATTAAATGGGGTGAAAATGTGGGGTGAAATGACACTATATCAAATCTCCCCAAACCAAACCCTTACTCGTCCCGAGTAAGGATGAACAATAGTCAAGACCCTTAATTAACTACGCTAAACCTAACCGATACAAGGCAATTAACGGGCCTTGCTCCGTCCCTTCAACTCACAACAAAGGTATCCATGAGGTAGGACACCTTCTTGCAAGGCAAGTGGGGTCTTGCCAAAACTTCGATGCATTCTAGGCAATAAAGCACACAAAACAAATGAGAATGCATCTACAAAAGCAAATGGCAACATGCCTCAACCATGCGCCGTGATTCATCTAAAATGGAAAAATTTCAAGCATGCAGATTCCTATGTACTTACTAGTTTTACAAAGAACTATGCCTAGAAAGATAAAAATAAATCACCTCTTTATTGTGTAAAATTTGTATATTCGTTCACGTTCACTAGAAAACTTTGTCAAGGGTGAAAAAGCGGGATGGAAAGCGAGGGCCCCATGGTGTTAGAAGACACTGTAGGATCGGAATTCCGCCTCTCACCTAAGTGAAAGGAAGGGTCGTCCCCTCTTAGCCATGCAACGTAGGAGTAATCATCAAAAATGTAAGGAAACGAGATGTTTGAGTTCTTATTTTGTTTCTTTTTCTTTTCTTTTTTTTTTGTTTTTGATTTTTTCGGTGCTTGATTTGGGTGCCTTTTGAGAGCAAGGTGGCCTAGCAAAAGGTGTGCGGCGGAGACCAACAATAGGCAAATCCTCGCCGTAGCGACATCGAGAGCGACCCCATAAATGGAAAAGTTTGAAGTTAGAAGGGTAGCAGATGGAAAATAAATGGAAAAGTGTATGTGAAATAGTAAAACTCGTATGTGAAAAAGTAATTCCGTTTTAGAATAGTTGAGTTTTTTCATTTGCACTAGTTTTGTAGACTGTAGACTAGTTTATGAGGCACACCCAAAATTCTAATGATTATTGTTACTTGAACAAGTTGGCCGTGTGTTGTTGTGTAGACTGTAGACTAGTTTATGAGGCACAACCAAAATTCTAGTGAACCTTGGGTTCTACTTAATCTGGAGATACAACGGACTTTTGCTTAGTTATGAGGTGGTATAAGGAGAGAACTTTCGATTCTTCAAAAAATTAATCAACCTTTTGAAGAAGAGAAAACTTTGCAGTGGTAAACCACTCCTCTACTTCTACCAACAACACCGTATTTTTACTTAACGATCAACCTACTTCTCTCAACATCAACATGGGGGACGGAAATCAAGCCCGCTATAATGACCGTCTTATTCGTAGTACAATTTGTAAGGTGTTTGATCAAGGTGGCGGAAAATTTAGCTTAGGAGTCGATTGGTGGGTCATCTCGTCGAGATGGCCTTGGTCTCCATCGAGATAGTAATGACTCGTTCGATACATGGCTTGTGTTGGTGTGGAAGTTCCCGTGTCAATGCGCCTTTGTCGATCAACTTGTAGTATGGTGTAAAGTCCCTGTGTCGAAGTGTTTATGTCGTTCGACTTACCTTTCTCTTGTGTCGATCCATCTCGTCCGTGACGCTCCTTATCTCGGGTGAGACGAGTTCGATGGTCAGCTCGCGACATCTTTTTATTCCGCAACTTCCAGTATTAATTTATAACCTTATTTTAGTTACTTCTAATCCGAACTAATTACATTAATCCTATTTAAACCTTATTTCCTCTACTATGATACAATTACAAATACCTAAACCTAAACCTAATTGAGAAGACTTAACAATTTAATTGGGGATCTAAAAGAAGGTAGTTCATCTTCCATTCAACTATTTGGAGGTAAGCCCTATTATGCTTTATATTTCATTCTTCAATAATCTAGTGATTTATTAATCTCATCATATGCTTAAATTATTGAAACTAGTTTTAGAATTTGGAAAATGTAATAACGATTGTTAGATAATGTGTGCTAGTAGTGATTGAAAGTATTAAATGTTTGTAGGCAATGGTTTCGTAGAGGAACAGTTTTGAACATTCTTGTGCTAGGCGTGTGAATCGAAGGAACTGCGAAAAGATAGAGTTCTATCCTACTCAATATATGTGATGTTATATTATGGTGACTAGTGGGTTGGGATCATATCCGTGATGATTGAGATGATTGTGATTTGATGAGACTTATTATGATTATGTTTGATATATTCATTGTCGTGATCATTGATATGATATGTGGTTATTGATATACTGAGATACCGATTTGTGGATCAAGGAATTCGTTAGGCGTACGGAGTGCACACACACACACGCACACACATATTGAGATGTTGATATGCGGATCGAGGAGGTCGTTAGGCGTTCAGAGTATTGTTGATTGTTATTCCTTATGTTTACATGTATTGCGTAGTATATTACTCTAATCAACCTTTGGTTGACCGTTTGTGCTTTCTTATTCTTATTTCTAAACTTCTGTGGTGATACTCTTAGTAATTTTCGACCATTTAGTGAGCAGTGAGTCATGCAGGTTTGCAATAAACGTGACGTACCTTTGTTCTGAATGGGCGAGTGGGATGAGTCATTTGGGACAATTAGAGGAGTCATCACCATTAGATTATCTTTCCGTTGTTTAAATTAATTCTCCCGTTTATGTAATCATTTAAGTTATACTTTGGCAATTGGTTTGTAAGACGGTCTTTGATTATGTAATTTTGACTAAGCTATTTACATTAAAGTACTCTAATTTTTATATTTTGATATGTACTATCTCGAGTGATCGAGATGGTAATAATGTTATTTAACTAAGAAGGTCTTATTAAGACTCTTGGTTAAATGAGGGTGTTACAAACGCACCATGAAGGAACTCACTACTTCAAATCTTTCCCATACACCCATCTGCATAACCTTTATGGCCTTGGCGGAAAACACTACCTTTGACCTTAAATAAGGACTCATTCATCAACTACCACAATTCTGGGGAGAAGTGGTGAAGATCCTAACAAGCAGTTGAGCGAGTTCCATATTGTGTGTGAAGCCTAACGGGGTCATTGATGAGCAATTACATCTAAGGGCAGTTCACTTATTGCTTAACGATGTCACACGTGATTGGCTCTACTATCTTCCTAGAGGTAGCATTACCACTTTTGTGAGCTTTAAGTGAGGAAGATGAGGGAATAGCGAAAGCCGATAGTATAGGAGTAATTTAGTGCATCACGATGGGACAAGCAAATTATCTCATAAAAGTATTTGTAAATCTCATAGACAAACAAGGTGAGATTTACAAATACTTCAAACGCAGTGGAGGAGAAAGTTGACCCTTTCACCTACTTGGTAAAAGATCATATTAAATTAAAGGGAACCACATTCATGTTATTTTTTTTTGGGCTTTTCAAAATCCCTACTCTTTCAACTGATGGTTCTCCCTCCTTATTTGAGTAAGAAGAAAGTGAAGGGTTGAAAGTACTTGGCACTTATGGTCAGTGTTTTGGTAAAAAATTACCCAAACCTATTAATTCGTTCGTTGACGGGTCAAAATGATCTACTCTTTTTAGCCTGAAAAAGGGGGTTAATTTATATGTGATTTGTGACGGAATACGGATGGAAAATAAGCAAAAGTGATGACGAAAATAACAATAAATGTAGAGTAATGAAAAAAGGACACACGAAAATGGTGACGCGGAAACCCAAATTGGGAAAAACCGCGGGGGGAGTCGGAATCCCGCCAAATATTATGTTATGAATTCTTTGTATGAGAGTAAGCGAGAACGTAAAGGAAAAGTTACAATAAATTTCTAGTTTGTGCCGTGATGATGTAGAAGACTAAGTATGGATGTGATTATCAGTGATTGATCCCTCTTCCCTTGTATTTCTCCCTTTTATAAGTTTTTTCCAACCCTAATTTATCATGCCGTTAGCCTCCAACTCCAGCTCCTAAAATCCCTCAACTTCCCTATTTTTGGGGGCTTTGTTATTGGACTAATTCTTGTTCCCCTGGCTGGTTCCTGGCAGGAGGTTGTAATGTGTTTCTTCGTTCCACCTACTGAGTCAACCTCCCTGCTTTCAAGGGATCAGTTATTGACTGGTTCATGTTCCTCCTGGCGTTCCTCCTGGCGTTCCTCTTGGATTTATGTTCCTCCTGGCGTTCCTCCTGGCGTTCCTCCTGGCGTTCCTCCTGGCAGGAGGCTGGATTTATGTTCCTCCTGGCGTTCCTCCTGGCAGGAGGCTGGATTTGCGTCACTATGTTCCGCCTGTTAAGTCTCCTATTCTTCCTCAACTGCTCCTAAATTCTAGGAAGCTGTTGTTGACTTGTTCCAGCTGCTGTTATAGTCCCTTCCTTTGACCCATTCCTCCTCAGCGTTCTCCCTGGATGCTCTCCTGTTCTTTCTCAACTACTCCTCTTTCTGGGGAGTTAGTTTGTTGACCATGCTTTCCATGTCACCAATCCACTTCCTCCATGATGGACCACCCTTAAGATGCCACATATTCAAGTAGGAAAATTGTAAATTTTGGCTATAACAATTGCCCCCAATTTTGCTTCTCGATTTCGTTGAGAAGGAAAATTAGTCTTCAGGTTCCTGCTGGTTGATGGTACTGTGCTGGTGTTATTCTGCTGGAACACGTTGTTCCTGCTCTATTGGTGCTACTCTGCTGGAACGAGTATGTGCTCCTGCCCCCTGCTGGAACGAGCATGTGCCTGTTGTGCGCTTTAGACAATATTTTGAACTCATGTCATGTGCCCCCTGAATTCTGGTATTCTGATCTGCTCGTTCTTGCTGGACAATACCCTGTTGTTCTAGCTGATTTCCGCCTCCCTGTTCCTGCTGGTATGGAAGCATGACCACGTAGGTATCAGGTGGAATCCTGCTGACGGAAGTTGTGTTCCATATGGTGGATGCTTCGGGAGGTAGCCTCCTCCTGACTTTGCCGCTGTGATCGCCAAGGGTAATCTCGGTGATGAGAACCTCGAGCGAGCTTGCTCATGTAGTAATTACGCCGACCTGAAAAATGTTAGTGGTGCAGCACATGGCTTTGTTGTGGTCTGCACCTACGGGGGTGCAGACGTACTCTATGTTAGAACTGTTCAGTTCTACTTGTTTGTATTTCTGAAATACTTAGTATGTGTTTATCGTTTGTAGCGCGCGTTTGTAAATGTTATGTCGTGCATGCACTGTTTGTTGGGAGTGCATTGTGGGGAATGCACTGCGGATGTAGGCCGACAGGACTTTAGATGGTGGCTCTGGGATTTAGTTGCCCGACTGTACGCCACGCTATGTAGTGGTGACTTTGGTGGTGCTGGAGTCTGTCTGTCCTGGCGGACCTCAGGGGTTCCTGTTCGACCACGCGCACGATGTAGTTCCCTCGGGGAGATTGTACTGTTGTATTGTTCTGGCTTCCTTTTGGAGGAAGAATTCAAATTTCAAATTAAGGTAGAAAATTTGAGTTAGCTACCTGTACCAAATAATGTAATTGGTAGGTCATGTATGGCCATATAACTAATAAATTGAGTACTGTAATGCCTGCTGGCGAATTGTTGGAGAGGGTCTTGCCCCCTGCATGACTTTCACAGGCCCACTGTGGAGGGCATGCAAAATAGACTGGGACTCCTGTTCGTCGTTCCCCCTGCTGAGGAGGAACTGTTCCTGCAGCTACTGTATGTTGGTTAACTTTCAGGCGTTCCTTCTGCCTCCTTGCTGGAGGATATACACTTCTTAGGATCTACCTGAACACTAGCAGTACATTTGTGGGAGTTGCCCCCAGGTTACACATCAACACCATGTTGGATCTGCAGGCAGCGTGATATGTTCAACATGCTGCAGGAACAACGACTTAATCTGCTGACAGAGTAGCAGGTTCTGCAGCCTAAGTGGCACCTCGTGCTAGTAGAGGAACTCCTGACCGTCCTGCAGGAATATTGTTGCTAGGGTTGGCCGTTGGCTTAGCCAACGGCCCTCCGACGATCAAGTCAGTAGCTATTAAAAAATATAAAGAAGGTAATGAATTTAATAAGTTACAACCTACCTCAGGTGTACCACATATGCTTATGGACATGTGTCCTCTTCTAATCTAATTGTTGTCATTGCCCTTACTTGTACATCCTCGAAGGTATTGCATGGGTAACTTGTCAATTCTTTGTAAAGGCTGGAGTTTGGGAGTAACCCTTGCCTGAAAGCCTCAATCGCGGTGGGAATATAACATCCAGGAATGTGTACCTTCTCCGTATTAAACCTGCACATATATTCTCGAGTAGGCTCATCATACCTTTGAATAACGCGATAGAGGTCGCTTGTCTGCTTCTTTGGCTTACGGCTACTAGCGAACTGTTGGTTGAATGCATTGACTAAGTCCGCAAAAGATGCCAAGGATCTATTCGGTAGATTGACGAACCACTGCAGTGCTGCCCCCGCTAAGGTGGACCCAAAGACCTTGCACATGCATGACTCTTTCAGGGGTCATGTGGCTGTTACAACCATCATCTTCTGTTTGTATTGGTTGATGTGATCTGACGGGTCGTCGGTCCCATCGTATAACGTCATTGTGGGTTGCTTGAATCCTTTAGGCACATTGATAAGAGCTATGTCGTCCACGAAAGGAGAGTCTGCGTAACTCTGCAGGGCTGCTCTCTCAATGGGGCGCGGCATACCAGGTATTTTTTTGATTATGTCTCTGAGTTCCTGGAGCTGTCGTTCCTCCTGTCCGCCTGTTCCTGCAGAAGGGTTAGAGACAGACGGAACAAAGCCAAAAGGATTACCTCCTGGTGCTGTTCCTACAGGGGCCTGCTCCACGGAGTAGGGCTGGCTAGCAAAGATACTGGACAGAGGGGCTGTATTGGTGATAGACCTGAACTGCTCATTCGGTACCTGCTGGCTGGAGGTACCTGTAATAGAGAAGGAGTTAGCCCCAAGAGAACAACTAGACAGAATGTTACATGGAGTAGCCTGCATGCTGGTTAGCATGGGAGAACAATTGGGTGTTAAGCCTCCAAGATTCTGCCTTGTAACTAATTCAGGGGGAATTTGTTGTCCTTGTCCTCCAGTAGCTGCTGACTCCTGGAGCGTGTAGGATGCTGGAACCATCGCCTGGACGCTCTGCAGGATGGGTGCTGGATGAGAGGGTACCATGGCTTCTATCCTTGCCTTCAAATCCAAGTTGTCCTTATGCAAGTTTTCTAGGGCTTTGTGCAGGGTGTTCATTTCCTTTAGGATAACCTGCAGAGTATTTGAATCTGGTGGAGTTGGGCTTGGGTGCCTGAGGGTTCCTCCAGATAGGCTGCTCTGGACCTGCACTCCTGTGCTGAAATTCCCTGCTGGGGTACCCTCTGCCGGTACCATACTGGGGGTTCCTGGTGGATTCGTCGTTCCTTCTCTGGCAGATCCTGGAAGAACCATGATGACTAGTTCTGCAGAATTATGGCAGCAGGTAGGGGTGGCAATCGGGTCAGTCGGGTCGGGTTCGGGTCGGGTCATGTCGGGTTCGGGTCGTATCGGGTTCGGGTCGTATCGGGTCAGACAACCCTTTCGGGTCGGGTCGGGTCGGGTTCGGGTCGTTATCGGGTCGGGTCATTTTCGGGTCAAATGATACATCGGGTCGGGTCGGGTTTGGGTCGGGTCGTGATCGGGTCCGGTTATTTTTTCGCAATATTTCAATATTTTTCCATTAAATCTAGTTTTAAATTATTATTTGGTTTAATTAATTCATTATTAAGTCAAACATATCAATTTAAACAATAAATCACTTTCATTTTGATCATTATTAAGGTTAATAATTGTCAGAGCGTCAATTTAATCGGGTCAATATCGGGTCGGGTCAATGTCGGGTCGGGTTCGGGTCGGGTTTGGGTCACTGATTTTCGGGTCGTCAACGGGTTACGGGTCGTCATCGGGTCGTGTCGGGTCGGTTTCGGGTTGCAGTATTCTCGGGTCGGGTCGGGTCGGTTTTGCTCGGGTTTCGGGTCGGGTCACTCGGGTCGGGTCACTCGGGTCGGGTCAGACTTGCCAGCTCTAGCAGCAGGTACGTAGCAGGCACGTAGCAGGAACGTAGCAGGTAGACTATTGACTATACGATAGTTGGGCTATAGAAATCGATCACTTTGCCCCACGGTGGGCGCCAAATTGTTTTGGTGAAAAATTACCCAAACCTATTAATTCGTTCGTTGACGGGTCAAAATGATCTACTCTTTTTAGCCTGAAAAAGGGGGTTAATTTATATGTGATTTGTGACGGAATACGGATGGAAAATAAGCAAAAGTGATGACGAAAATAACAATAAATGTAGAGTAATGAAAAAAGGACACACGAAAATGGTGACGCGGAAACCCAAATTGGGAAAAACCGCGGGGGGAGTCGGAATCCCGCCAAATATTATGCTATGAATTCTTTGTATGAGAGTAAGCGAGAACGTAAAGGAAAAGTTACAATAAATTTCTAGTTTGTGCCGTGATGATGTAGAAGACTAAGTATGGATGTGATTATCAGTGATTGATCCCTCTTCCCTTGTATTTATCCCTTTTATAAGTTTTTTCCAACCCTAATTTATCATGCCGTTAGCCTCCAACTCCAGCTCCTAAAATCCCTCAACTTCCCTATTTTTGGAGGCTTTGTTATTGGACTAATTCTTTTTCCCCTGGCTGGTTCCTGGCAGGAGGTTGTAATGTGTTTCTTCGTTCCACCTACTGAGTCAACCTCCCTGCTTTCAAGGGATCAGTTATTGACTGGTTCATGTTCCTCCTGGCGTTCCTCCTGGCGTTCCTCCGGGCGTTCCTCCTGGCAGGAGGCTGGATTTATGTTCCTCCTGGCGTTCCTCCTGGCGTTCCTCCTGGCGTTCCTCCTGGCAGGAGGCTGGATTTATGTTCCTCCTGGCGTTCCTCCTGGCAGGAGGCTGGATTTGCGTCACTATGTTCCGCCTGTTAAGTCTCCTATTCTTCCTCAACTGCTCCTAAATTCTAGGAAGCTGTTGTTGACTTGTTCCAGCTGCTGTTATAGTCCCTTCCTTTGACCAATTCCTCCTCAGCGTTCTCCCTGGATGCTCTCCTGTTCTTTCTCAACTACTCCTCTTTCTGGGGAGTTAGTTTGTTGACCATGCTTTCCATGTCACCAATCCACTTCCTCCATGATGGACCACCCTTAAGATGCCACATATTCAAGTAGGAAAATTGTAAATTTTGGCTATAACAGTCAGAATCAAAGGAAGTATGACCCATTCTCTAACACCTAAAACGAGGGGCTAAGGGATCATCCAAACTTCAAGTGAGATCAAAGTGGAAATGACAATCAAAGGGGGACCATCAAATTCCTCCTACTATAACCTTAACCAACCACCAAGAAAAAACTCAAATCTACCCTAAAAACCATCGAGGTCCCTAGAAGACATTGTGGCGACATCTTTTGTTGTACAGTAAGTCTCTCTTGTAATGATATATCCGTCACAAGCTTGTGACATGTGAAGTATCACCCGACACCCACAAGGTTAGACAGAAAATTAGAAAGCCTAGGGAGTCACAAATGATTTGAGTTTATCTACCTATGTGGGTTTTATTTGTCCTATCACAAGATTGTGACGGATATGATCTGTCATAAATGAGAATTTGTGCTTGATTTGTTGTAAACCAAATCGACATTCAAAAATCCAACCGAGAGTTTAAAGTCACCGCTAAACAATTCTGAACCTCTGTACTTCAACATCAACAATTCACCCTCGCCTCACCAACCTTGAAACTGAAATGGGTAAATTCTAAACACTATCTCACAATAACCTAGTCAACTATTGATGTAGTTTCTAAACTTTATTGTATACTTTTTTTTTTTTAAGATTATCAACTCTATTGTAAAGTTTACGAGCTTGTTCAGTTAAATATTAAGTTCAAAAGATTACAATATAAATAAAAAACAATAAAGATAAACTCAGCTAAATTTGAGTTTTTAAGTTAAAAAATTACAATACAACTTATTAACTGTTTTTTTTTTTTTACAATAGAGGGGACAAGCCTCGAATTAAAAAAAATGAACTAAAAAGCTAAGATAACGTGAGGAGTTACAACCCCTCGAATGTCCTCTCGCAGAATGATCCTTAGATCAGGTGGAGGAGCATCTAACATCGAGATAGCAGTAGAAGAGATGACGCCTTGATTAGGGAGCCGTTCGATTATTGCTCAATTTGCTTCTCTATAATACGATTGCTCTTTGCACTTTAAGACTAAACGACGAATGCTAGTACTTGTTAGATGATCTTCCCTAATAAGTGCCACACACAAAGTTCTGCTCTCATAAAGGAGCATATACCTGTGATGAGGATGGCTCCAACAAATGATCGAAGATTCCCTTGTGCGTTGGGCCGGTGTTCTGAATGAAAATAGAAAATTTGTCCAATGCTTGCTTAAATGTTATGAATAATTGATTTGAGAATTGTGACAGATATATAGGGTTTTCTTTGCTGCGGTCAAACACAATGTTATTCCTCCATCGCCAAATCCACAAACAAGTTATAGCAAATTTCATACATCAATTCGAAGAAATAGCAAGGAAACTATTACTACTTTAGTTTTATTGTCTAAGATCTATTTATTAAAGGGGATCGAACAAAATAGTTCAGGAGAAACCGTCTCATCAATATGAGTCCAAACTTCGCAAGAAATAGGGCAATGATCACGCAACAAGTGTTTTGTCTATTCTTCCTCTTGCATTCACCTAAGGCACATGGAGTTATCAGAGAGACAACAGATTACTTGATTATGTGCAACCATACATTTAATAAGATTTTTAGTTGGCTCAATGTTAGCCCCTTTAATGACTCCTAATGCCAATTTTAAAGAGAACTTGCCATGGGTGGTTCCATTCCAATAAAGGGAGTCCTCTAAGTCGGGATCAGGGGACATGAAATACACCGAGATTTTGAGGAGTTCATATTTCGGGAGATAATTAGAAAACACGTCCTATTTAGAACCTGCGATTCACACCACAAATCACTAACCGTCGCACAAAATATCAAATCAAGAATATTGTACAACATAATCGCTAACCGCCACATGTAAGCTTAGTTAAATTTAAGATGATATAGACCCTGCTATTGTACAACTGAAGATACCGAGGATATTAACACGTCACGAAAACCTTGTTTTCTATCAGTGATCATAAATGTTCTTATTATTACAACTAAGGTGTATAAATGTAGTATAATATTGGTTTTAAGTGTAAGAAACATTATCGTGCACCAAATAGCTACAACTTACGAAGGACTGAAATTGTACAACTTATTAGAATTGGTTATATAAAAAAAGTATTTTTTGATAACTGCTATCACGTAACTTTTACCAACTGCTACCACGTATAAACCCATTTTTACCAACTGCTATCAAAGTAACTTTTCTTTAATAACTACAACCAACGTATTTGGTTCGGGTAGTCAATCACTACCCCATTACCACGAACCTCCAATTTGTGCATAAGAAGACTAGAATACCCCTATTTTTACACTCTCATCACCCCATAGCTTCACTCTAGCCAAACACTATCCTCTTTAGCCTAAGTTATTACCTTTAGCTCATCAAATCTTCAAAAAAAAAGTAAAACCCAATTACTTGTAATCAAACTAGGCAATATGGAATTCTACTCAATATGTAAAGTTATTCCTCGTTTAATCCCAATCTAGGTTTACCATTAAATCTCATTCTCTAAGTGAGTTTGAATCAAAGGTACATTTTCTTTCTTTTTTGGGGAATTTAGAACAAAATTCTAGGGTTCTGCAACAATCAATCTGAAGAACAAATTCAAGAAAACAAACTCGTTTCCCCCCAATTGAATCAGGACTTCAAGAACTATCATTAATTAAAAATAAAACTAGTATTTTACACAAAGATTAGATCTTTTAAACAGTAGATTTAGTGGGAATTTAGAACAAACATCTAGGGTTCTTCAACAAGTAATTTGAAGAACAAAATCAAGAAAATTAAACCTTTCCCCCCAATTAAACTAGGGATTCAGAAACTATTACTAAATCAAATCAAATTTAGGGATTTAATACAAAGATTGGATCTTTAGAAAAGAGGAATTGATGAAAACTGATTGAAGAGGCGAAAATGGAAGATGGGTCAGTATCAAAATCGATCATTTTGTGATGGAGATTATTTAGACTTGAGATTGAAGAAAGAAAGAGGGAAAAACTCCATCGAAGAAGGTGTTATGAGCTTCCCTCCTTCACTAGTAGTGGTCTTTCACTATCAAACGGAAGAACTAGAAAAATAAAGATTGAAAAAGGATTAATGGGGGGTATTGATAAATAAAAAAAGAACATATATGAGAGAGGGTACGGGAAAAATAGGATTTGAAAATACTAATTAAGATGAAGATTTGAAATGAATGGCTGAGATCCTCTCGTTTTGGCTTCGTTGGTAATGGGGTAGTAATTGACTACACGAACCAAATATGTTGGTAGTAGTTATTAAAGAAAAATTACTTTGGTAGCAGTTGGTAAAAATAGGTTTATACGTGGTTGCAGTTATTAAAAAAACGGAAAATTCCCACGGTATCCCCGAACTATGATATTTTGCCCGAAATACCCAAATATTTGCTCCGAAAAACTTTAAGTGCCATAACTCGTGTTTAAAAACTCGGAAAATGACGATTTTTTTTTTTTCAAATAATTCATCTTTCTGAGTGCTACGATTTGAAAAAAAATTGGCGAGTTCAGAACTTGTGACCAAGAAATATGGTCACTCAAAGTTTGTTCGGTGAAAAATACTTTGACATACGAAAACTCCAAGCCACGGGATCCAAATACGACATTTTTTTTTCAAATCGTAGCTCTCGGAAAGATCAACAATATGAAAAAAAAAATTCGTCATTTTCCGAGTTTGTAAACCCGAGTTATGGCCACACAAAGTTTCTCGGGTCAAAATATTGGGTATTTCGGGCAAACTATCAAAGTTTAGGGGTACCGTGAGAATTTTCCATTAAAAAAAGGTCCATCTTACATTCTTACGGTGGGAAATAGTTATATGTGAGAAAATTTAATAAATCGGTTTTACAATGTCCAAGATTATTTTATTTGCTTTAAAAATGGAATTATGTACATGTTGTTCATCAAGCTTAGTTCGACGACCACCCCTTGTTTATGGACCCGTCAAATCCTCCATATTTGCGCGCCCGGTCTGCTCAGTTCGAACTCTTAGATTTCTTTCATGCTTTTATGTATTTTCATTATTGTTTTTATATTCATGTAGTACTCCAAGATTACTTCTTGCGTGTCGAATCTTGGAGCTTAGTTTTATATTTAGGTTACTGTTTTAAGCTTTTAGAAAAGGTAGCGTTATTGTGCACACTTAATGTATCCTGCTATAAAGCTGAAACTATTAAATAAGCCTTTGTGAGAGGTGTTAGTCCTTCAAAACCACTTATCATCGTTAAGCTTGATATTACTTGTCTCGTGCTTTCAATAATCGTATTGCTTACTTTTATTGCTTTCGTGTGCCGGAACTTCATAATCGTAACTAGGATTCCCGACACACTCCCCGAGTCCCGAGTTGCGTGCTAGTGGACGATCCCTCACTAGCACGAGTCCCTTCGTTGCTTGCATTCTTGCCTAAGAGTAGGGTAAGGGTGCGCACCACGGTTCGGCAAAAGTATCGGACCGTGACACCTTGCACTATTCCATATGCACGCAACATAAAACTGTCGTGATTTGGTATTAACGTGATTTGGTGTTGGCTAGCACGTTCGCTCCCGCTGTAAAATGAATTAGAAAGTTTTGTTGAAATTGTCGATTCTTCTTCAAGATTACTACATTATTAGTAATGAGCCCCCTTCAAATTTCTTACTACTAACATGAAAGTAGCAACTAAAGACATTGTTAAAGCCAAAATTTACAATTTTCCTACTTGAATATGTGGCATCTTAAGAGTGGTCCATCATGGAGGGAGTGGACTGATGACATGGAAAGAAAAGATCAACAAACTAACTGTAACAACCCGAAAAATACCAATTTTTCTAGTAAAAATATTTACTAACACTTTTCAGTAGAACTTAAGTTTTTAAAATAGAAATTTTTGTTCGGAGTTTTAGTTTGAAATTCCGCGTTCGTATTTGGAATTTCTGAGAGATTTCATGAAAAGACCGTTTTTAGTCATCTTTGACTTTTCTTGACTTTTAAGTCGTCTTTGACTTTTCTTGACTTTTTGAAAGTCGTCATTGACTTTTCTTGACTTTTAAGTCGTCCTAAACTTTTCTTGACTTTTACGTCATCTTCGACTTTTCTCGACTTTTCAGTCAACTTTGACTTCCGTTGACTTTTCCCGACTCGTCTCATAAGTATGAAGACCGAAATTTTATTTAAAAAAATAATATTTTTGATTTATTTTTATTTAGATTTATTAAGAGTTATCATAATTTAATATAATTATTTTGAATTTATTCGGAATTTAAAGAATAACGTTTACGGTTTTAACCGAACGTCATTTAACTATTCCCGACTCCTCGTAAATCTCGTAACAAATTCAAAACTCGACTTTGGCATGAGTCACACGCGCGTGTCATCGTTTTCCACTCACAATTAGATATTTTATTTATTTTGATTAAACTAATCAAAATATCTAGATATTTATTAACTTTATCGATCAGTTAACGAAAATTACGCAAATCATGTACAAAACTGATCCGACAGTCACCATACCACACGGTTTTCTAGGCCTCTAATAGGACTAGATATTTGTCTTTCTTTTGATTATAATAACATAATATCTTGATATTTAATTTAACTATCTTAATATCGAATTATATTTAATCGATTACCGTAAAATAATTATTAATCGCGAGTCAATTCCGTAACAATAATTTCAAAACCCGACATCTATCTTTGCCTATATTTACACGGCTCACCACACCACTCTTACTCACTAACAACTTTTCATTTTTCAACAAATCAAATTAAGATCAAAATATCACTTTCTTTAAATCGTTCTTCGTGTTCTTCGTCGTTCATCATTTGTTCTTCATCGTTCTTGAGCAAAACCTTCATAAAATCTTCATTTCTTAATTAAATCCTTCCTATCTTATATTTCTAGACTCTCCTCTTCGCTCTCCATCTTCACGTACGATTTTATTTCAATTCCGACAAAATCGTTTTCAACACTTTAATTATGGAAATTTATATTTTAAGTTCTAATAATATTTTTCTTGTCATTTCTTATAGGGGAAGATTTTGAAGACGAGTTTGGAGACTCGTATATTTTGGGTGAAGATTAGTAGAAGGGTTCTTATTATATATATACTTCTTATTATTTTGGTGCTAATTGTTTTGCTAGCTAAGGTAACAATTCCGTTTTACTCGACGAATTAATGTCACATAGCCTTAGTTTTGTTTTTGTAGCCTTTAGTTTTTGTTCATGTTAGGGTTATTTATGATTTTAGTTAGTAACATAGCCTTTAGTTTTGTTTCTTTTGATTTTGGGTCATCTTTGTTTATGGTTCATGTTTTTATGATTTAAGGATTTTTAGTAATAATATGATAAGTAGTGGTTTTTAGCATGTTGTATGAATTTATAATATGTTTAGTGTTCATGATGAATTTTGATGATTTTCCATAAGTTATGATTTTTATGTTGTGTGGAAATTTTAATATGTTTAGTGTTCTTGATAAATTTTGATGATTTTAATAAGTTATGATTTTTATGTTGTCTAGGAAATTTTTAATATGTTTGTTGTTTTTGATGAATTTTGATGATTATTCATGATAGTGATTTTTGTATGATGATGGTTAGATTGGTTGTTAAAATAGTTGTTTGATGATTAAAGCATGTTGGAAATAATTTGGTAGATTGTTGTTGTTGGGAACCGTGTAGGGGGCACCAAACCGGACCAAACCAGACCGGTCCAGGCCGGTTCAGACCCGGTCTGGGTTGGTCCATGGTGGGTCCGGGTTTTGGTCTTTGGGTTGTGTCGATGTTTGATTGTTTAATTGTTGTTTTGACGGGTTTTAATTATGTTAAGCATGCGGGAAAATATTAGAAATCGGTTTTAGAAAACTTAAATCAAAACAGCCATTTTTAGCCAAAACAGCCGTGGGGCCCAGTTCAGGCCCATGTGGGGTCCGGCCCAACTCAGCCCGTGGGTCCCACTTTGGGACTTGTGACGGTTTTTGAGTTATCGTCATTTTTATCACGTTTTGTAATAATTAGCAAGCGAGAAATATTAATAAGTAAAATATTTAATTAAAAAGGTTTTTCAAAAATTATTATTTCTCACATGTTAGAAATTATAAGACGAGATCGTAGTTTAATTGGTTATCATTTAAGTCAAGCGGGGGTTTACGTAAGATTTAATAATTCACATGTTAGAAGTTTTAATAAAAATAACATGTAATGAATATGTTGATTTTATGTCTATGTGATAAAGACTCTGCTTCTAGCCGGTTTGATCCAACGGGTTGGTCAAACTAAGATCTAGTCAGCCCCGATTTGACTGATGACCCGTCGCGGGACTCGGGTCGGGGATTTGTCTTCAAGTAATGTTGTATTTAATTAATGAATTAGCCTTAGTAGATATGAGGCGATATGATATTTGAATATGATTTATATGCAATTAGTCACATGATAGGATGTGTTTCCCGTGACTGTTTGATTATATGGTTGGTGTCGTGTTGACTAAGTACCCATAGAGAATTATGAGTATATGGCGTCTTGACCATTCTAATTCTAAATGAGTATCTTGGACCCTGACATTGATAGGCCCGTACTATCTTGAACGAGCATATGGAGTTCACTGCTTGATAGCTTTTGTGTCTCGGCTTGGTGGGTTTATATCCAAGTCGGGGCATGGCTGCCTGATCCGTTTTGGGACTGGAGCCAGCTTAAGTAATAGCCATCTCTGCTTAGGGGGTCGCCTAGTAGAGTTTCTCATAGACGGTTATGTCATGGGACGGGGAATGGAATAGCTGTTGTCGCTAGGTCTGATCAGTCTAGGACTAGGATGTTTTCCTACCTTGTGGTATAGCCTCGAAATTTACAGAAGTTCTTCTATTGACTGTCCTAAGAACTTATGACCTGTTGTGTAGAGGTATTGGTCTTTCATGTTTGTATGATTCATGAGTTCAAATAGACAACGTGAGATGTAAGCCGGCTAAAGGATGAGTAGGAGTTTGGATTACCGATTGTTAACTGATTCACATGAAATTCGGTGTGATTTAGGTTTGAACATGTATCGGCCATGTTACGTGTAACGCTGAGCCAGCATACATCTTCCCTACCCATCTTGTTTATATTAATTATCGGTTTACACATGACTAGAAACTTTTCAATATGATGGTTATATGTTGTTTATTGTTTCTAACTGAAAGCATATCATATATGTTAAGGTTTTGTATTTTTCATATACATTGCTTTTATGTTATTCATGTTTTATTAAACTCGACATTTCGGGGCTGGGAGAACTCGGAGTTACTCCCCACTGACTGTGGCTTCCGTGTTTATATTTAATGCGGTTGACAGGTTTGTGATGCATACATGGGTACATTGACGAGCTAGCGAGCGAAGTATTTACCTTGGACCTATATTCGGTTCTTAGATTGTATATTATTATACACTCTTTTATTTCTGTATTTATACGGGAGATATGTGTCCCGTTTCAGATACTTTTTATTGTATAATATTATTTCCGCGTTTTGTAATGACCCTTTTTATTTATGACACCTTCGTTATGTATTTAAATAATTTTTTTTTCTTTCCGCAAATTTGAGGGTGTCACACTAACTCCCCAAAAAAAGGAGTAGTTGAGAAAGAACAGGAGAGCATCCAGGGAGAACGCTGAGGAGGAACAGGTCAAAGGAAGCAACTATAAATAACAAGCTAAGACAAATCAGCTGAAACAAGTCAGCAGCTGGAACGAGTCAGCAGCTGGAACAGGTCAACAACAGCTTCCTAAAACTTAGGAGCAGTTGAGGAAGAATAGGAGACTTAACAGGCGGAACCGAGTTACGCAAATCCAGCCTCCTGTCAGGATCCTGCCAGGAGGAACATGAACCAGTCAACAACTGATCCCTTGAAAGCAGGGAGGTTGACTCGGCAGGCCGAACGAAGCGGCACGAACTCAGCCTCCTGTCAGGATCCTGTCACCTGTCAGGATCATGCCATCTGTCAGGATCCTGTCAGGAAGAACATGAATCAGTCAGATAACGAAATCCTTGAAATCAGGAGCCGTTGAGGATTTTTAGGGAGAGTAACGGCAGCAACAATTGAGTAACGACAGCAGCAATTAGGGTTTTGGAGGCTTATAAATATGAGGGATCCAAGGCAGAAGAAAGGCATCCAATTCTACATGACCTCCAAGAAAAACAAGTCCCTTTATCATAGAAAAACTCCATAGTTTACTGTATCTTTTATTCGGTTCTCACTCACATCTCCATTAACGAACCATAGTACAATATTTGGCGGGATTCCGACTCCCCCCGTGGTTTTTCCCGATGTGGGTTTCCGCGTCACCATTTTTGTGTGTCCTTTTTTTATTACTCTACATTTATTGTTATTTTCGTCATTACTTTTGCTTATTTTTCATCCGTATTCCGTCACAAATCACATATAAATTAACCCCCTTTTCGAGGCTAAAAAGAGTAGATCATTTTGACCCGTCAACGAACGAATTAATAGATTTGGGTAATTTTTTACCAAAACAAACATTACGTAGAAACGTATAACCTTCAATTTCAAAATATAGATTAAAAAAGTACATGTACCAAAAGACCGCAATTGACTATTTCGCGTCTCATTTATAAGTATAGTTAATGTATGTTCCCGGTTTTCCCTTTATAATCTTGTCTTCAAATATGAACTCTTTTCCTTTCATTGCCTTTTTTCTTTTCAAAAATAACTTGACTTACTAATCGAGTAGTTTCCCTTGTAGTCTACATCATCCGTCAATATATAATATTAATACGGATTATAAAAGTAGTGTCTTATTTTTCTTATATATGGGAAACAGTAAGTCTTGCTTAAGACGGGTCGGATTTTACAACGGGTATTTTGTGAGAGGAAATGGGTAGAGGGGACAAGGTGGGCTCTCCCCCATGTGCTCTCCACTCACCTTGATGGGTATTTTGTGAGAGAATATGGTATCCGTCTTAAGCTTAAGACGGATACCTCGGTCTGAAATAAGAATTTGTGTATGGGAACAGTAAGTCTTGCTTAAGACGGGTCGGATTTTACAACGGGTATTTTGTGAGAGGAAATGGGTTTTTTAGTTTTATAACGATAGACTTTTAAGCTGTTTATTTTTTAGTCATTTTCTCTTCGTTTCTTGTTATCTCGATAAACTTATTATTTTTAAGCTGTTTATTTTTTAGTCATTTTCTCTTCGTTTCTTGTTATCTCGATAAACTTATTATTTTGGTATAAGGAAAATAATTAAATATTTAACCTTGGTCAAATACTTAAACAGTAGGTCTTGCTTAAGACGGGTCGGATCTTAAGACGGGTATTTTATGAGAGGAAATGAGTAGAGGGGACAAGGTGGGCTCCCCCCATGTGCTCTCCACTCACCCTTAATGGGTATTTTGTGAGAGAATATGGTATTCGTCTTAAGCTTAAAACGAATACCTCCGTCTGAAATAAGAATTTGTGATACTTAAAATATGTGGTGTATTGAGCCATTATTGAGTGATACTCATCAGTCATCACACCAATTATCCATACGTTTTATAATGTTCGGCTTTCAATGTTATGGTGACTGCCTTTTATTTTACCACAAGTCTTGTTTGTAATGGGGCGACTCGTCGTAAATTTGCGACGGGTCAAATCCCCCTCATAAAGAACAAGTGACAAGATAAATGGGGGGCTTCATTTGCACCCCACTTGCCCCCCCACTTGCTCTTTGTGAGGATGATTTGACCCGTCACAAGCTTGCGACAGGTTGATCCGTCATAAATAAGAATTTGCGCTTATTTTATGGCCACCATTAAGCTTGTAGATGAATGGTACGCTAAGGATTTTGATGATTCTTGAAAAGTGTGTTTATAAGAGGCTTTGTTTGTTGCTACTACTATATAATGGAATTAGGTGATCAATTGGAAGGAAAATAATATTTTGTAATATATAATACTCCCGTCCATCCACTCTAAAGGTAATATTGGGCTTTTCACACTTGTTGAGCCGTGTTTTACAACGTGAATATCTCTAGTTACACATTATTAAAAATTATAATAATTTGATATTTTTATATCATTCATGATGATAATCAAACAAGATCTCACATGACTATATTTTCTATTATATATTAGGAATAATTGCAAAGATTCTCCACACCCATGAATGTGCCAAAAGACCAATGTTACCATTGGAGTGGATGTGAGGGAGTATAATTTTGTGAAAGTTATTTTATATATCAATATTATCGAGTATTGGATGATCGTCGGTTCGGTAGCTCCTCTTGCTGCCTACCGAATGAATCTACCGGGTTGTCTTATATCTTGGGAGAGGAACACACTATTTGGTAACTAGTGACGTTGAGACGTTATCTCTGTTAAGAAAGCGCATATCGCGATTCGACCCAGGTTGTTTCTTTCTATTATATCCTCTATATTATTGTTATTTAATTTATTTTTATTTATGCTTTTATATCATTGTATCTTGTTGTAATATTATTTACGATAGTATGTGATTTCACCTTTTCTAACAATCTAAGAGAGATAAAGTTTTACTGTAAATAATACTCCCTCATATCCAATCCAATGTACCAACTTTCCATTTCTGTACAATCCAATTCAATGTACCCATTTTCTTTTCGGGTAACATTTAGACAATTTTATCCTTGCAACACCCATTTAACTACATACAATGCCATCAAATAGATTAATTTTCAACATTAAAATTCAAGGGCAATTTATGACATTTTACCATTTGTGAGACATTTTTCTTAAAACTTGTGCCCGGACCCACGGGTACCTTGGATTGGATAGGAGGAAGTATTATGTTTTATATAGGGACCAAGATAATAAGTAACTAGTGTTAATCGTAAAAATAAAGTAACTAGTGAATTTTTTTTATTTGTTATTTTTTTAATATTTTTGAGTAACTTAATTAATGCTAGAATGAAGAATCAAACTACACGTACAAATAAATTGAATGAAGTTTGTCTAATTATCTAGGTTGTTAATGGTTTTGTCTACACTTTCTTGGTTTCTTGTTACCCCAATAATTAGGGGTATAAAAAACTATTAGGGATGTTCATTACTTCGGCTTTGGACCATGATCAAATTAGGTGACCTAGTTGAGACCAAATTTAGGAACGAAAAAAGATCTAACTGTGATTATTTTTCGGGTGTTCATTACTTCGTCTTTGGACGATGATCAAATTAGGTGACGGAGTTAAGACCAAACTTAGGAAAGAAAAAAGATCAAAGATCTAACTGTGATTATTTTCATGAGTAGAGCGATCCGACCTAGGCAAAATGAGTTGAATATACAATCATTATACGTAATATTATAAATTTATTATTCGCAAATAATAGTAAAGATATTTCGTCGAAACTATAAATACCAACTAATTATCCAAAATTTAAAAGCTAGTCTAAAAATACGTATTTCATATTGTAGGTACATAAGATAATTTGAAAAACAGTTCAACCCGCGATCTAGTAGTGTACGACTCATTCGATTTGGTCCATGGACCATAGACCGAAATAACCTAAAATACTAGAACGTGGAAGAAACAAAGTAAACTACAATCCAGTCTGTTCCGAATCAAATTATATGGTCCATCTGATCTCCGGTTCTCAACCCCATCAATAATGAAATAGTCTAATCTCAAATTTTTAACATCTCTTAGGTTAAATAATCTCTTTGCTTCCTTGGATAAATCAATTCCCGGACTTATTGTTGTAAGATAAACCATTAATTAACTTTAGGCATCATTTACCTCAGTGTCCAGTATACACCCACAATTATTGACAAGGGCAAATCAAACAAGTTAATAAACCTGACTGTAGTCTTTTAAAAGGAAAATGATATATACAACCCACTGGGTTGTATTTAAGAGTCTAAAAGAGAAAATAAAAGCTTAAAACAAGCATTAGTGACATCAATATACGCGTAATTTTGTCATAAATTCTAACTTTAATTCTACTTAAGCAAATATATTAATTCTTATGTACAACCCAGTGGGTTGTATTTATCATTACCGCTTTTAAAAAGACTTGAAATTTTCCGGTCAGGTGAGCTTCTCTAGCCTTTTCTTCCTCATCATTATTCCATTATGATTTATGAATTTATGAATTTATGATACTAATAATGCGTGGAAATACGTGTGCTCAAGTTGGACGGAAAATTATTTGTATATATTGAAAGTATTATCTCATCTCATTTATTATTATTCTTTGGATCAGAATGACACTGATTGTCTCAACCTATAGTGATGTTCTTGTATTGGCCTCTCCTTCATACTGACAGTACAGTATGTGCAGCTGGATGTTTAAAGTGTAGTGTCCAATGTACAAACACTTATCTTCAACGTTTGTCTATGGTTAATCCTTGAAGTTCAACGTTTGTCCATGGTTCAAACGTTGAACCTCAACGTTTGACTATGGATGAACAATGAATATTATTGTCCGTTCATGGTTTAGAATTTGAAATTCATTGTCTCTCTATGGATGGACGATGAATTTCAATGTCAGTCCACGGTTCCGAGGGTGCATGTTGATGTTATTGAGACAAACTTTGTTCATGGACAAGTTTGGTGATAGGGTGATCCCTCAGTTGTTGCCCTGTAATATCCCGTAAAATAAAAATATATATTTTCCATTAAGAGGTGGGAATAATAATACAAATCATATAATAATGATTAATCTGTACTTAATTAATACGGAGTAATATTTAACAGGATAGATAAACTTATTGTCTAACTAGCTACCTATTACATTTACTTAGTACTTAAGTTTAGACAGGTGGCAAAGGGATCGGATTAGCATCAATGTATTCATGTATTATTATCTTGTAGAAATTAGAACTAGGAGGAAGTGTCACGTACAATTATCAAAAGGATTATTACAAGTAGAGATAGAGCTCGACATTTTGGCTATAAATAGTGACTTAGATCACCATGTATTACGCACAAAAATAAGAAATAAAGTGGGAAAAGAAAGTGAGAAAGCTACAGAACGTACTAATAAATCCCTTACTGCAGCTAGGGATGGCAACGGATCCTGGATCCGGTCCAGATCCGCTGGACCCGACCCTGATGGATAGGATATGGATCCCAAATTTTTGGACTTTGTGGATATGGATCGGATACGGATCCACTGATTTGAAAACGGGTCTGGATATGGATTTGATTGTCAAGATCCGGATCCGACCCTAGGACCCGTTTTAACATTACTAATAAAAAAAAAAAAAAAAAAAAAAATTGTGGGATTTTCATTGAGCTTGATTGTAGAACTTCGTATTTGTTGGAGTTTGTTATTTTTTAAGTTGTATTTCGTAAGACGACTTTTATTTTGTGGAATTTTCATTTTATAAGACTTTGGTTTGTAAAATTATAACTCTTGGATTTGTAAGAAAGGTTTTAAAGCTAGTGTCATTCAAAGTGGCATTGTCAAATTGCCTATGTGTTAAATTCATGAATATTAAGATGGTAAATTTACTACTGGACTATCACTATTTTGGTTTTTTTTTAATTTAAATATTTGTATAGAAGATCCGTAGGGTAACCCGGATCCTACCCGGATCCGTAGGGTACGGATCTGGATCTGGAAAATTTAGACCCGCCGGATCAGGGTCGGATCTGGATCCAGTGTTCATGTCGTGGATCTGGATCTGGATCCTATTGGACCCTGTCCAGATCCGGCCCGTTGCCATCCCTAACTGCAGCTAGTTACTACTCATTATCAGTGAGATATGATTTCAAGGACCCTTTATCGATATAAGTACTATTTACTTTGAAATAAAACGGTGTTAGTGTAACAACCCGAAAAGTACCCAATTTTTCTAGTAAAAATATTTACTAACACTTTTCAGCAGATTTAAGTTTTTAAAATAGAATTTATTGTTCCGAGTCGTATTTTGAAATTCCGCGTTCGTATTTGGAATTTCTGAGAGATTTCATGAAAAGACTGTTTTTAAGTCGTCTTTGACTTTCCTTGACTTTTTAAAGTCGTCATTGACCTTTTCTTGACTTTTAAGTCGTCCTAAACTTTTCTTGACTTTTAAGTCATCTTTGACTTTTCTCGACTTTTCAGTCAACTTTGACTTCCGTTGACTTTTTCCCGACTCGCCTCATAAGTTTGAAGACCGAAATTTTATTTAAAAAATAATATTTTTGATTTCTTTTTATTTAGATTTATTAAGATTTATCATAATTTAATATAATTATTTTGAATTTATTCGGAATTTAAAGAATAACTTTTACGGTTTAAAACCGAACATCATTTAACTATTCCCGACTCATCGTAAATCCCGTAACAAACTCGAAACTCGACTTTGGCATGAGTCACGCGCCCATGTCATCGTTTTCCACTCACTTGATATATTTTAATTCTTTCGATTAAACTAATACAAATATCTTAGATATTTGTTACTTTATCGATCCGTCAACGGAAATTACGCAAATCGTTTACAAAACTGACCCGACAATCACAAAACCTCACGGCACTCTCACCCTCTCTTAAGCCTTGATATTTTCATTTATTTTGATTAATATAACATAATATCTTGATATTTAATTTAATTAACTTAATATCTAATTAATTACCGTAATATAATTATTAAACCCGAGTCCATTCCGTAACAACAATTTCAAAACCCGACTCATTAATCCTTCTATATGTACCGGCCCAACCACCCATCATTACTCACCAACAACCTTTTCATTTTACAACAAATCAAATTAAGATCAAATGAATCGTTCTTCAACGTTCTTCATTCGTTCTTGAGCGTTCTTCATCCGTTCTTCGTCGTTCTTGAGCAAAATCATCATAAAACCTTCATTTCTTAATTAAATCCGTCCTAACTTATATTTCTAGAATCTCCTCCTCGCTCTCCATCTTCTAGTACGGTTTATTTTCAATTCCGGCAAAATCGGTTTCAACATTTAATTATGGAAAATCAAGTTTAAGTTCTAACAATGTTTTTCTTGTCATTTCTTATAGGGGAAGATTTTGAAGACGAGTTTGGAGACTCGTATATTTTGGGTGAAGATTAGTAGACGGGTTTCTTAGTTTATACTTCTTATTTTGGTGCTAATTGATCTTGCTAGCTAAGGTAACGATTCCGAGTTACTCGACGAATATATGTTACATGGCTTTTGTTTCTTTTGTTTTTGGTTCATACTTTTAGTTTTTGTTCATGTTGTTGTTATTTATGGATTTTTGGTAGTAACATGATAAGTAGTTATTTTTATCGTGTTGTATGAATTTATAACAAGTTTAGTATTCTTGACATATTTTTATGATTTGTACATAATAATGATTTTTGTATGATGATGGTTGAATTGGATGTTTAAAAATGGATGTTGTTAATTAAAACAAGTTTGGAATTTAATTGGAATTTTGGGTTGGTTGAACCGTGTAGAATGGCTGGAAAACCGGACCCAAACCAGCCGGTTCAGGCCCGGTCCAGACCGGTCTGGGTTGGTCCATGGTGGGTCCGGTGTTGGTCCTTGGTGTTTGTGTCGATGTTTGATTGTTTGTTGTTGTTTTGACGGGTTTTAATTATGTTAAGCATGCGGGAAATAATTAGAAACGGTTTTTAGTAAAATCGATAAAAAGGCCAAAACAGCCCAAAACTAGGCCGTGGGGCCCAGTCCAGGCCCATGTGTGTCTCGGCCCAAAATCAGCCCGTGGGTCCCACTTTGGGACGTGTGACGGTTTTTGAGTTATCGTCATTTTATCGTGTTTTGTAATATTTAGCAAGTGGGAAATGTTAATAAGTAAAATATTTAATTAAAAAGGTTTTTCATTAAATTATTATTCCACATGTTAGAAATTATAAGACGAAATCGTAGTTTAATTTAATATCCTTTAAGTCAAGCGGGTTTTGGTATGAGATAATAATTCACCTGTTAGAAGTTAATAAAATAACATGTAATGAATATGTTGACTTTTATGTCTAAGTCTATGTGGTAAAGACTCTGTTTATAGCCGGTTTGACCAAACGGGTTTGGTCAAACTAAGATCTAGTCAGCCCCGTTTTGACTGATGACCCGTCGCGGGACTCGGGTCGGGGATTTGTCTTCAAGTAAGGTTGTATTTAATTAATGACTTAGCCTTAGTAAATATGAGGCGATATGTTAGTTGGTTATGATTTATATGCAATTAGTCACATGTTAGGAAATTGTTTATGTGACTGTTTGATTATATGGTTGGTGTCGTGTTGACTAAGTACCCATAGAGAATTATGAGTAGATGGCGTCTTGACCATTCTAATTCTAGATGAGTATCTTGGACCATGACATTGATAGGCCCGTACTATCTTTAACGCGCATATGGAGTTCACTGCTTGATAGCTTTTGTGTCTCGGCTTGGTGGGTTTATATCCAAGTCGGGGCATGGCTGCCTGATCCGTTTTGGGACTGGAGCCAGCTTAAGTACTAGCCATCTCTGCTTAGGGGGTCGCCTAGTAGAGTTTCTCATAGGCGGTTATGTCATGGGACGGGGAACGGAATAGCTGTTGTCGCTAGGTCTGATCAGTCTAGGACTAGGATGTTTTTCCTACCTTGTGGTATAGCCTCGAGTTACAGAAGTCGACTATTGACTGTTCTAAGAACTTATGCCTGTTTCTAGAAGTATTGGTCTTTCATGTTTTTTTGATTCTATGAGTTCTAGAAGGTGAGATGCAAGCCGGCTAGGATTGATAGAGTTTGGATTAACGGTTGTTAACTGATTCACATGATTACGTGTTGATTAGGGTTTGAGTGTATCAGGGCCATGTTACTTGGTAACCGCTGAGCCAGCATACCAGCTTCCCTACCTCGCGTTATATTTTATTACCGAATTCACATGATAGCTTTCATATGCTAGGTTATATGTTAGTTAACTGTTTCATAACATGAGAAGCATATCATATATGTTAAGGTGTTGTATTTTCTATATACATTGCTTTTATGTTTTTCATGTTTCATTAAACTCGACATTTCGTGGCTGGGAGAACTCGGGGTTACTCCCCACTGACTGTGGCTTCCGTGTTTATATTTAATGCGGTCGAACAGGTGGTGATGCATATTTTGGGGTACATGGACGAGCTAGCGAGCGAAGTATTTACCTTGGACCTATATTCGGTTCATAGTTTGTATATTACTGTACACGCTTTTATTTCCGTATTTATACGGGAGATATGTCTCCCGTCTTGTATATTTCTTTCGTAGAATACTATTTCCGTTTTGTAATGAACCTTGTTATTTATGACACCCTTGTTATATATTATCATCTTTTATGTATTTAAATAATTTTTTTTCTTTCCGCAAATTTGAGGGTGTCACAGTTGGTATCAGAGCTATTTTGCTCCCGACGCACGTTTGTGTACCCTTGCATAAATAACTTGACCTTAATAAATAATAAACCGTGAGATAGAAGGGTAAGATGGGTAGATTAGGATTTATGTTGTAGGCTCTTTGTTCTTGCTAAATGATAAGTACTAATCTGTGTTTTAATTTTGCAAGATGCCTCCGAGGATTGACAACACTATTTTAGCAGCTCTTACCGTAATTATCCAAAACCAGCAAACCCAGCAAAACCAGCAGGCTAATCCGATTCCTACTCCTGTTCCTGATCGTGAGAGACACGGGAGTTATACGTGGGTTGCTTCACAGCTATCGAGGAGCCAAGCCAAAACCTACGATGGCGAAGTTGATCCCGTTAAAGCTTTCTGTGTGGTTACGAGAGATGGAAAAGAGTTTTTCTCTTTATGATGTCCTTGAGGAGGATAAGGTCCGTCTTGCTTCTCACTTCTTAGAGAAGGAAGCGGATCAGTGGTGGACTCTTTCTGGTCCTACCGCGAAGTTGGAGCCTAATTTTGGGTGGGCTCGTTTCCGTGAGCTCCTGGAAGCGAGGTTTTACCCCGATGAGTTGAGACAACAAAAGTTGAAAGAGTTCATGGATTTCAAGCAAGAAAAGCTATCCGTTCAGGAGTTTACTACCCGGTTCAATGAGTTGGCTCATTATGCCACTCGACTTATTAGGGTAGAGGAAGACAAAGCTTTCTTTTATCTGGGAAAGCTTTCTCCCCAGATAAAGGGGAAGATCAGTAGAGGTTCTACTTCCTTTGTCTCGATATATAATGATGCCATCTGGGCGGAGAGTTCTATCCGGGAGATTGCCGAGGAAGCTCGTGCTTCTTATATTACTCCTAATGCCTTTGGCAAGAGACCTTTATATCCTTCTTCCCGGCCTTCCTTTTCTCCCTCTTTTCCAAACAAGAGGAGAAACTTTCAGGGTGGACAAGCTAATCAGAGGAACCGTCCCTTTATTCCGAGCAACAATAATGATCTTAAGGATCGTACCTGCTTTCGGTGCAAGAGACCTATTCATCCGGGTGTTGGTTGCTTCAACAAACCACTTGTATGCTTCAATTGTCAAAAACCGGGGCACAGGTTTAATGAATGTCCTGAGAGGAAGAAGACGGTTTCTACACCGGTTATTTCGGGGAGACCTAAGGGTCGTATTTTTATTATGAGCCGTGCTGAGGCTGATGCCCAACCCGACATCGTGACGGGTATGTTTTCGATTTATGAATTACCGTGTTTAATTCTATTTGACACGAGAGCTTCTTTATCTTTTATTTCAATGAGATTATCCGATAAGTTACCGCTTAAAGCTTCAGTAGGAGAAACTACTCCTATATCGTTACCATCCGGAGAAGTATTTTCATGTTCTTATCTTCATTCCGACATTCCAATATCCATAAATGGATCTATTTTTCCGGCTAATCTTTACGGTTTCCTCTTGAAGAGTTTGATATTATTCTGGGCATGGATTGGTTATCTACTTATTATGCTCGATTTGAATGCCGTGACCAGAAGATCATTCTTAAAAGTCCTTTGGGTGCTCGTGTTTCTTATCAAGGAGTTAGAAAACAAGCTAGTGTGAAGTTAATCTCAGCTATGAAAATGTTGAATGTTTTGAAGAAGGGTCACCAAGCATTTCTATGTGTAGTGACTACTTCTGATTCTTCTCTTCCTTCTTTGAAGGATGTTCCTATTGTTCGAGAATTCCCGGATGTTTTTCCCGATGAATTACCCGGAATTGCTCCTGAAAGAGATGTTGAATTTTCCATCGATCTAGTTCCTGGAACTGGACCAATTGCCAAAGCTCCTTATCGTATGGCTCCTTCCGAATTGAAGGAGTTGAGAATTCAACTTGATGATTTGATAGAGAAAGGCTTTATTAGGCCTAGTGCTTCTCCTTGGGGTGCGCCCGTATTATTTGTCAAGAAGAAAGACGGTTCTATGCGGATGTGCATCGATTATCGTGAGTTGAACCGTGTCACAATCAAAAACAAATATCCTCTTCCACGTATTAATGATCTCTTTGACCAGTTACGTGGTGCTTCTATTTTTTCAAAGATTTATCTTAGATCGGGTTATCATCAGATTCCCGTTCGGGAAGCAGATATTCCGAAGACTGCTTTCAGCTCGAGGTATGGTCATTTCGAATTCAATGTGATGCCATTCGGTTTGACTAACGCCCCAGCTATATTCATGGATCAGATGAATCGTACCTTCCGGGAGTATCTTGATAAATGTGTGGTGGTATTTATTGATGACATTCTGATCTTTTCTAAATCTAAAGAAGAACATGCCGATCACCTTCGAACCATTTTGAGTGTTCTTCGACGCCAAAAATGGTATGCTAAGTTCTCCAAGTGTGAATTCTGGTTGCCCGAGGTATCTTTCCTTGGTCATGTCATTTCGAAAGACGGTGTTATGGTCGATCCAACTAAAATTGAGGCAGTTGTGGATTGGAAGAGTCCGAAAAATGTGTCCGAGATTCGGAGTTTCCTTGGTTTAGCGGGTTATTATCGTCGGTTTGTGAAGGATTTCTCTAAATTAGCAAGACCGATGACTCAATTGCTAAAGAAGGCAGCAAAGTATATCTGGACCGATGAATGTGAAATTGCCTTCTTGGAATTAAAGAAGAGATTGGACTACCGCACCGGGGTTGTTGACTTTACAAGATGATGCAAGAGGATTATGATGTCTTTGTGATGCTTTCAAAAGCATGGTTTGGGAATTGTGTCTTGATGCAGAATAGAAAAGTCATTGCTTATGCTTCTCGACAACTCAGGGTTCATGAAGTGAATTACCCGACTCATGACCTTGAGTTAGCAGCTGTAGTACATGCATTAAAAACTTGGAGACATTATCTTATTGGAGTTCATTGCCGAATCTACACCGATCATAAAAGCTTGAGGTGCATTTTTACTCAGAAAGAGTTGAACATGAGGCAGAGAAGATGGTTGGAGTTAGTGAATGATTATGATGCCGAGTTGATTTACCACGAAGAAAAGGCAAATGTTATGGCAGATGCATTGAGTAGAAAGACTAGTCATTCATTAAATGCTCTTAGTACTTTACCCGACGAACTAGTAACAGAATTTCAGAAGCTTGAGATACAATTTGTTGGGAAAGGATTTGATTATCTTGGTGCTTTGACTGCGGAACCCGATTTCTATCGAGAGATTCGTACTTGTTTACCGGAGGATGCTACTTTCATCGCCATACGAGCAAAAATACTACTTCGGCAAGCTAAGGATTGTGTGGTGGATAATGATGGCTACCTTCGTTACCATGGTAGAATGTATGTTCCGAGAAGTGCTGAATTGAGAAAGAGAATACTTGATGAAGCTCACCTTTCTCCTTATTCTATTCATCCTGGCGGTGACAAAATGTATAAAGACTTGAGACCACAGTTTTGGTGGCCTAGGATGAAGATTGAAGTAAAGGAGTATGTTAGTAAATGTCTTACTTGTCAGAAGGTGAAGATCGAACATCAAAGACCCGGAGGTTTGCTACAACCTTTGGAAGTTCCTCTTTGGAAATGGGAGTCTATTTCTATGGACTTCGTGATGGCTTTACCTAGTACTTCTAGTGGAAAGAATGCCATCTGGGTTATTGTAGACCGTCTAACCAAGTGTGCCAGATTTGTGCCTATCAAAGAAACTTGGAGTATAGATGTCTTAGCTAGTGCCTATGTGAAGGAGAAAGTACGCTACCATGGAGTGGCAAAAGATATAGTTTCGGATCGTGATCCGAGATTCTGTTCCCGATTCTGGACGGCTTTACAAGAAGCCATGGGTAGTAAATTATTGATGAGCACAGCATTTCATGCAGCTACTGATGGGCAAACCGAGAGGACGATCCAAACTTTGGAAGATCTTCTCCGAGCTTGTGCTTTAGACTTTCATGTTTCTTGGGAGAAGTGTTTGCCTCTGGTGGAATTTTCTTATAACAACAGTTACCATGCTTCTATCAAGATGTCACCGTACGAGGCTTTATACAGTAGGAAGTGCCGTAGTCCGGTTTGTTGGGATCAAGTCCAGGATGATCATATGTTGAGTCCCGACATAGTGACTGAAACTATTGATCAAGTTCAAGTCATTCGTGAGCGAATGAAAGCCGCTCAAGATAGACAGAAATCCTATGCCGATGTTCGTCGTCGACCACTTGAATTTGATGTTGATGACCGGGTATTCCTTAAAGTTCACCAATGAAGGGAGTGAAACGGTTTGGAGTGAAAGGAAAGTTGAGTCCTAAATATATTGGACCGTTTCGCGTGCTTAAAAGAGTTGGTCCCGTTGCTTATCGTTTGGAATTACCTCCGAACTTGAGTAAAGTTCATGAGTGTTACATGTCGCAATCAATTGAAGACAGTGATATCAGGATACGAGTCATATTATTCAAGAAGAAAGTGTTGGACTTGGAACCTAATTTGGCTTTGGAAGAAAGGCCGATTCGTATACTTGAAAGGGCTAACAAACAACTCAGAAACAAGGTGGTACCCTTAGTTCGTATCCTTTGGCGTTGTGGAAACGTTGAATCAGAAACTTGGGAAACCGAAGCTAAAATGTTAGCTAAATATCCCGAGCTCTTTGCTTAAGGTAAATCTCCTTCCTTCTTTTCACTTTCTATTCGATTTATTCTTTCGAATATTCCGTTCCTTCTATCGAATATCAACTCTTATAGATAGATTAGTAGAAGCTTTAGTTAGAAATTTTAGGCATAGATAGTAGAGTTATTACCTTTACTATAGAAATTTTGAACTAAAAGCTTTTGGAAATGTTTGATGATTTCAAGTACTTTACCGTCAAGGAGTGTTGAGACTTGTTATTGGAGACGTTCGATAACTAGTTTTCTCATTTATTGATGCGAAAATGTATCTTTTAAAGTCTTTGACTTGGGACGTCGATGTTCTTAACTATAGACGAGAACTTTCCGTTCCATTGATAAGACCCTATATTTTTATTACAAATATATTTTTAAAAGTTTTGAAATAGACCTACATATATGTCACATTCCTTCTTCTAAGTTTCGAGGACGAAACTTTTTAAAAGGAGGGGTGATTGTAACAACCCGAAATGTACCCTATTTTTCTAGTGAAAATATTTTACGAATACTTTTCAGCAAATGTAAGTTTTAATTTAGAATTTATTGTTTCCAGTCGAATTTGGAATTTCCGAGTTAGTATTTGGAATTTATGCGAGATTCCATGAGAATCCCGTTTTAAATCAACTTTCACTTTCGTTGACTTTTCCGACTCACCCCGTAAATTGAAAGACCGAAAGTATATTTGAAAAATAATAAATTTAATTTATTTTTATTAAGATTTATTTGAATTTATGATAATTTAATATAATTATTTTGAATTTATTCGGAATTTAAGAGAAGGTTTTACGGTTTAACCCCGAACGTCATTTAACTATTCCCGAGTCATCTTAAATCCCGAAACAAACCCGAACCCCGACTTTGGCATGAGTCACACGCCCCATGTCATCTTTTTCCACTCACTTTAGATCTTTTAATTCTTTCGATTAAACTAATACGAATATCTAAGATATTTGTAACTTTATCGATCCGTCAGTTTAAATTACGCAAATCGCTTAAAATCAGACCCGATTTCTCCTATGATCACACGGCTCTTTCCCCTCTCATAGGACTAGATATTTTCTTTCTTTTCATTACAATAACATAATATCTAAATAATATCTAGATATTTGATTTAATTAACTTAATATCTAATTATATCTAAACAATTACCATAATATAATTATAAAACCCGAGGCAATCCCGTAACAACAATTTCAAAACCCGACTCCATAATTCCTCTATATTTACACGGCTACTCCCTCCACTCTTACTCACCACTTATCTTTTCATTTTACACTAAATCAACTTAATACCTTTTTAATACTTTCTTTAATATAATCAAAATCGTTCTTGGTGTTCTTCGTCGTTCTTCGTCGTTCTTGAGCAAAATCGTCACAAAACCTTCATTTCTTATTCAAATCCGTCCTAACTTATATTTCTAGAATCTCCTCTTCGCTCTCCATCTTCAAGTACGGTTTATTTTCAATTCCGACAAAATCGTTTTCAACACTTTAATTATGGAAAATCAAGTTTTAATTCTAATAATGTTATTCTTGTCATTTCTTATAGGGGAAGATTTTGAAGACGAGTTTGGTGACTCGTATATATTAGGAGAAGATTAGTAGGCGGGTTTCTTATTTCTTTAGTTCTTATTTTGGGTGCTACTTGATTTTGTGCTAGCTAAGGTAACGATTCCGAGTTACTCGACGAATTTAATGTTACATATCTTTTGTTTTGTTCATGTTATTGTTATTTATGGTTTTTGGTAGTAACATGATAAGTTGTTATTTTAGTATGTTGTATGAATTTTTGGCATGTTTAGTGTTCTTGACATATTTGGATGATTTGTTAATAATCATGATTTTTTGTATGGATGATTGTTAAAATGGATGTTTGTTAATTAAAACATGTTAGAAATAATTTTAGAGTGGTGTTGATTGTTGGCCGTGTATGGTGGCCGTTTAGAGGGCTGGAAACCGACCCAAACCAGGCCGGTTCAGGCCGGTTCAGGCCCGGTCCAGGTCCGGTCTGGTTGGACGTGATTTGGTCCGTTGGTCTTGTGTCGATACTTGATTGTTTTGTTGTTGTTTTGACGGGTTTTAAATATGTTAAGCATGCGGGAAATATTAAGAAACAGTTTAGAAAAGTCGACCCAAAACATGCCCAAACCAGGCCCGTGTCATTCTCGGCCCAAAACAGCCGTGGGTCCCCTTCCTTGGATTTGTGACGGTTTTTGAGTTATTGTTATTTTATCGTGTTTTGTAATATTTAACAAGTGGAAAATTTTAATAAGTAAATTATTTAATTAAACGGTTTTTCATAATGTTAACTAGTTTTGCTACCCGTGAAAATCACGGGTTATCTCTGAATATCCTTTAGCCATTTTATAATATATTTTTTCTTTTAAAAACGATGTACTGGGTACAATGTGATCAATTGGTATCTCCATTTTTTTTATTATTCGACTTAAAAATAAGTAGGCGTTAAAAATATTTGTTACCAACATGCCATGATAATTTATCCTTACTGTTAAAATCATATCGCGATAAATAACATTTAAGGTCTTATAAAAACTTTTGAAAATTGAAGATCAGAATAATATTATATTATCTACATTATGTTTTTTTTATAGTTTGACTTGTATATAAATTATTTAGAGTTATAATTAACATGTACACAATGTTTTATTTTTGTGTTTTGTTGTTTACTTTATTACCAAACACCATTTTTTTATAAGTCAATATAAACGAAATTTGTAAAAAACACAACGTGTGAGCACTAATGTATTAATATGGATAATAAATTATTGTTTGAATGGACAAAAGAAGAAGAATATGGTCGTATAAAGTCAAGGCAAGGGCCTAGGCTTTATAAATCTTGAGATACAAAATATTAGAATCTGAATATCCAATTCGATTATCAATTCGCTAATTAACAACGTTGCCGAGTGTTAAACCCCATATAAGAAAACAGTAATACCATCATGTTTATCCATTAATTCTTGTAAGCGATATATTTACTTGTACCAAATAGTCAAATACCATCTTATGTCTTACATAGTTAAGGGCAATTCACTACACCATAATTGTATTTAACGAAGTAAACCATTATTGCTCTAAATTTACAAATGCGCAACATATAAAGAGTACAATTAATTATATTACATATTACTTTGAAAAGAAGTCAATATTTTAATTGAAAATTCATGCTTTCATCTAAGTTGGTCTATTCCAATTCCACCATCCTCTACATTGGTCAAGTTATATATCGCTTTGTAACTAAGTGTAATTACATGATAATAATAAAATTATCATAAGTTACAAATTCTTGCTTACATACATAAATCCATGATTGGTGTGAGCTATGATGGTTGGTCTAATTTGTACACTTTACTCTCGTTTCTTTAGGATGATCTATCGTTTAAATAATATAAATGATATTTTGTAATAGGATAATAATGGCAAATGAAAAACGGGCGTAATAGAAGATTAAATACAAAAATGAGACGTGTTCCATTTTTGAGGTATATGTTCGATCTAATTTTCACGCTTAAATCTTGTATCCTTTTGAATGAACGATCGTGTAAATAATATAAATGACAATAATTTGTAGTAAGAAAATAATGGTAAATGAAAAAAAAAAACAGGTGTAATATGAGATTACACGCAAAAATGAGACGTGGTCCATTTGTGAGGGGTATAATTGTATACTTTATCTCTCTAGGTATTCATATAGGACATTCAACGAATATATATGATATTTATAATGCCATAATATTAAAGGAATACAAGCAAAAATGTTTATCAATTGACTCTCATAGAAAATTAGCATCTATAAAGTTGGTTTTTCAATGAAGATCAATTGACTAATTGTGTAGAAACTAAATTTACCATTGCATAACGTTGTTAGTTAGCTAAGTCTACGACTTTATCAAAGTGTCTTCATTACCGCCTACACAATATAAGGAAAACAAAAAAACAATACACGAATTAGTAATCAGTAGGTCTTGCTTAAGACGGGTCGGATCTTACAACGGGTATTTTGTGAGAGAAAATGGGTAGAGGGGACAAGGTGAGCTCCCCCCATGTGCTCTCCACTCACCCTTTATGGGTATTTTGTGAGAGAATATGGTATCCGTCTTAAGCTTAAGACGGATACCTCGGTCTGAAATAAGAATTTGTGATTAGTAATTGATGGTACAAAATTCAAGGAAGTCAAATAAACTACTCAAATTTGTATCCATCACATGACTATTTTAGAGGAAACAAAGCAACATTGTTAAATAGGAAAGACTAAATAATACTAATTTTCTTGGAAGTTGAATGATGTACATTAACATTTGGTGGCATCAATAATAATTAAGAAAAAAAAGCATTCGAAAGTTACATTCAAAGGATTTTAGATAATGAGTTTGTTTATATAATCTTTATAGTGATAAAAATTATTGTAAAATTAGTATGGGATATGAATGGGGGATGGTTTTGGCATTCAAATGGTTGTAGATAATGAATTGTTTTATATAATATTTATGGTGATAACAATTAACTGCAAAATTAATATGAGAGTTGAATATGGTGATGGTTAATATACATCGGAATTAGAAGAGTTGACATTCTAATACTACTAATGTAAACACAATGGATGAAGGCTTATGAAGTTGCCACATGTCATTCTAATACTACAAAAAGCAAGGTAAAGATCTCATTCTATCATTTGAAAATGATGAATATTATGAGTTGAAACCACTGCGGCGAAATTAAAACGTCCATCACCAACCCAAAAATTAATTAGCAAATGCAGTTACAATTGGGAATTTATGGGAGTATTAAAGGGTTGAGCAACAGTTACAAATAAGTAAATGACGGTCAAGCCTCCCCCTTATCTAAACTAACGCCTTAAGTGGAGATTTTAGCAAATCAAGAGGTTTTGTTCATATAATGGTTTGAACATTTGCTTCTTTTCAGCAAAAGCACGAGAATCAATCAAATGAGTATGATTATCCTGGTTCTTTTGTTAACATGTGGGAGAGTTATAATGCTCAATCTTACCTTTTTTTATAGTATTTTATAGATTTGATCATCCAATGACATTCATATTATGTGATTGATATTCGTTAGAATGTACGTACTCGTATTGTGGTACATACAAAAGTAAAGAATAACGCCCAAATACAAATTACCATGAAAATAAAATGTGAACATGTTACGAATCACAAATACCTCAACTAAATTAAAACTACAAAAATAAACTAAGTACCGCATAAGATAATCAACTAATCAACTCAACATCAAGAAAATTCAATTTAAATGAAAGGGAGCATGATTCTTATTGATAAAAGATACTCCTATTAATTATACATTTAAAAACTAACCAATACACACATTCTACGAACCTTTTTTAAAGCAATTTAGAGTAAATTAGTTATGGCTTTGACAACTTTAGGTGAACCTGCACTTTTAAACAACAGAAAAATGAGAACAAATTAGAAAATAATTGTGTTATGGTACAATAATGTTGGCAAAATAATTATTTTTTCAAAGCTTGAAAAAAAGAATCTCTATAATAAGTTAATTGGGTAAACATTATTAGATTGCTATGCACCGATCAAAGTCGAATATACTTATATATGGGTATGAAAAGTAGTGGTTACAAATTTATAAACTGTTTGATTGCCCAACATTCAAAGTTGCATAGTGTATAGAGTGTGATTATTACTGTTACAAACTATAGTTAATGTCTTGTTAACAAAAATAAAACAATAGTTAATGAATTAACGATGACCTTCATGTATTTTGACCGCCACATTCAAGCCATACACATTCGAATCCACTTGCTATGTGACTCATTAATTGGAGTAACTTAAATAGGATGTCGTAATGTGAATTGTGGGAGGTTTATTTTGTAGATAGTGCATTTTGAGGATATTAGACGTGTGCCATGTGGCATTTTAATGAATGCTCAACTTACCTTTTTATATTATTGTATAGATGCGACCACTTTTGGAAAAAAAAAATTTGTCGTAGGTTGTAACAATTTTGCAATACGGGTTACATTTGAATATAAAATAATCACAAAACTCGTCTTATTATTTTAAACAAAATTGTCCGTCTAAAATAAGAATCTGCGCTAGTCTTAAACCGACAAAATTGCACAAGTATGTTTTTTTAGTGCGATGATAACCCCACTACTATTTTTGTTAATGTTACTCAATTACCAGCCAATTACTATATGAATATCTTACTATTCACAATCTTACACTTTAAGTGGTATTAGCAAAAACGGTAGTAGCGTTATCATTACCCATTTTTTAACAATATTGGAGTGAGAATAACTATTATTAGAATAATAAATCTTAAATGAATTAAAAAAATGGATGAAAGTGATGGAGGTTGAAGATAGTGTATTAACGGGATAATTGTAATACTCCATATTCGGGCTACCTGATACTCGGTCGAGTAGGGGGCACTCGACCGAGTGGTGTCTGTACTCGGTTGAATAGAGCTCACTCAGCCGAGTGGCCGAGTGTGTCAGTTAGGCATCCTTCTGCCTATATGGCACTCGGTCGAGTGTAGTGTGCACTCGGTCGAGTGTAGTGTGCACTCGACCGAGTGCAGTGTACTCGATCGAGTGTTTTGTGCACTCGCCTGAGTGCACCTGTCTGGCAGATTTTTAGAGCGAGTTTGATTTACGATGATTAAGATATATATATTCATTTCGGCGATTAATTAAGCATTATTAAATCTTTAAACTCTCTTATACTCTCCCAAAAACTCTCACAATCATCTTTTATCATCACAAGACTTGGATTGCTATTTCGTCGGATTTCTTCCTTTGCGTTGATTTTGTTGGGGAGAATTCATAGAAGAGGAATTGTGATTGTGATTGCTTGTTGCGGATTTGCTTAAAGGTAGGGTTTTCATACTCAGTACTTTTGTATGTTGATCGATTTTATTAAGATTGGTGATTGTTGTTGGCTACGATTATTGTTGTTGTTGATGATGTGTCGTGATTGTTGTTGATGATGATGGTGACGGTGACGGTGGTTGTGATGGTGAATTATGATACTTGGTTCTATTTTGGCGGTCTGGTCGAGAGACGGTTCCACATCCCGAGTTCGCCTCTCGTGGCTCTCCCGCCACGAGGGGGATCTGCACATTAATGTCCCGGGAACTCTCGCTGCGGTGAGAGGGGATTTTGATGTTGGTTGGTGGTACAACGGTCACATTTGTAGTCTGACGTTGGCAGGGGTTATCGCTGAGATGGTAGCTCGGTTACTTGTGTATGGTGATGGTGTTAGTTGTTGGTTACACTGCGATGAGTATGATTTTTATTATACGTTGATTGATGTATGATGGTACTGACCATATTATTGTTTTTAAAACTGTTGTGATCCATTGGGAAATGGTGAGCAGAAATTTAGCAGGTATTCCATTTGAGCACGCGTGGGGACTAGATGGGATTGACGCTGCTGACGAGTCATAAGCTTCCGTCATGTTTAGATTGTCTTAGAATTTAATTTGTTATTGGTTTGGTTTAAATACTTTGTTAAGACGGTATTTCATGTTTGGTTTGGAAACAATGTAGTCACTTTAAACTAATGCTTTAATAAATGTCGTTTCTCTATTGTTTATTTGATATGTAATCACTCGGGCAATAACCGAGATAGTAGCATCCTAATTTACTAAGGAAGGCCTTGTAAGGCTCTTTTGTAGATGGGGGTGTTACAGTAATAGTTACCCACCTTCCCCACCACATAGAGCTAGCAAGTATTAGGGGTGAGCAAAACCGTATATCCGATACGGTTTTCAAAACCGTATCGGATATCCGGTTTTAAAAATCTCAATTTTGAGTATCCTTATCCGATACGGATTTTCCGTATATCCGGAAACCGTATATCCGGTTTTTCCGTATATCCGGAAACCGTATATCCGGTATCCGGTTTTCCATTTAATAATGTAAAATTTTATGTCTTATTTTTAATTTTTTTGTGATTTTATGATTTTTCTTAATAAGTTAAAAGAGTATCACATATTATAAGAATAAATAACTTAAAAATGTATAAAAATAATAAGATTGCGTCACGGATATACTCGACGTATAGTGGTTTTATGATTTTATTTTTATATTTTATATTAAAAATAGGAACCGTATCGGAAACCGTATATCCGGTTTCAAATTTTGCCGATACGTATCCGATACGGTTTTTAATAAACCGTATCGTATATACGGAAATTCGTATCGGATATACGGAAATCCGTATAGTTGAAACCGTATATCGTATCGGATACGTATAATAAAACCGTATCGTATATTTTTGCTCAGCCCTAGCAAGTATGACCCTACCCGAGTGTCCCGACCCGAACTAGAGCAAACCCGACCCAACCCTAACCCAAGAATATTGCAACCTGAAACCGGCTCGACTCACCCGATGATGATCTGTAACCCGACACGACCAAATGATGAGTTACTCGAACCCGAGCCAGACCGACCCGATATTGACCCAACAATTATTAAGCTTAACATTGATCAAAATGAAAGTGATTTATTGTTTAAATTCATACGTTTGACTTACTAACAAAGTAACTAAATAAAATAATGAAGAAAAACTAAATTTAATTGTAAAATATTGAAATATTTTGATAAATAACCGGACTTGATTCGATACAATATATCATTTGATCCGAAATGACCCGACCCGATAACGACCTGCCCAAACTAGACTCGACCCGAAAGGGCAAGCTTGTAACACCCTCATATACCCGGCCAAGGTAAAAAAGAAATGTCACCATATTGGTTTTCTGAGGTAGTACATATCAAATCGTCAATCCCAAACAATTAAGTTATTTTATTAAGTAAAAAGACAAAAGATACATTCCAATACTCAATATAATTACAAGCCAACAATAGGACTAAACAAATAGTTTAACGACTCAACCACTATCATTAAGACTCGCTAAGTCGTACGCGTCCATGCCTGTTACAGGTCCCGAACAACAATATCATCAAGCCAAACACATGCTAGAAGACTAATCACCATACGCCGCAAAATATTATCATATAGATCACGATAGTTTATAAAATATACAACGGTCAAGTCACATGTACATAATCAACATAATATGCAATCATAATACAATTATCACACATATCTCATTGACATCCATCAAGAAGCACACCAACGATGCCATCAACAAACACATCGCAACTACCAATCGTGGTGCCATAAACTAGCACACCGATGTAAACACAATTGGCCCTACCGTAGCAGGTCACCTCTAAGCCTAGGTCATCAACACGTGCACTGCCTTCTCCATGGCGGCAAGCCATAAGAAACGACCCACATAGTCTATGGAGTCGGCTTCCCGCAACCGCTCCATATAATTAAACACCTCCATACAACACATCACAATCACAATATCACTCAACACTTCATCAACACGCCACAACCATATTATACAATACACATCAATCAATCATATACACATCAACTGAGTATAAAATCTTACCTTAATAATCAACCAACAATGGCGATCGGAGTATAATAATCATCAATCACTAGCGACCCAAGTATAATAGAGCCATCACCACTCGCAATCCTTTGCACCCAAAGCATATAAGATACAATTTATAATTACTACTCGTTTTCCCCAACTCCTACTCTAATATCATCAATCTATACTCACTATCAATTTCCCCCATTTTCATTCTACTAACAATAATCTAACCAAATATAATATCAATCTAGTCCCATATAATCAATCTAATGTAACATATCAATCTAATTTAATCAGTCTCAGCTCTATAATCAATTTATCACTATCAATTTCCCCCGATTTCACTAATTTGGTTGTTGTACACTTGTATTATTACTTTCACTACTTCCGGCGTCATTTTTGTTACTTTCACTACTCCCGCATTTAATATTTTCACTACTTTGGTTGTTGTACTATTACTTTCAATAAGCAACCATGTACATTTACTACCTTAATGTAGTTGCTTTGTTTGTAAATGTAGGAGACAATCCAAATCCAAAGACGGTGGAATGTAAAAGATTCAAAGAGGTTTGCTACTAAATAGGGTGACTTCCAAGTTTATTGTTATTGCTCACAACTTGATGTGATGGACTATGTAGCTTTATCAAAAGTGAGAATTTTTGTTTTTCATTTTCATTTTTTCTCCATGTTTCGGATCTTACAATTGTTAATTTTCACCAGCCCTTGTCCATCACTATTTGTGCTTAGTGATTTTTTTCATCGTATTGTTCTTCTCAATATTGAATGTGTATCTATTGTTTCGACATTTATTATATTTTACTTGTTTATACTCTGATGGGTTTGATTGAGCAATATACTTACGCCATCTTTATAACGGGCACAATAAAAACAGGCACAATAAAAACAGGATAAATAAATGCCGTCGTTCAACGCGTGCGGAGCAACAACTAAATGTAGTTATGTTCTTTAATAACTAATCCTCCAAACAAGGGTTCACACGAACTACAATCAAATTGTACCTAAAACGGACATGAGATTCAAATATTAACATTCTCATTAAACGTCTAAAATTAAAGTATCTTGGTGTACCGCGAAAACGCGCGGTGCAACAGCTAGTTAGTAGTAAGAGGCAGAGAGAACTCCCAACTACCCACCACCACCCTCCCATATAACAACCATGAGCCCTCTCATGGCCACCCAACTTCCCTCGGCCGGTATCCCCAAGACCGACGACCATCGGTGGCCCTATACTAGTCGACAAACAGACCGACAACGACTGACCTACAAACGCGAGCCACCATGCCGCCCTCCACTCATGTAGCCGCCTGACAACCACCTAACAACCACTCCCTCTTCCTTAAAATCCCAAACTCTAAATAAACATACAAGTTCTTCAAAACGTTAATTTTCATCCATAAATTGTGATTAACAAATCTATTTCATACCCGTAAATCAAATTAAGATCCTTAATTGAAAATTTTTGGATTTGAGTGATTTTACCATTAGAACCGAAGAGAATTGGGTTCAATTCCCTTGTTAGAACAAGGGTATAAGCGGAAATAATGCATAAAAAATCTACTTCTACTTTTTTTTAAAAGCAAAAACATTTAGGGTCTTCCTATTGGTTGTTGAAATATAGGGAATAACTAATTTTAACCCCGTGCAAAATTGCACACCCTGTGCAAAATTGCACGGGTATGATTTTATAATTGATGTCAGTGCATGGGTATGTTTTTATAAGCACGGTTAACTTCAAAAGGAAATTTAAAAAATTTATATCATGTAAGTTTTATATCCCGTCATATTAAGATTTTGGTTTACTAAATTATATTTCAATTAAGTATTTATAAGTGTTAGTTCTTGAGAAAAAGTAATTTTTTATCCATTTATCTACCAATGACTGGTCTCTTTCGATCTCTTTTCTACGTCGCTGATCTCGCTGTGTTAAAACTAAAGGTAAACAAATGAACTGGGCGAAAAGAGTAGTTGAATATAGGTTACTTTTGGATTTGGATAATCAACTTTATTCTTATTAAATTTAGAAAGGACAATTATTTTTGGACAAACATTATGAAAAATGGGGATAATTAGATTGAGTGGAGGGAGTGGTTAAAATGGGTGAAATTTGCACAGGACTCAGTTATTAATCTTCCGAAAAGTAATCTTGTGGAATATTTATGAAATGAGTTTATGCTTTCTAGACTTAGAGTTTGTCATTTTGGGTCGCTTACCTGGTAGACGTGGTTTGTAGATTATTATATATATGAGGGTTTAGCTAATGAGAACCGAATATAGCAGTTACGGGTTCCCTCATCACAAAAAAAAAAGAGAATGAATGAAGTAGTTTATAATGGTGGTACACTTATTTTTCCATTTGAATACTATAATAAAACTATTTTAATTAGATGCATTGTAAAGAGACTTGTTGATTGAAAATGATCGAGGGTACAAATATTTACTTTTATTTATTCATCTAGTGATTTTTAAATATGCGGCCACATATATTAAATATCATGTTATAAATAAAAAGGTAAATAAATACTCTGATAAGTATCCTCATTTGGAGTTACTTGCTAATAGGTTGTTTAATTGCGTAATAGATCTCATATGACATATTCCGCTAATTCAATTTTTTTTTGAAAAATCATGCTTTTATTATCTAGTTTATTGTTTAACAAAAAATAGTAGAGAATTGTAATCAAACAAATTCTCATTTCAGACGATAACTATCCGTCTTAAGCTTAGACGGGTCAAATACATACCAAATCCACCCCCACTTGTTGTTTAGAAAATACCAAAATTTTTGTCTTTATTACCACCACTTGATAGTATTTGACCCGTCTTAAGTTTTAGACGGATAATACCCGTCTTAAGCAAGACTTACTGTTATAATTATGTTTAATATTTCAAGTTTTTTTTTAAAGCGTTGATGATATTTGAAAATTATAAAAACATAACAGAGCCAAGTTATAATTAGGCTTTCACATTTTTCTATTCTTGGTTGGCAACAATATTAACGCAACCTACATATTACCAAGCCCAACTCGTCTAATACCAAACATACTCCCATTTAACCTCATTTGGAGTACTCACTGTCAAAATTGGTGCCGTCACTTTCACCAATCACATGTTCATGGAGAACCTTTTCCTCTTGATGCACCCTCATTCTTAAAAAGTAAATAAATCACATAACTATTTATTTCAATCCATTGTTGGGACAGATCTATCTTGTTTTCACTTGGTTCATGGATTTTAATTGATTAACGTACAATTGTTTCATCCTACAATTATTTCATTTGGTTTTAGTTTTGGTTTTTTTTAGCTTAAAATTTCCAGATTCACTACATGCACTTATAAATATTTATTTAAACTGTTCAAGCTTCATTTTTCCCCACTTGATTTTTTGAAAGCATTGGGAATTTGTTTTTATAAATTTTTAGTTTATTTTTTTACCGACATTTTTTTCTCAAAGTTATGATATATTTTTTTTTAATTTTTTTTGGGTTTTCAAATCATATCAATTTAAATTTCATACTCCGTAGCATATCATATCAATTTAAATTTGGTTTTTCAAATCATATCAATCGTTGTAAAAATGTTGATTTTCAGAATTTGGATATCTCCGTTAATGTTTTCACAGTTTTTATTTAGAAGTTTCTTTATTTTAAAGTTGGTATATTATGAAATATATACATACTGAGTATTTTGCTAACATTGTTTGATTAGTTCTATTTTAGACAAAATCATGCTTTGTTACAATTATATATATAAAGGATGAAAATATGGAAGTACTAAATTTTTTTTATTTTGACTCATTTGGATAAATTGTAATGTAAATCATACAAATATACAAATTGAGATATGAAAACCATCTTTTAGCTTTGAAAAATGAAAAAAATGAAAAAAAAAATGAAGGGAGTGGATTGTTAGTGGTGGGGTCACTAAAAAAAGAAAGAAAATGAGACTTGTTGTAGTGACGTGTGGGTGCACAAAAATGCTTGAAATGTTTGTATTTTAATTGTAGTAGGATAAAGTAAATTGGCCCACATTACTCTCTCTCCTTCTTTATAACTAGTTTTATACCCGTGCTAAAATGCACGGATTACCTTTAAAATTATGATGTTCGAAATATACTAATTAAACAAATATATAATTACTGTCAGTTTCTATGTCAATTTTTTGTTTGATCAACATGCAATTTATTATTGTGAGCCCATAATTTATATAGATGATGTATGTGTTATTTTTTTAATAACCTTAGTCGATTTCAATTTGTTCTAAACATGTACTCGTATAATAGTATATGAAGTATATGAGAATTGTAATAATTTGTAATTTTTGTATATAATTTTTGGAATGTAATTTTTTTTTTAATTTTATTTTTGGAATGATAATTTAAATTTTGTCGATTGTTTTTTTTTTTTCTTTTCTGATTAGCATAATATAAGTTAAGAAATCATATTATATAAATCATACGAAGTACTATAGGCCATCATATTATAATCATAATTATATGGTAGGATGTAAATAGTTATTGGGGAAAGGAGAGAGAGAAATTAAATATTTTGGAAATTGTGTGGGTCCTACTCGCAAAAAAAATGGGAAAAAAGGTGAGTTTTTTCCAACCAATAAGAAGGCATGAAAAAACTCACATTTTATATATAGGAGGATTAATTACTCTCTTTGCTTCTTTCTTATTCCAATCTCATTTAAGCCTAATTTATTTTCTTCATTTCTTCTCTAATTTAACAATTTTTTATATAATCTAATTCATACATGATATTGTAAAATACTCTCTTCGTTCCGGTCAATTGTTGTGCTTTGCTTTCTGGACAATATTCATAAAGGAAGAAAATCCTTAAAATAATTTCCAATGCATAACACAAAATATAGTCATGTGAGATTTTATTTGATTCGTCTTAATAAGCACGTTAAGAATATCAAAATTTTATAATTTTCCCACTTATATACTAAGAGATATTTTCGAAATAAAATGTGCATTAACAAAAGTGTAAAAGGTAAAGGACAACAATTGACTGAGACAGAAGGGGTATGAATCAATTAAAAAAATACAAACTTATGTGAATAAATGTATATTGTCATGACGCAAATTATTACGACCCGTGCATTTTTTGCACGAGTTTAAAACTAGTATTAAAATAAGTAAAAAACATAGTGAAAATAAAATACGAAAAATAATTCGGTTAATTTATTGAATCAAGAACGGTTAGAAAACGAAGAGATTGTAAAAGCGGGAAGATAGGGGGAGTAGATTACACACCAATACACCATAATCAAAGTCTCCCATTAATCTCTGGATGGTCTCACGAAAAACACTCTACATGTCTTCAATCTTCACATTCTCTCTCTTCTCCTAACCTCCACCATCTTCTCTCTCCTCTTCTTTCGCTTCTCCACTACTTCATCATCTCACCCACCTTCTTTTTATTATATATACTCCATCACTTTCCCCAATTCTCTACCTTCCCAATTCTCCTACATGTTTAATTTTGACCTATTTTTCTCCCTTTTTTCAAATGTCAACCATTTTTCGATGGAAGAAACTCGTCAACGCCGCCGTCACGGCCACTCGCCGCTCCGTCATTTTCTCTGGTCACCGTCCGCCGCCGCCGGTGTTCAACCACCAGGAACGCTGTAAATGGGGCGGCGGCGGAGGCGGTAACAATGGCGGTAATTACCGTCGTAAAATTATAGCTGAGGTTAATTGTCCTAGGTGTTCTAGACACATGGATGTGCTTTTTACCAACGGTAACAGTAATAATAATAGCAGTAATAATAATAATGTAGATGTTCAGGTGGTTAGTGCGTGCCCTAATTGTAGATCAGCTTTTTACTTTTACCCTTATAAAGTTGCTCCTCTTCAAGGTAGTTTCGTCGAAATTGCGAATAATAATAATAGTAATAATAATAGTAATGATGGTGGTGTTAAGGATAAGAGTGGCATTTTTGATAATGATGATAAAATTAAGGAAATTGATGAGAGTAATAATAATAGAATTCCGCCGCAATTTTGGGAGGTGTTGAAGAATTCGTATATTGGTGGTGGTGGTGGTGGTGGTGGCGGTGGCGAGACGCCGGAGAATGGAATGACGGTGCATAGACCGCCAATTCCGCCATTTATGCCTGGGGTGCATTATGCAAGGAGTGGTGGGTATGGTGGTAGGCGAGGCGGTAAAGGTGGTGGAAAGCGCGGTGGTGGGAGTGGGAGTGAGAATGAGGAGAAGAGTGATAGATGGGGAGGTGCTAATTTAGGGAAGGATTTACCGACACCTAAGGAGATTTCTAAGGGTTTGGATAAGTTTGTTATTGGTCAACAAAATGCTAAGAAGGTTCGATTTTGATTCTTGGGTTTTTTCGATTTTTTTGTTGTTTGTTGAAGTTTGGTGTTAATTTGATGCTTAGTAGGAGTAGCTGAAAATATATGAATTTAGCAAGTTAGGGAATTATTGAATCTTAGGTGCATTAGAATTCCTAGATGAGTTGTTTGTATGTTTATTATGATGAGGTTTATACTCTGTAGTACTTAGAAATGGAATACTTGTACTTGATTATGTAACTTAGTGAAACACTCGATCGTGTGTGCTTGCAGAATGACTGATTGCTTGCGGATTTTTAGTCCGAAACTTATTGCCTCATAAATTGTTTGTATGTTGACATCAATTGAGTTTGTTTTCTCTATGGGTATTAGCCTATTAGGGATTCTAGTATTCCATTACCTTGGTGCTTAAGTAAGACGTAAGCAACCTTACCTTCATGAATGCTATGTTATGTAAACTCGTTTAGAAGTATCCGACACAGGTCCATGAACATCATCCATGTCCAAATGTCTAATAGTTGGGCTCGGTTAGTTTATGAAAAATTGAACGTCCAAATGTCATACCCTTGTTAGAGTGTGAGTGTCGGAGAAGGGTACTCAAAGGGAATAAGAAGGGTTGGAGGAACATAGCATGAATGGAGAGAGGGTTGGCATTGAAACCGTCATATAAACTTATGCTGGTGTACTGATGGTGTAAATTGGTGCTTTCTTTTTATTCTTAGTAGGGGGAGGAGGGGATGGGGGTAGGTAGGCTTTTTATCAAAACATTAAAAACCTGTTTCTTTACATTAGTAGTTCACATTTTGCAGGTCCTTTCTGTTGCGGTACATAATCATTATAAGAGGATATATCATGCTTCATTGAAAGGGTTTGTCTAATTGCCATCCTGATATTTTATAGTATTCTTCCACAAAGATTTTGTCTTTCTTGTTGATCATGCAAAATGTGTGTTCTGATATGCTAGGAGTATTAAGACGACGTAGTTGGACTCATTAGTAATCTATGAATGGTTTTGTTTTACTATGTGTTCTACAACTTATAAGGGTTTGATACTAGATCAGAAGCTCAATTGCCTGCTACCGACATCGAGAATGATGACGTTGAATTGGAAAAGAGCAATGTCATATTGATGGGTCCAACTGGTTCAGGTAATTTTTGTTTATTCCAAATTTTGTGTGCTGAACATAACTTACATTTGGGAATATTTTCGCAGCTCTTGTTTTCTACATAAGATTTACCCTTGCGTATTGCAAAACAGGGAAGACATTACTTGCAAAGACACTTGCTCGTTTTGTGAATGTACCTTTTGTGGTTGCAGATGCAACAACCTTAACACAGGCAAGCTTTCTCTATTTGGCACTTTTTTCCATCTTCATTTAATGAGGATACCAAAGGGGAAAGCATGAGTAACAGTAATTGACAGTTCAGTGGTTGCTTGGACTTTAGTAAATATATTTAATATTTTCACATATGCCTCTATCATTATTATTTGAGAATCCATGAATAATAGGATTTGTTAGGCCACAGATCCTTCTCTTATCAAAGGTAGTCAAAGAACTTATTTTTTTTTCTGATCTTCATTGCTTGATTGTAGTCCATATATCTCTGAACATTGGACCAAGATCCTGATAGAAATTAATGCACTTTTAAAGAGAGGAGTTTAAACTATTATGCACAAAAGATCCATACACCTACTTGACTAAAAATATATTTTCCGGTCTATGTTGAATGCTATGTCATGCTATTAATGTTATCTTAATGGCTGCTGCTAGTCAAATATCCATGAATAAGATATTAAGATGTAGTCTTTTATATCGATTTACACGACGAAGGTGTCATCTTCCATATAAATTGATTCTGGCGTTTTAGACTCTTGCTAGATTCTCAATAGATGTGCAATGACTCTCTTTGCAGGCTGGGTACGTTGGAGAAGATGTTGAGTCAATATTACACAAGTTACTTTCGGTACAATATGCAATATTTCATTATAAATTCAAGTACATTACTTTTGTCTGCAAGTGTTGTTGATGAATGATGTTGAGTCAATATTACGCAAGTTATGTTCGGTGTGTTTGAGGCACTGGTAATGTTGTTGGTTTAACTTTAAACAGTGTTCTAGCAGCTTCGAAAACCCTCTAACCCCGGGCATGATGCGCTGGATGTCTTAGGAAATAGGAACCTATAGTAGTTTCTAGGTTGACCCCTCTAGGAGCGTTTTTTGCTTACTTTTGAGAATTTACCAAACTTGCCTTTCCTGTATTTGTTTGTGCGGTGATGATATCGTTGCTGACTATTACTAAATTTGTGGTGTTGGTTTTTGCTTATCTTAACATTGCTTAACTTTGCTGTAAATTACTCAATCTTGCTGACATTTACTGCATTTTGCTGAAGTTTATCTTGCTCAACTTTGCTGAAATTAGCAAAAATTATCTAATTTTAACTTTTGAGGATGTAGTTTAGTGTTTAGACTCTGTGAGGGGGGCTGAGGATTAGAAACTTGGAAAGGACCAAGGTGATGTGTGCTTTATGGCAAATATTTTTTTACCAGTATTTTTGCAAAGGGAGTGTTCATTATGAGATATCTATGGCCAATAGCAATGCAATTTTGTTCGCCTGATTAATATCTTCTTAGCTTACTATTAATTATCCCCGTGTGCTTCCTTCAGTTATTCTGCTTCTATGTGTTCTGTGTTCTAAGTATCTTATCTTTTTTCATTCAATGGATAGGCTGCAGACTTCAATGTTCAAGCAGCACAGCAAGGAATTGTCTACATTGATGAAATTGATAAGATAACTAAAAAGGTAATATTTTTTCTCTGCCCCCCTCTTTCTCTTTCCTTGAGATTATGTCTGCTATTAGTTTGTTCATACACTAAAAAGACAGGCAGCTTTTATTAACTAACTTGTTTTCTTAATGTTTTTCTTATTCTCGCTGTGCTATTTGTTTCTGGACCAGGAAAGTTTAGAAAGTAATAACACCTAGTTTCTTTTACAGGCTGAGAACATGAATGTTAGCAGAGACGTCTCTGGTGAAGGTGTGCAGCAAGCTTTGTTGAAAATACTTGAAGGAACTGTGAGTGATACAGAGTGTTTTCTTTTTTGGTTACGCATCGCATGCAAGTCATTCACTTCTGATTATGGATATTTGTTTGTTTCGATTTCTAAACATTCACTTATTATTTCAATTGTTAAGCTGGCAGTAAGGTAAAGGATTTTGTTAGCCCGACAAACTTGTTGACTGTTTTTTCTTTCTTTTACAAAGTGATAGTCTAACCTACGATCATATGTTATGAACTGTGGGTCATTACTCAATATCAATAAGCTTAATTTTAGTTTAGATAGGATAATAGGAGCACAATAATTCCTACAAGAACCAAACTATGGAACAACCAAAGTCGATCTATGTCAATGAAGCGAGTTTAAACCTGCTTATTTCATAACGTATGTCTTGTGGTTGAAATTATATCTGGTACTATGCTATGTTTACACCATCATGTATGGCAATGTATTACATGTCCTTTATTTTAGTGACAAATGGATATTATACAAAAAAGTTCACCAAAAACTCTCTTCCCTTGTGCCTCTTTTGGCAATTGTCTAATTGGCGTAGATAATAGGATGGATATGTGACATTTAATCCTATTTGTACCCTCATTAGGTTTGGTTTTCTGAAATTAATATTAAAGGTGGATTCTTGGTGCTCATGAAAGGGGTGGGTTTTGAACATTATGGTTAAAGCTGGTAATTTATAGCTGCGATAAGATTAGGGCGGCTTTATGCCTAGGTTAAAGTGCGAAGAAACCTAGTGACAATACCAATGGGGAGCTGAAGTAATGTGAGAGTAGATTGGCTGTAATGAGATGAAGTTAACATCTGTATGGAGTGTATGCATTTACAGTTGGTAGTGTAGCTCTTCAAGACTCACTAATTCATGTTACATCTTTGTCTTTTTGTTAGATTGTGAATGTCCCTGAAAAGGGAGGGAGAAAACCTCCTCGAGGAGACCATATTCAGGTATTTTGGAGCTTCGTGCACCATTATCTACCTTTATGATTGTCATTGTCAAATTTAATTTTAGATAGCTTTTTCAATAGCACTCGTGTTTCATGATACTCTGTATAAAGGTTACATAATATTTTTGGATTTCAAAATATACCCGGCCTTGAAAAAACAGTGATCTTACTTGCCCATTTTCCTGCACTTCTTTTTGGTCTCTTTTCTTCTTCTATCATGAATCTTGTGGAACCAAGGTTCAGTTTTTAAAATTTTTTATCGCTTCAATCAGTTGTGCTTGATGCAGAATGATCAGAAATGTACTATATAAGTTGGAGACGATAATGTCCATAGGATGCGATTACTTTTTCTTTTATCCATGGCTGCATGTATCAGCTATTGTTTGCCTATACCTGAGTATCTTTGCTTGTCTCAAGTTACCCTCAACTCGCATCCGAACCCTTTGATATATGTGGTTTGATAGTAGCTTATTATCACATTCGTTATGCTTCTCATTCAAAGTTATGCATGCTACTTTCTGTGTCTTCAGTGGACCTTCCCTTGGGTGTGCTTCTTGGTACATGACCATTGGGTAAATGCACTGATATTATTGCTTTAATCTGTTTTAAACGCGTGAATTTTAACCTTCAGTGGACATGGTGATCCGCAGATTGATACAAAAGATATTCTATTTATCTGTGGTGGTGCTTTTGTGGATTTGGAAAAAACAATTTCAGAAAGGTCTTATTCTTGTCTGATATTATTAAATTATGGAGAGTATGTTTGGGGGAAAAATGTAGGTTTCTCTTATACATTTTGTGATTAAATTTACTGTCACTAGACGACAAGATTCATCAATTGGATTTGGAGCACCTGTCCGAGCAAACTTGCGAGCTGGTGGGTCAAGCACTGCTGTGGTGACATCAACATTACTTGAATCTGTGAGAATTTACTTCTTTGCTTTTCTGTTGTGTTTTCTTTCAAACAGGAACTGCCCTCTAGTTCAACTCTTCACTCTTCAGTGCTTTGCCTTAGAACATACTTAGTTACGTGTTTTCAATTTGTCAATTCATTTTTTTTTTTGCGATAAACATCCATGGTGATTTTTGATTGTGCACAAGTTGAGGAGGAGTTTTCTGGATTTCAGGTAGAAAGCAGTGATCTTATTGCTTTTGGCCTTATTCCAGAATTCGTCGGCCGTTTCCCAATTCTGGTCTGTCTGTTGGCATTGTCCGAGGACCAGCTTGTTCAGGTAGCAAGATATAGAATTGGCTGAAGTTCTTTATTTTCTACTTTAGATCTCTGCAGTATATTGGTATTGAGCATTAGGATCCCTTTGGCTAGCTCCGGAGATTGTGTGTGTATTTACAACAGTTGAGTAAACTTTGTTGCACTCTACTTTCTGGGTTCCGTCTTCTGTTCTAAGAACATGATATCTATCCGTGTTTCTTCATCTCAATTCTAAATTCACTTGTTTTACCCATAGGGCCGTACCTTTCTTTCCAGAAGATGATGGGCTGTGTTTCAATGGATGTAACCTGAATCTTGATGCCATTTATTATAGACATATTCCATGATAAATATATTAAATTAAATTAATGGCATTAATCGATAGTGGAAAATGTAGGAGAGAGATTGAAGTGAAATGTAAGTGTAAATTATTGGCTGAAGATGAGCATTTTCAGTAACACTTCGGCTACTTATATTCTCACCCCATTCCATTGGTTTTCTTACTACCAAACAAAGTTTATTTCTTGCGGTTCTGAGTTGTGACTCGTTGTCAATCCAACTTGCCCAGCATCCTGCAGAACATAACTAGTATCACTCGAGTGTGCTCATGAACATTTTTAGATGAATGTTGGAAAAACTAACAGAAAATTTTATTACTTGGAATAACCTCATGTCGAGAGATCATTTCCACAAAATTGATAGCAGGGGCTTTCTGGATTCAACTGTGTGATAGTTTATGTAGAAATCTGAACTGAATATTGTGTATGCTGTTTTTAATGGCTTATTTGCTAACTCTGACTGTGTTTTCTAGGTCCTCACTGAGCCAAGGAATGCTCTTGGTAAACAGTACAAAAAATTGTTCAGCATGAACAATGTAAGGTTCTACTCTACCTTTCCTATTAGTTTGAATCTACATATTCATGAATGATAATGCGACGTCTTGCATTATTTAATTCCTCTTATATGAACAAAATACAAATTTACATTGTTGCACTGGTTGTCTATGCTATCTTCTTGACTGGAAATTCATAATAATAGTAATCATAATCTTGATTTTCCTTGCATTAATGTGTCAAACTTTGCAAAAAATTTATCCAAGATGGGGTTAATGTGAGACCAATCTATTAACCCGTCAACCAAATGAAGAGTATGTAAGATTTTGGGTTGGTCGTATATGCGAGATCATTTCATACAAGACTTACTGAAAGCTTTGACATCAAATATAGGTGAAACTTCACTTTACGGAGAAGGCTTTGAGGTTGATTGCCGAGAAATCTATGGTCAAGAACACCGGTGCTAGAGGTTTACGAGCCCTTTTGGAGAACATACTTACGGAGGCAATGTATGAGGTACTGGCGAATGAAAAATTGACTCATCAACCAAATTTCCTTCTCTTTTTTGGGTTTGAGGGGAGGAACGAGGGCAAACATGATGTTAATAGTTCAAATCAAGGTCATGACTCATGAGTACCACACTACCACCCATCATGAATGACTTTATGGGCAATCTGTTGCAACTTATAACTTAAAAGTTCTACTAACCCAACATTTCTAAGGATGGAGTGAGTGACGATGACCCCTGTTTCTTGTTGTTTAGATCCCAGATGTCAAGAGAGGAAGTGATTACATAGATGCGGTTGTGGTGGATGAGGAGGCTGTGGGTGCCATTAATTCTCCTGGATCTGGGGCCAAAATTCTTCGTGGAGATGGTGCATTTGAAAAGTACCTGGCTGGTTCAGAACTTGAAGTAAGTTTATGAATCATCTCACTCTTATTTAAAATCGCAGTCCTCCGTTCATAGATTCTCGTAGTACCGGGCTACCTTAAGGTTTCTAAATACGGGTACGCCAGATAGTTCATAGTTGTATAGGAGTGTCTCAAGTCTCAACAAGAAGACTAAAGACAATAACGCTAACTAAAAACTCATATCACATATGACTTGAATTTTTACCTGACAAATCATTACTATTGTTGAGCGACACAAATATCTCTGTCATGATTATAAATTATCAGGTTGTTAGAATAAAATTAGAAGACCTACAAGTACTTCACCTTTTAGGATTTTCTACTACTTGGCCCATCTCATACTGGACAATCGCTGAATAGGAATACACTTGAATAAGAAAAGGTAAATAAATGAAAAAAAATATATACTCCCTCCTAGTCACTCATTTCTTCTCCTTTCTCTTTTGCACAATAATTAAGGAAATAAATTTGGACCACACAATACACACTACCCCACATACAAATGAATTTGGACCACACAAAACACACAAACCCACATCCAAAAAGAGAAAGAGGGAAGAAAACTCGACTTACCCAAAAAGGAAAGAGGGAAGAAATGAGCGACTAGGAGGGATTAATATTAGTGTATTAGAGAGGAAATGGAGAGAAAGAAATGGAGAGGATCCAAATTGGACAAATACATATCACCCACTTTCGAGTCAAGATCCTTCCATTTCCTAAAAGAATGGAAATGCAAGTTCCTTTTAATGGTTCAAATCAAATTCGGGATAGATCGTGTGGTTGTAAATATACTTGCGTAAGAAAAGGTAAATGAATGAAAAGAGATATATAATATAATATGGGTGTATTATATATCTCTTTTCATTCATTTACCTTTTCTTATTCAAGTGTATTTACACCCATTCGATCTATCCCGAATTACATCTAAGCCATCGAAAGGAAGAGAGGATCTTGTCTCCTTTCCTATCAATTTGGATCCTCTCCATTTCTTTCTCTCTATTTCCTTTCTAATACACTCCTATTATATTATATATCTCTTTTCATTCATTTACCTTTTCTTATTCAAGTGTATTTACAACCATCCGATCTATCCCGAATTACATCTAAGCCATCGAAAGGAACTTACCTCTCCAGTTTCCTCTCCATTTCCTAAAAGAAACGGAGAGGTAAGCTCCTTTCGATGGTTTAGATGTAATTCGGGATAGATCGGATGGTTGTAAATACACTTGAAAAAGAAAAGGTAAATGAATGAAAAGTAATATACGGAGTATATTATAATATGAGTGTATTAGAGAGGAAATGGGGAGAAAGAAATGGAGAGGATCCAAATTGATAGGAAAGGAGTCAAGATCCGATTTGGATCCTCTCCATTTCTTTGTCCCAAGTCTGTCAACTAACATCCGATTCATTGCAGGAAAATGCCTTTTCCGTGTCTACAGAGATTGAAATGGAGCGAAGAGGGATTCCTACAAGAGGCGTGACCGCATGATATAGATGTTGATGGCGAAACCTTGTATTCAGTTACTCTATTCTTTCAGCTCATTCTTATAGTAGTTGCTTAATACCAACATTTACATAGTCTCTAACTTGACAAAAGAAGATCAATAAGATTTGACTCAGGATACTATAATTAGTAGGAGCTTTTAGTTGTCGCGTTTGGAGGCTTTTTTTAAAGGCATACTGTCTTACGAGGATAGTTGTGGTTTTTTTAGGAAAATTCTGTTACTTAGGATTAGTACTTGAATGTAACCTGTATCCTGCTTCATGTATACTGTACACTTCATCTTGTAATATTGTACCCTATACCCATTGATTTTGGTAAGAGCTTGATACCTTTCAATCAATATATTTCTGGTACCTCTTGTGTAAATTATTATGGAGTACGTAATTAACTTTTACGAGCTGAAGTGGTTAACAATTTTCAATTCCTAGTAGCTCCTGCAGGGACACGGACACGGACACGGACACAGACGCAGCACACACGGTGACAAGGGTATGATAAATTTTGTCGGGTTTTCTTTCACGCTGTTGCTTTTGTTCATAAAATGAACATATCCGACTGTGTCCCGTGTCCCTCCTCTCCCTCAAGTTCAATCACTTCACCATTTATCGTGTTTATTTTAACAATAAAACGTGAGTTTATATCAACATGATAATTTAACGACGATTCCAAATCCCACAAATTTAAATCATGATTATTGATTAATCAACGAGTTAATGTTGATAACATAAAATGATTTAGGACCTAAATCTAACATTAGTTAATAGATCTCACGTCAACTTAGGTGCTGTTTGACCTTGCTTATGTTAAAGAATTTTTACTTTTTAAAAGGAACTTAATCACAAACTACTTTTTGAAAAAGTTTTGATTGTTTGGCCAAACTTTTGTATAATACATTTTCTAATAAAATTGTATGTTTGGCCTAACAATTACATTCTACATTTTTTTACTAAAATTAATATTTAAAATTTATGATTGCAAAATTTATGTAATCACTCGACAATTATAGTACAACATATAACAAGGTAGGAAAAAAAAAAAAGAAAAAAAATGTGCAAAAATAATACTCCCTCCAATCCAATCCAAACTACCCATTCACTTTTTAAAGTCAAAGTTGTTAAATATTGACATCGATTATATTAAGTCAAATCTTCAAAATTTATATATAAAATTGATATTTTTACGCTTGTTATAAGAAAAGGTTTCGGAAAATTATAATTTCGACCCAAAAAAATAATATATAAATGAAGAAAAACGTGGTCAAAGTGTCGTCTCGTAGACCGCAAAAAGTCAAATGGGTAGTTTGGATTGGATTGGAGGGAGTAGGATTTTAGAGTTTAGTGAAAAGTAGAAGTAGTAATTTTCTAGAGGTTACTTGTGTGTTTTTGATTTTTTGAAAGTAATTTTTAAGCTCCCTAATTTATAGTGTTTGACCTAGCTACAACTTTTTCAATTATAAAAGCACTTTTAAAGTTAGGCCAAACCCCGCCTTAATTAACAATTGAGATTTTCTCGCTCGTATAAGTAGGGATTTTGGTACAGTCCCTCTTCAATGAGACGGACATAATCCATTTTCAATGCAAACCTATAGAGTGGGCGGACAAGAGGGACCCACTAGAGTTATTAGAATAATCTGACCACTATATTAGCTGATACAAAATTACAAATAAGTGTAGAAGAAAGGGAGACGAAAGGTAAAACTGTAAAAAAAGTAAAAAGATGAACGGCGGAGAAGACAAAGGACTACTGTGGAAGCTTCCAGTGGTCAAAGTCAAAGATATTGGCAAAATCGGGCCGGGTTTCGGGTTCGGCGTCGGTTGCGGTTTTGGGTTCGGTCTCGGTCTCATCGGCGGTAAACATTAATTAATTCAAGTTTATTAATTAGTTTCATAATTTGTGTTTAATTACCAGTTGTGTTATTAGTTATATTATTATGCTTAATGATTGCAAGAGTAAAGGATGTTTAATTTGACTTCTGAATAATAGCAGAATTGTGGAGGTAGGGTATATGATATCTAATGTTTTTTAGTTTTGGGATGAAATAGGATTTTTGATTAACATTTGTTCGGTCAATAGTTTACATTTGCTTAATTTTACCGTCACAGATTAAAGCAATTGATTGGGAGAGGGAGCATGTAATTGACTTAGTAGTAATAGTAATAATAAGGTAATATAATCTTGGGTTAATTAGTTAACCTTTGACCTGTGCAGCCGATTATTGCTCCAAAGATTATTTTTGATTTTTCATCGAGCAAGATGATGTTTGTTATTCACGCGTGATATCAACTCATATATGGATACGTTTGCGTACATTTCTTATTTACAGGGTGAAATTGTTGCTCAAAACTGTCTGTTATAAGTTTTTGTAACTGAGAATTAGACGTGATGATTGTCCCTTCTTAAACCTTTGGAACTTTGGAGTTTCCGGCTTTTATAGTGTTATGTCTTGCTTCTGAGTGCTGGCAATGATTTTGTGAAATTTACTCTTCCCTACACTGTTGTGTTTTTTGATACCGCTTTCATTTAGGCAATGCTTTACTAAATGGGTTTTTCAATGTTTCCGTCATCCAAGTTTTTTCAATCTTCAGGTGCAGGATTTGGTCCTGGAATACCTGGACTGCAGTTAGGTCTTGGAGTTGGTGTTGGATGTGGTGTTGGTGTAGGTTTCGGATATGGTGCTGGCAAAGGTGTTGCGTATGATGAGAACAGGAGATACTCTAATGTTGGAAAGCCTCCTTTTAATGGCTCGTATGTTCCTTCACAGTAAGTTTCTCGTAACTTTCACTAAAAAACTGTTTACTTCCCTTTGTGCTTCCAGTATGTTCTTCTTTCTGTTTGCTAAGCTCATGGTTTTGTGTGACGGTTGATACTTTTTTTTCTTCTTTTTTCATCGCAAGGACACTGGACACTTCTATGTTACGTAAACAAACTCATATTATATGTACGTTTGGTATTTTGGATGTGAATGGTTGAATCTCCAGGATTTTGTGTCCAATAAATATTTAAACAAAATCTTGTAGAAGAGTCTTCCATGCCGAAAAACCTACAGTTATTTGGATGGATATATGAAAAGTAAATCTATCTAACATATGAGAAAATGGAATTTGGAAATGACAAGCATATATAGTTATCATTCACAGCAGGTTTTGAGGGGTTCAAAATTCTTCTCCGACATCCTATGACTATTAAATGTATCTAATTCTTGCAAAATAGGAGCTTTCTTATAGAATGGATTAGAGAAACCTAGAGTAAGTGATAGATCTTTTAGAAAATCCCATCCTGACAGTGTTCAGTCCTCACCACGAAACATCAACGTCGAGTTGTTAACATGACTTGAACATACTGATTGTTATTGCACCCTTGCACGACGCGACGCAGTCACACAACTCATGGTGCAGAACAATTGGATTTAGAATCTCTGATAAACACTCTGCTTTGCATCCAACACTCACTTCTTTGTACAAAACTATGAAGCTGCTTTGTTCTCTTTGTTCTTTTGTTCGACAAGACAATGATCCAACCATTGCACTGTAAGCCTAAGTTTAGACACTCAAATAATCCACATTTCATTAAATTTCCTTGTAAATTACGATTGATTAGTTTCTTTTGTATTTCCCCTTCAAGAGCCTAGTGTTAGCCTTTTCAACTCATGGAATTCTGGTCTGCCAAAAGCTACCATGAAGACTTTTGTAGCATATCCCTCCGAAGCTTGTCTATGGGGACAAGGCCGGGACAAGGCGTCCTGACATAAAAAACCATCTGAATTACTCTATCTCCCTCTTGACACCCCTTTGTTTTCAATTACTTAGGATTTTTAGAGCTGCTATGTAAATCCTTACTTTTCTTATTAGCGAGAGCGTCACCATTAACCTATGCCGCTCCAACTTGGCTACAAGTGTAGGATGCGGCTGTTTACTAAAGTGTTAGCGTGTCCAACACGCGACTTGCCGACATATCAAAGCGTCGAAGTAAAATAGGCATTAGTTTTATCAATACAAGTGACCTAAGGTGTACCATATTCAGAGTTCAACTAATGAAATGATGATTTTCAACAAAGTAAAGTGCGAAAAAAAAATCATTAAACTAAATATAATATAAATTCACGTAATCTTGTAAAAAAAAAAGAAAACTAATTTATTTAGTTAAAAATTGTTTTAAGTAGGAATTTAAGATGAAAATTTGTTAATATTACTCATGAAAAATAGGTTAAACCTTAGGTCAACAAAGTCGAATTAGTGAGACCTCAAGAAAAGTGGAATACATCCAAACCTTAGGTCAACATAGACTGAAAATAATCCATATAAGAAAGCTCCAAGGTGATCTCAGTCAAGGCTCCGTCAAGCAATAACTACACTATCCACGTCAGTATCCATATCCCATTGAACATATTACCTATGTCATTGGTAGTCAACTAGTCATAACTCGTGGTAGATGACGGAAAACACAAGTATTTTGTGTGGTTGATGTTGGGTGAAAGGAAACGAGAGGCAAAATGAAATTCACAATGGTGGTAGGAATGGTGTGTTTGTGGTCATCTTTTAGTGTTCTCATCATTTGTTTCTTATTATTAATGGGTCGTGAGTTAAAGAAATTTACAAACTAGGAAAAATACTTCTTATTAAAGCATCACTAATCGAAAAATATGGGGTTCTCAAAACCCCTCAACCAAATATGGGCCGCTTCCAGTGTTATTATGGTGATGGTAAATTGATTTTTTTTTGGAGAAAGCTTGGGCCTTGTTTAAGTTGGGGGTTTTGGACGGAAAGGAAGGGAGGGGGGCAGAGGGATACAGAATCTCTTGTTTGGGGTAACAAATGGGTAGGAGGGAAATGGAGGGATCCGTTTTCCAAGCCTAGTCAAAGTCCCTCCAACAAAGCAAAGATTTGGAGGGAAAACTCCATTCATCCATTCCCCCCCCCCCCCTCCCTTCTCTCTATATCTCTACCCTCCACCCTCGTCCCTTTCCTTTACCTCGACTTTTACTGAGATGGAGCTTATTGTAATTAATTGAGAAAATGAATTTTATAGATTGATGGAATGTGTTTTTGCCCCTCTTGAGCAAGGTAGTAATTTCTTTCCCTAGTAGGATTGGATCAGAGATGGGTCTATCCCTTGAGGCTCAATGTGCGCCACTTGGTGGTTTAGATGACCAATTTGTTCAATTTGGCCCCATAATTTACAACCGTGGGTTTTGGATAACAGGGTTATAAAATGTGTGTTTACATATACCTGGGCTTAAATATCTTAATTTCCAAGCAGGCGGGGTACTGGTATAGTGGTACTGTAGGGCTTTACACAAGGAGCAAAACTTTCCGTTACCTGGCACTCTGGCTACTATCTGAGTAAATTTATACTCCCGATTTGCTCGTCATTGAACCTGTGTATAATACCATTGAAAGGAAGTATACAACTCCCTTTACATTCACTGACAGAAAGTGTAGCATGTTTTAGTGGCGAGACACTTGTGCATATTTTTGCTGACTCTGGTGGAAACACATTTATGCACATTCATATAATTTTTTCTAAATAACTCCGTGGGCGCCACGCTTGTGCAGATTTTGCATTCTCATGTTCAATTAGCCCGTTAAGAGTCTTTATATGCACTTGCAGAGTTGCAGGTTTATTTCGTTCAATGCAAAACATTTATCATAGTTTAAATTGGGGCTAGGGTATTGGATAAGCAAAAAATTGTAATAAATTGCTCATCACTGCCTTTATTTGTAGCATTGGCCCGAGTGCTCATCTTTATATGCTTTTTCAGGGATGAGATAGGCGCACTTGTTGATGAGCTTGTCGTTAACACCAAAAAGCTGGTTGTAGTTGCGTCTAAGGAAATTGACAAATGGAGGCGATAGACAACAAAGGTGTTCTTAGCTATGCTTCTAGGCGGATTACATGTAAATTACTCGATTTATCCCCACAAACAAACAGCAAATACGTATGCATATTTGCAATTGGTGAACATACGTTATGTCATTGCTCTTCTTTAGCTCTTATGTCCATATGGCTCTCATTGCACTTCGTCCTTTCCTCATGCACTATCAGGTCCTTGTCTGATCTAAGACAATTCTAGTTTAAATATTATTTTTAGTCTTGATATTGGAATTAAGTTTTCGCGATTTGAATCTTTCATTATACTTCTGCCCCCAAAACATGGTCGCAGTAACCTTCAAACCTTTACAAAGCAATTGTGACGCAGTGTGATGACCCAAATGTATTACTCCGTATTATCTGTATCCAAGTATCCAAGTATCCAACACGTTCTCGGGTTTGCTATCAAATGTATGGGGTTATTTGAGAAAACAGGTGCAAATTTCACGCGTAGAGGGGTGCATTTGCAGATTGAATGGTGGTTACACAGGATTGTTCACATATGGTTCTGCAATAGACGGCATTAATATCTAATAGTATTGCAGGAGCTATGCTTGGAGTCGCATTGTCCTATGAAACTGATATGGATCTTTTCGGTTTGTTACAAAAGATAAAGAAGGCATTGAAAGGGGAAAAGGCCACAGTTAGAGGCTTTCGATAAATGTAATATGTAACTTAGAGATCGACGTTCCAAACAGCAGCGTCTCCTTCACTGCAGCTATTATGCACGTCTTTCATCCGGTCGACAGATTTGCACACCCCACTGCACGACCAGTCGAATGATGCCACACATACATTTCCTGCCTGTGTCTTCCATTCGCAATCTGTCATATATGAAAGCGTAATTTATCAGATCAAATATGCGGACATATATCGGGTTTGTGACATTTAGGATTGGTTTTGGGCCGAATTATTTCTGATCAGATCAAATATCAGGTTCACCAATGTTCAGGCCATCTATGGGTTAAATCTGAGGAACTCATTTTGTTATTTATGGTGGTTTTGGTAATTTTTTATCGGTTCATTCGGTTCCAACCCTGTCCACTCAGCTTAGCTCTATGCTCAGCTTTTAGTGACAAGTCATGCTTCGATGTAGCACGTACCTGGAGGAGTTCCGCAGCACATAGAACGCTCATCCACATGTTCCACTTCTAAGCCAATCAACCAGGCACCAAGAGAAACATCTTCGTTTGCATAACGATGCAGAATCGGCCTGTGATATGTTGGTTATAATTTCTTAGAAAGAGGGACAATTCGTGATTCTTGATGAACCTGATATACTTTGGAGAAGACTGTAATATCAAGAAAATGTAAGACACTCACGCATTTGTGGATATATAAGCAGCGAGATCCTTGGATATGGCATATATCTGTCCGGTAGCGTGCCTGAAATATTTGTTGCCCTCTTCTCCAAATTTCCAGAATTCGGGCTCATGATACTTCACAACCCTGTTCATAATATCATTCACAACATTCAGTAATACTTGAAGCCGACCTGACAGCGGGTTCGGTTTGTTTCGGGTTATTACTTATTAGGTTTTAGTCTACTGAGAAGGTTGTTGGCAATTGATTTGGGGTATGAGTTGGGTTAGGCTTGGGCATTTTTTTTGGCAAGTGGCAACATGGAGGGTCGTCGGATCTAAGTGTGATTATTAAAGCTTTTAGTTGCAAATTAGTCATTTCAAGTTCAAACTTTTTTTGGGCCAGGTCGTTTCGAGTTGTGTATGTTCGGGCCTTGTTTATTAAGGCTGTGACACCGAACCATAGTGTAAAGATTTTGATAATCACCTCGATTGCATTTTATTACAGTACATTTTGAGGTGATATTGCTCGCAATTTAGCGAGATTAGACTACAGCAACCAAAACAGCAATCAAGATTCACAAGCATAACCAAAGTTGACATTTATTACTATGATTTCGGATGTCATCTGTCGGGGTTTGGATCTAGTTCCGGGTTCATTTCTATGTCGGTTTTGTTAGTCAAAACTTGCTTCGACGTAGGACTCGATTTATCTAATACCTGCAAGTTTGTGAAAATTAGCTACTCACTTATCAGAAAGAACAGGTCCAGACTTCATGCAACCGATATAGATCCTGGGTTTTGACTTGTATCTCAACAAAGTCGTGGCCATCGAACCTAGAACAACATTGCAAATGAAATATCTGATGTCAATAGTGCTGCCAATCTAAAGTTCTTCTCAAAAAGCAAAAATTACTGATGAATGTTTGAAAGTGACTAACCCAAGTTGAGGTGAATATCATCATCCACCTTGACATAGAAATCTGCATCCCAAAGGCTAACAGCAGTGGAGAAATAGAGACGCGTCTTGGTGGAGAGTTCATGGTAGCCTTCGACATGGTTTAGTCGCAGGAAATCTTTGTATTCTTCTTCTTCGGAATCAATTGCTTTGTCTAGAACACCACCTGGTGTCGCGCTGTGTCCTATTACAAATCGAATGACTATGCCCTTTTCTTTCTCTAGTTTCCTTAGTTTTTCCCCTGCATTATTGTGATTTATGAAATTCACGAGTAAATTATCAGCGTAAAAATATAGAAGATTATTTGTTAGCGTTGTTTACGAAATGATATGGATTAAAGACCTTGAGGCATCCAAGTTTGTCTAAGGGAAAATCTCCTTTTTTTGCTGCTGAATGCTGTGTTGATCCCAATTACAACAAAAGCCTTCGGTATAGTCTGATCTGATGTTCTTCCAGCTGAAGTCTCGGCCTCAAGTCGTCTATTTTGCGCTTCTGCCAGTTTAATCTCCATAGCGGAAATTTTTCTATCCAGAGATCTGCCAGTTTGTTTACGACAGTTTGAAGTATAAAGCAACAAAAAGGCGGTAATATACATTAAGAACTCGGAAAAGGAGATATTGAATGAGGAAAATAATAAAACGGTACTTACTGAATTGCTTGGTGCGTCTTCACTACTTGTCCCATGATATCTGCAGATTTGCCCTCGACTAACATCTAATCAATTTATAAGCACAAATAAAAGAAACTTTTAAGCATATAATGAAAATTTTAAGCGGTATAGGTAAATTAATAATTCAGCACTTCAGTCTATGACAAGGCAAGGGAGTCGGAGATTGTTTCAAGATAACTTGTAATGAAAAATGCGTCGACTAGCTGCTATTTTACAATATGACAGCACAAATGGTTCTACTATGACCGAAGATAACAACATAAACCGTAATCCGTAAATGAAAACCGTGTCCAACTACTGTCCATTAACTCCTAGTTCACAATATAAGAAGCGCAAATGATTGCTGTAAGATCAAAAGACAACTAAGTTACAGCATTCTGAAACTACCTGAGGAAAAAACAGAAGCATAGTTATATTTGCTCATCAGACTTTGACCAAAAGCCAAAAACCGAAACTGACAAAAATCCAAAAAAAAAACGCACCCGTTTATTATGATCCGAATCTTGACCCGTTCTTGTTAGGGGTAATTTATCCAGTTTGACATGGTTACTGATGAGTGAAACCTGATTTTTCACTTCTGCAGTTTGATGATTCCAACTTTGCCTGGTAAGAAGTGAACCTGCCAGAAAGCTGGCTATACACAGCAAAATCAGGGCTTTACCAGAAACAGTCTTTGCTCTCATTTTTTTTGAGTCGATTTCGAGTTGCCTTACACAAACCATCACATTTGTCGTCAGTTCAGTTCGACTAACGAGCTTCTTTCTTGCCTGCAACAGTTTTTCACCTTATATAACACTCTAGAGCAAATTCTACAAGTAGTTTCTTAACCATATACACTAATTAGTATATGCAAGTATGAAACATATATGACATTTATAGACTTAGTTGAGTAATTTAATTCAAAAATCGACGAAAATACGATTCCTTGGCTTATATAGACATCCTAGTTATGTTTAACTCTTTGTCATCTTCTTCATCACGGATAAAAAGCCATGTATATATTTTAGTTCATTGCCAAAAATAGGTCATAATATAGGCTCCTATATATGTAAATAGTCAAATAAATGTCAATTATCAAACATAATTGTAGAGTTGCAGTAAGGGCAGAGGTTTACACAATTCATGTTATTAGAAATATCATTTACTTTTCATTTTAGTAAAACACAATTATGATTAAGAACTTTAAGATGAAAAGTACAAGGCATCTTCATATGTAATTCGTCATTATAAAATCAGGGGACATGTTACATACTTAGATGTGAGCCGTGAGTCGTGAGTCGTGACGCTTAGACATTTTCATTTTAGGAGCATACGTTTGTCATAGATTAATCGACTTGACTCGAACTCACTTGGATACATACAACCGAGTCTATTGTCCAAGATGCCATAAATAGAACAACCCATAGGCCATATGGTTATTTAATAGTTTGCCAGTTTGCCACAACATAGTTGAATAGCCACTAAAAAAAATACAAAATCTCATTTGTGAGACTGTGACTGCCACAATCTTGTTACTGGTAGATGAACCATCTCAAAACCTTAAGGTGATGGTTGAGACCCATATATTATAGTTATATTCTATTATGCCCCCTCACTCGAATGCCCATTGGGCTTGCTTGAAGAGTGGACGGTCACTCTGGTTCTGATACCATGATAGATGAACCATCTCAACCAAAACCTTAAGGTAATGGTTGAGGCCCATATATTATAGTTATATTCTATTAGTTACGACTCAAACCCGTTCAAAAAATATTGTCAAAAGGGAAAGAGGGTTGTGAGAGGTCACGAGCAAGACTTGCTGCTAAAAAAAACTTCTTATTTCAGACGATTACTATCCGTCTTAAGCTTAAGACGGGTCAAATACATATCAAATCAATAACCCATTTGTTACCTAGAAATACCCAAAGTTTTGTCTTTATTATTACCATCTGGTTGCATTTGACTCGTCTAAAACCTAAGACTTTACGCCTAAAAAAACCGATCAATTTTAACAAGAAAAAAAGGAAGCTAAACAGTTGAGGAATTACAAGAAATAAAATCATTACTTTCTACAAAAATACCTTGTGATAGCTGACATATTTGGCATTACTTGCAAAAGCAAAGTTGTAGATGCTACACAAAAGACAAGAAATAGTGACGAACCCAAAATAATTTTATTTGGTTGAAAACATTTAGTTTTCTTTTATTTTCATTGTTTTTGTAACATCTAATATCTACCAAATTAAGATGATTTTTAGAAGCGTAGTAGATGAAACAATTACTAAACAATAATAAACTAATTGCATTTTTAATTGGTATATCTTTCATATTAGATGGTCGAACTTGTTGTGCATGTAGCTACGCTGGCAGTTCACTCATGTGCTTTCCATGGTCTTAACAAACAACTCCCAACTTTTAACTCTTCTTTTTTTCAATTACTTTTTATCTACAAAAATGCTTAGTAAAATTAGCTCCTTAATTAATTGACGCAAAATCTCATTGAAGACAGTTAATTAAGGACAGTGAAAGGTCTTTATTAAAGACGAATTATGTCTGTATTCAATGAGACGGACTGATTAATTAAATGGTTCAACAAGTTTCTAATTGAGCGCATAGATTATGAGTGAGTTAAAATTGTGAGAATATACCCAGATATTTGAATGACAAAATGTAACTTTCTTTTATGATATGAAATGTATGAGTTTGTTTATATTTAGAGTTGTGTTGGTTACAGTATCAAAATATTACGATCCGAATATAACCCAAGAAAAGGACGGCGTAGTTTGGTGACATTAAGTCTCAGTATCACCCTCTCATATGCAACATATAAAGATAGTAAGGTCCCCCACTAAAATAATGTATACTGAAAAATCATTTGGTTACATACGAGAATTTACAATGCCTATAAAATATCATATCACATGATCCTAGAATTCATATAAATTAGAAAATATTATTTGGTTGCATGTGAACAATGTAACCTAGGTAAGCATTCCCACTTCATTATGGAGAAAATTGGAATTCATGGAAAATTTCAATTCATGTGAATTAGGGTAACCAAAATACGTATCCATTTTTGCAATTCACATGATTTAAAGTTTCGGTGTAATTTAGTGGCCGGTACCCAAACAACCTCAAGACTAGAGCAAGTAATCGGGTGGGCTGACCCGTGCTTCGTGCCGGCCAATCGTGCCCAGCCCTCCCCCAGACCTAGCCCAGGCACAAGTTGGTGGGCCTTCGTGACGAGCCTGTATCGTGCCCGTGTCTAGCCCGACTCATCTCCTCCCGACTTGGCCCGGCATCCCATGGCCCGGTCGGAGCCGTGCCACTGCCGCGTTTGGAGGTTTTTTTTTTTATAAATTATATCTCCTAATCCACCGTGCTCGTGTTATTGTGTCGTGCCAAAGCACTAATTCCCTCGTCGCCCCCCCCCCTATGACCCGTTGTGCCGTGCTCGTACTCTTCACCATGCCCGTGCAAAACCGTATCGTGCTCGGACCGCCCAATGTGCCCAATCCCAGTTTGCCTGTTCTACCCAAGACACATAAGGTGAGTGGTGACTGGTGACTACAACTAGACCAGGGAAATTCCTATAATTGTTACGCTCAAAACTTCATTTTCTTCATCCCATTTGTCTTTAAACATTATCTTAAGAAAAAGGCATTAAATGCTTAATTGACCAAATTAGCCTTCATTTACTATCACTTTCTAATACTTTTCTAATATTATATAATATTATTCCCCAATTCAATCCAATCCAATGTACCCGTGGGTTCGGACACAAATTTTACAAAAAGTCACCTAAAAATGTTAAAAATATACATGTACCCTTACTTTTTGTGTAAATAAAATATTGTAAGTATGTTGGTCCACTTTTTGTTACTTTTTGCCAATAAAGAATGATTACATTGGATTGAATTGAAAAGTACATTGGATTGAATTGAAGGAAGTATGAATTTTTGTAAATCTAAAACGGAGTACTATACATAAATATACATAAATAATACTGTATATGAATATATAAATTTTCATATATTTATATCATTCATTAAAATAGATGAAATGGTGGGAGACGTGGGAGTAATATATTAGGATGTCATACAACTTCATTTCCTTACACAAACAATTAGCTTCGTATACAAATATCTTTCTAAAGATTCGTGATTACAAACATTGGGTTTACTCAATTACTCGCTTTCTGAGAGACAAAATTAATCAAATACAAAGCATTCACTCGATAAAAAATACAGGTACATTAAATAGCATACATTTACAAAGATGTATTATTCCCATAAAAACATCATTTAATTCTTTTTTATTTTGATTTTCTTAACAAGTGTCCACTAGGCACATGTAGATATGGCAAAAGCAACCCGACCCGATTGACCCGACCCGAATGACCCGACCCGTGACCCGAAATTGACCCGAACTACAACACCCGAATGTGACCCGAAACCCGGTTGGACCCGATCCGACCCGAACATGACCCGATCTTTCTTCACCCGTAACTGACCCGACCCGAAAATAACCCGATCCAAAACCACTCCACCCGAAAATGACCCGACAAAACATAACTTTAATTGAACCGAAAATACTTAAAATGGCCTTTTGTCTCTTATTCTTTGACCCGAAAATGACCCGGCCCGAAATAACCCGACCCGGTTGACCAAAAACGGACCCGACAACTAACCCGAAACAAACCCGAAACCCGAAATGACCCGAACCGACCCGAATTAACCCGAAATCAATGAGAGACCCGATTTGACCCAACCCGAACTGGCCCGACCCGAACCCGACCCGGTTGACCCGTTTGCCAGGTCTAGGCACATGCTAGAAAACCCGTTATATTTACGCGTAATTTGCTTATACCAAAAACGACAAAGCCATACGAAATTTAATTACATGACTCTTTCATTCGTGTACCTAAATAAATAAATAAATTATATAAAAGCGCCTTTGAACTATGAACTAGTTTTGTTACCCGTAAATTTCACGGATTTTTTTTGTTGGTGGTATTTGTGGTGGCGTAATTACATCTTCATTAGCGCATATTTGTTGTTGGATTGTAAAGATACATTTTTGTTCAGCTTATATTAGTGCTAAACATCTTAAGTAACGTCGTTGTGAAGTCCATAAACCTATAATAATGATCGTCAAGCAGAAAGTTAGTATTTTACTTGTATGTATATGATATCGTACATACAAAAAGGGAAACAAAAACTCTGTATCAAGCTCCATCATAAACCATAGTCATAGTCTCAAATATGGATTTTTAGGAACTTGTTTTTATACCATTCTTATTGATAATAAGACTCCATTAGTCACTTTGTTCATACCTAAAGAAATTAGTTGGATCAACTTTAACTTCTCTTCATCAACCTCAATTAACTCTCTCTCTCTAGGCAAAAAACCTCCTCCCTCTCTCTAAACAAACAGAAACCCTAACCTTGCGCCGCCGCCTTCCCCTGCCACACCTTCATCCCCTTCGCCGGAGATGGGCTATTTTCTTGGCCTATCTCCGGCGATGCGATACTCCTCATATCCTTTTGCTCCCCTTATGGTCTCACCTTGCTCATCCTCGATTGGCGAAGCTCGATATCTCGATCGGATCATTTGGTAATGTGGGCCGTGTGTTGATCCTTAGCCGACTCCTTCGATCAAGTTTTTTCGATGTCGTCCTTACATGCAGCCCAGGCGTGTTCCCCCTTTCCCTCGCCCCTCCCCCCACGCCTGGTAATGATCACTTTCTCTATGTTCTTTTAGTGTCATGTTGCTGGGTATAACCCAGTTGTTATCTCAACGGTACGAATCTGGGTCGATCATGTGTTCCCCTACCCCTCGCCCCCCTTCCCCACATGTTGATCCCATTTCGTGTTGCCGTTTTTATTTTACGGGTCATTTTTACTGTTGGTGGTCAAAGATCTGGTTAAAGATGGTCTTGCATGTAATGCCTTGGCATATACGGGTCTTGTTTGGAGTTTGTAGTTTGCTTTGGATCGGATGGGTGGATGTCTGTTGGGTGTGGCGTTTTGATCTCGGCTTGATGGTTTAACTCGTCCTTCTGTTTGGAGTATGGTCAGGGTTTGGTGGGCATTTTATTGGGGAATTTAGTATTTTGGTAGTGTTGAGTAGGGGCTTGATAATGTCGTTGGTTAGGTTGGACGCGGTGGTCTCCTCTACAAACTGATGGCTCTTAATTGTTATTTTCTTTGCCTCTTGTTATTTTTAATTAAAAACTATTATAAGTTAATTATCCAAATAAATTCAAATATCAAGGTCACTTGCTGGGTTGATCGTTCTGGTATTTGCCATGAGCTGAATAATATTTGCAGGAATAATAGCATTTTCAAAGCTTCAATGGAAGTTGTATTTCTCGACTGGGTTGGTAAAAACGGACAACAATGCTGTGTAGCATATATGGTCAGGATCAAAATTGCTATGGGACGTCTTTTTATCGATCCTAAGGAAAATTATAGCGAAGAGGATGAATCTCCAAGACACATCTTGTCTATTTGTTATTCAAGTAGATCTTTCTCTCAAAACTTATTTCTACGTCTTCGTGGCGTAAGTGTGTCTTGTCGTAGGTACTCCTCTGAAACTCATCTAATTAGGAAGATACAAGAAATGTGCGTTTCTTTGGCCAGTACCGACCGCCCCCTCAAGAAGTTGAAGCCTGCTACGTTTATCAACCTAGTTCTTATTAGCTTATTTTCTTATTTGGTTAATGTAATATTAAAATCCGACTCTTATAGTTGGGTTTGTACCGTGTAAGACAATATTTTACTGCTGCAAAAAAAAAAAAAAAACTCCATTAGTCTCATTCTTTATTATATCATCAAGAAATAAAGATATTAGAATTAATCCCAACGCAATACGGAGTACATAGTAACTTCTAAGAAAAATAGTGTAGTTGTCGCTTACCATGTTTCTATGTGGATATGAAAGTATATGTTGTTCTTCTAAAGTGCAAATCATAAGTAGTATAATCTCTTATCATTGTACCAAAACAAAACAAAACAAAAACCATTAAATACAAAAAATGAGAGAATGAGATGAAGATTGCACAAGTAAATAAATAAAAAACTAATAGCGTAAAAATAAATTGTAAATACACTACGTACTTGTCAACGTGTCAATTGTTGGCATGAGACATAAGTTATTATTCAAGGTTAGAAAGAAAAATTGAAGTTGGAATATATTGATAAGTAATAAAATTGAGTTAAAAAAAATTTAGTAAATAAATAAAGTAGGCAAAATGAGAGAAATGAAGAGGCTTGAACTTCCTTATAGTTATTTGTAAGACGATAATAACAAAAGTTAGTAATGAAGAGGTAATAATGAGCATCAATTAAGATATTTAATTTCAAATTTTAGATTTTTTTTATGTGTCAAGGTATACAAAAAGACAAGATAAAATGAAAGTACAACAATTATGTAAATTTCTTATTATTTTTTGTTAATTATAGAAGTGATATGTGGCAAGAAGATGAGAGGTGACACGTGTCACTTCAATAGAGGCTCAACAAGCTTTTTTTATATTATTGTAAGATAAGACCGCCCAATAAGATCATGTTTTTTATACTTAATTTTCCATTTTTGTAGGTTCAATTCAGTTCGGTTTAATTGAGATTCATTCAATAACTCGTTAACTTAATTAGTTGCTTAATATACACCATAATAATATTCCTCATTCGGTCATTCCATTTTCAAATCCATTTGAAAACTCAGTACTACTCAGTGGCGTCACGGTGTGCATAAACCAAGAGTGTATGGCCGAGAAGAATAATGAAAAGGCCGCGGCCATGGTGCCAATTGGAATCGATCTAGGGACGACGTATTCATGCGTAGCCGTTTGGCAAAACGGCTGCGTCGAGATTATAGCAAACGATCAAGGCAACCGTACAACGCCGTCTTGTGTCGCTTTCTCGAAAATGGAACGTCTCATTGGTGATGCCGCTAAGAATCAAGCCTCCCTTAACCCTACTAATACTATCTTTGGTACTCTCTACTTCTATTTCATCTTTCTTATTCATCGAGTTATGTCTCTTCGATTTCGTATATGGTGGTTTTATGGGACCGAAATTATTTAGGGATCATACATTTCTAATCACTTCGTCATTTTTATTGTATTTGTTGTTTTAAATAAAGTTTTTGATTTTATATTAGGGTTCATCGATGAGAAAATAAGAAAACGTTTCCTAAAGGCTCATTTACACTTGAGAAATTGATAGAGTACCGAGTACGTCATAAATCGAACCCTTGACCTTGTAAACGTGACCGTCTTTTTGTTTTATTTGATTTGGAGGAATATGATGTGAAATAAATGGGGTAAAATTAATTTCCTTGTTGAATTGATGATGGGATTTTGTATGTAAATCTCCATGACATAAAATTCGCACGTATATATTATAACGATTCGAGCAATGTCGTGGATTTGACGAATTGAGAAATTGAGATAGCTCCACCGAGTACCACCGAGCTCAGTACCACCACACTCACTTTAACTAGATTGGTTTATTAATACTCCGTATTTTATGAGTATGGTGGTACTAAAACTCAGTACTACGCGGACCGCGGTGGTATTGTAACGCTTTCTGCTGGACAATTTTGAAGGAGAGGGCAATGTAATGGATCATTTTTCTTCGAAAACTTGGAGGGATTTTGTTTCCCCTCAACTTCCTAGCTCTCGTTTTCTTCCCCTCCGTCTACCTCCCCTCCCTCGCCTCTTATGCTCATTTTGGTATTAGTTTAATCAACTTGTATGAGCTAAAATCTATACAGTTTTTTTATATTTGCTGATAAAATCATTAAGCGGTGATACTTATAACCGAACTCAAAAATCTTCGGCTGCAAATTAAAACCGTTGCTTTAAATGTACTGGAAAACTTATCTTCCTGATACACTAATGTCGGCCGCTGGCTCTTTGGATAGGTCTGTGCTAGACAAAGGAATTATCATTTGCTTGATGTCAACATATCCTGATACATTTGTGTTTTTATTTCCAGCATTTACTAGTGTTTTTTGTTGGATTTAGTTTTATTAATCAGGAATACTACTATATATGACAGATTCCAAGAGGCTAATTGGAAGACAATTCTTTGATAAAGTGGTGCAAGACTACATCAAACTTTGGCCATTTAAGGTGGTTGCCGGCAACCCGGATCCAGACAGTTTCGAGAAGAAGCCGATGATTGTTGTAAGCTACAAGGGCAAGCAAAAGGAATTTACACCTGAAGAAATCTCTGCTATGATCCTAGGTAAGATGAAAGATGTGGCAGAGGCTTACATGGGGTCAAAGGTCAAAGACGCTGTTGTCACCGTCCCTGCGCGGTTCAACAACGTGCAACGACAGGCAACTAAAGATGCTGGTGCCATTGCTGGACTTAATGTCATTCGAATCATCAACGAACCAACTGCTGCTGCCATTGCTTACGGGTTTGATAATAAAGGTACCAGTAGTAAAAAGAATGTGTTGGTTTTTGATCTTGGTGGGGGTACTTTTGATGTCTCTTTGGTTGCTATTGATAAGGAGGCATTTGAGGTGAAATCGGTTAGCGGGGACACTCATTTAGGTGGTGAAGATTTCGATAACAGGCTGATTAAACAACTTATCACCGAGTTTCAGAGGAAGCATGGGAAGGATATTACTGGAAATAGTAAGGCTATTGGAAGGTTGAGAGCCGCTTGTGAGAGGGCAAAAAGGATACTTTCTTCGACTTCTTTAACTAATATAGATATCGATTGTCTTTTTGATGGGATTGATTTCTCAACAAGTATTTCTCGAGCACGATTTGAGAAGTTGAATTTGGATTTGTTTGAGAGTTGTATTGATTTGATCGACCAATGTCTGAAAGACGCGGGATTTAAAAAGACCGATGTGCATGAGGTTGTTCTTGTTGGTGGATCCACTAGAATCCCGAAAGTTCAGGAACTATTGCAAGAGTATTTTCCAACGAAAAAGCTTTGCAAGAACATTAACCCGGATGAGGCCGTTGCCTATGGAGCTGCTGCACATGCCGCAGTCTTGAGTGGAGTTGATAGCAATGATTTTGTTATCACTGATGTCGCACCTCTATCTCTCGGGATTGAGAATGACACGGGGAAAATGAGTGTTTTGATTAAGAGAAACACCCCAATCCCGGTAAAGGAGGATAAATTATTCACTACCACGATGGACAATCAGGACGAGTTGGAATTTTGTGTGTACGAAGGTGAGAAACGGAAGGCCAAACAAAATAATTTGCTCGGTAGTTTTACTCTGTCGGGTATCCCTCCATCCAAAAAACGGGCTCTAGGCATCAAGGCGTGGTTTGAAATCGACCAGGATGGTATCCTGAAATGCAACGCTGAAGAACCAAATTCTGGCAGTAAAAATGGAATTACAATTACTGATCATAGCGGTAAACTGTCAAATGATCAAGTAAAAAAGATGAGAAAAGATAACGCCAAGTTTAATACAGAGGATGAGAAAAGAAGGAAAAAGCAGAAGGCAATGAATGATTTAGAGAGCTATGCACTTGACATGAAATCAATTGTAAATCGTCAGGGACATAAGATCGGAAAGAACGACAGACGAAAAATGGAGGATGCTATAGAACAGACACTTAAATGGCTAGATTGGAATGTTCTTCTTAAAATGGCTACTAAGTTTGAGGCGAAGATGAAAGAGCTTAAGAATATTTGCGAGCCTATTGTTGCGAATATGCACCACCACCACCAGCAGCCTGAGGCTAATTCCAGTAACGCATCCAAGATTGAGGTTATCGAGCTCGATTAAGTTTGGTTCTAACAGATTGTCACTAGAAACATTAGTTTTGTTGACTTGTTGAGCCTTAGACTTAGAACAGCTCTATACTAGCACATTTTGTATGATTTTACTAGTTTTATTTATTTGTTCGTTCTCAAGGGCATACTCGAGCAAGTTCGCGCACCACTCGATGAAATTCTCTGAATAAAGAGCATAACTAAAAGGTATCGTCATGGACAAGGAGCAAGTCACTTCATTCTTGTTTGCCAGGCTTCAAATCTTTGATAATCGGCAAGGAATCTGCCTCAACCACAACCTTCTTAATTCCTTCCAACTTTGCTACTTGTACACCTCGCAGAACAGCCACTGCCTCCACATCTGGGTCTTTCTCGTTAGTCTGTTACGAAATAATCTCACAATAATTGACCACGAGACAAGTCTTTCCAGAGGGTTATTCGCTTAATTTAATGACGGAGAGATCTTACCAATATTTCAATCAACAGCTCGATAAAATCATAATACTATAAATGGCAGCGTTGAGAGCTTACGACTCTCAAGTTTAATCTTCTAAATTAAAGCAAAAAAAAAAAAAATAGTACTCCCTCCATTTCCATTACTCGTAATAAAAGGGTAAACAAACCATTGAGACGTAGAAATAAAGTAAATAATATCGTAATTGACAACTCCTTTTAGATAATTTGATTGGTCTGAGATGTAGCAAAACAATTCAATACAAAAAGACCGTACTGATTTAATCAAGGTCAATGATCTCAATTTTTGGACTAATTCTATTTTCCTGGTTATCCTGAGACATTTTACTAATAATAGGGTCACAAATCTCCTTGAGTTCTTTCATTTTGTCCTCAAACTTTTGAACATCAGTAAGAAGAAAATTCCAATCAAGCCATTGCATTATTTGTTCAATGCCATCACCCATCTTTCTCTGATATTTTCTTCCCATCTTTCTACAATGTTGTCTCAAGAAGCTTTTCATGCTTCATGTTTGTTTTAGGTGGGAAGATAAGGCGATCGTAGATGCGCTGCTTGATTCGTCACGCTTACCTTTTAGTTCTACACCATCAATTGGAGGGAGACGACGAATGAGCATCGAAACCTTATGTTGACATACTTTCATGTAATTTGGAAGTTATTTTATTTGTACTTTGAATAATTTTCTTCTCTAATGTGATAACATTTATCTACTAACATCGTTTCGTTTTTGTAACAATCGCATGTTAAGACCGATCTCTGGTATGACCTTAGAGGTGAGTGGGAGAGGCAGAGTACCCAGATTAATAGATTATCCACACCATTTCGCTTTTGTAACAGCTGAATGTTAGGACTGATCCCGGGCATGACCTTAGAGGTGAGTTAAAGAGGTGGATAAAGAGACAGATTACTCATATTAATCCACAGTGCCTACGTCGCAAATAAATATCCTAGTTGGATGCACCAGGATTACTGGGAGAGGTTGAAGAAAAGGGAGGAAGATAATCCCGATTTTGCTCAGCATTCTAGGAAGAATAAAAGTGAATAGAAAGATGGGTAGGCAAAATGGGAGAGCCTTGGGGACCTACGCCTTAGGTCAGAAGAATAAATTCGTGTTCCTTAGAGCATCTCCAATGGTTGGGTAAAAGGACTTGCTTGCAAATAAAAAAGATTTTGAGCTACTTGCTTAACCATTGGAGTGCTCCACATAGACTAGCTTAAGTTGAGCAAGTAGCTCCATGGAGCTACTAGCTTAAATGGACCACATGAGAAATATAACCAATAGAAAATAATTGAGTTTATTAAATGGGTCAACTCAAGCTAGATGTAAATTGTATAAATCATTGGAGGAAATTATAGCTTAAAATGGTTATAGCTTAAAAAAGTGATGTGTCAAAGATAAGCTAGTTGCAACTAGCTTACCATTGGAGATGCTCTTAGCGAATTAGTAAGTATTGTATTTATTTATCAAGGTTCATTTGGTTAACATTAAGATTATAGAATACGTATCTTTATTTTTTAATTTGATTGTTATGTTAATTTCAGGGTGTAGATGTGACACCTTACAAGCTAATGGAGTTGTAGAATAAGGGCAAGAAAGACAAATCAATTTGCCCTCGAGCTTTGCACACTTAAGTTCTTATATTTGATTTAACTTTTATTTCATTAGAAAGAATAATGATTTTTATTGGATTTAATTTGTAACTCATTTTTTTTCCTTATTTGTTGATTTTTCAAGTCGACCATCAAAAAGAGATGAGGATGTTATGAGGAGGGGACACCAGACCCATCCCCAGTGGACTATAACGTGACCGGTGGATTTGATCGGAAGATGCGAGTGTTCGGGTCTGAGTCGTTGGCCCAAGAGCTTTTCACACCTTCTACTAACAGAAGTCGGCCCGCTACCTCCTCTTATTCACCTTCCGTTGTCGCTTAGTTCGCCAATGACAATAATCCTCAATTTGAAGTTGGTGAAGCTAGATAACCATTTAGAGTGAACCCTTACAAGTTAGAACTACCCTATAGGTGAACTTGCTAAGATCCAAAGCCGTGACCATTATCCGCGAAGTCGTCTCTACGACTTGGAGGAGGGCCACCAAAGTATTTAGGGTTCATTTACCATTCATACTTTTTCAGTTAGGAACGCATTCATGTGATATGCGAGGGTCTTCTGGAAAAGAACTTTGAGTCGATCAAATTCTCGTTGAGCATCTAACTGAACAACTTGCTGGACGACGCTTGTCGGGTCAAATCCATCCTACCCATTTGCTCTTTCAATTGAGGATTATTGTCATTGGCGAACTAAGCGATTTGCTATTTGGTCAATCACATTGATAAATTGTTTCTATCACATGCTTGTAAGGGTTCACTCTTAAAGTTCACAAATTTAATCAATGTGATTGACCAAATAACAAAGATTAACAAAACAATACAAGCATGTGATAGAAACAATTTATCAATGTTAATTCATCCTTATTTTAACAATTACAACTTACTAATTATGCATGACTTCCTTAATCCCTAGACAAATGAAACTACTCACTTATGTTGATGTTTAAACTAATAGTATTTGATATAATAAGCATGATGAATATACAATTACAAAAGAAAACAACTTGTTAATATAATGTGCTACACTAAGTGAATGAAAACTAATAATTATAATGTAGATAACAATGAAATTATGATTAACTAGTGTTACGATTAACTAAATGGCTTGTAAAGTAAATGACGAAAGTGAATACTAACATAAAACTAGAATTAGAATTACCGCAATCGATAAGTATAACTCGGAAATGAAGAACAAATAACCGAAATGCTTGAATGGAAAGATTGAATTACAACTTAAAATGTAACCAAGTGTTTGAACAAAGTAATAACCAAATATTTAACTAAATAAGAAACTTGGGTGCTTAAACTAAGAGAAATATGATGAGAAGATATGAGAAAAGATATGAAAAAGATGCCTCTAAGTGTCGAGGTCCCTCTCCTTTATATAGGGAGAGGGACTTGAAACGTAAGTATTCACAGAAGCCAAACCCCGATCGGGGTTTCATGAACCCGGCTATTATTCCTTAATTGCTCAATTTAATGCTTAAGGAATCTTAAGCTATGCCTTTAAGCACCTTAATTCTCCGGTTAATTACATAGTTTTGGGATTTCTTGAGCATCCAAAGGAGTATCATATGTTGAGTTGTGGACTCCTTGAATTAGGCTTCATTTTTTGGTTTCTCATTTGCATATCAACCCATTTCACAAATCTTCATGCTTGGCTTGTCATTCTCCATATTATCCTTCCGTGATCCATCATGCTTCCATTAGCTTGTTGGACTTTGGTGCTTGCTAATCTGCTAGGAAAAAGCCTCGATCTAAATGCTTAGATTCCTACAAAACATAGCAAAAACGAGCAATGCTCCTCGAACATGTAATTAGCTCACAAATATACTAAACAAAGTGTAATAATCATGTAAAATCAAGCTAAATTAGGGAGTAAAATCATATAAAAACTAGACATATCATTTATTGTAGGTGAAAGGAACATTGAAATAGAAACAATGTGCACTGCATTGTGGTGGGCAGGCACTTGCTGCTCGTTCTGCCAAAATGTTGGAAGATTTGTGACGGGCTATCTGGTCACAATTTTGTCACAGTAAGGGACTTTTGTGATAGAATATCCGTCACATGGTCAGAATTTTTTACGGATATTCCGTCACAAGCCTTCTTCCTAGTCAAACAAAGTTAACATGTCAAGAAAGAAAGTTTGATGCGATTCCATCAAAATTATCTTGACCAATTGACTTTCCTTTTGACCTGGAAGATGGCCTGTAACGGGCAATCTGTCACAAGTCCGTAACAATTTTTTTGTGACGGAATATCCTTCAAAACTCTTGTTTTTGTGACAGAATTTTGTGACGGGTTATCCATCACAAATATGAATTAGTGACGAAAAAAGTTGGATTCGTAAGGGATTCAGTCGTCACAAATCCCGTGTTTTTTAAGTGATAGCTATGTTAACATCAGGCAACAATTACCGACTACGACCAAACTGTAACTTCACTTCTAACAAACAAAAGTTATGTTTACATATTTCAATAGCAACTACAAACATCAACTAAAGTTAAGTATAAGTACATCTTAGACTTCGCGAAATCGGGCCTACGCAAGTTTAAAAGAATAGAAAAGTTTTCTGAGATAAGTTTATGTCGAAAAATCGACCAAATATGTCTAGAATCTTGGAATAGGTTGTTATCAGCCTAAGATAAAGAAAGAAAATGTAGTTATAAACCGAAAAAATGGGATGTGCTTTTTCGCATACGATTTTTACTCTTTCACATACAAACGACTTTACCCTTATCATTTTTTCCCACCATCACACCGTTGATTTTTTTTTCATCTCCCTCCCTTCACCTGCGGCACCCACCTTCCGGCAACCCACCCTTCGGCGACCACCGTCCCCTTCTCTGGCTACCCTAGTTCGACATATGTTCTCTCTGATAGTAATTCAGCATTTGTTCTCTCTGATAGAGTTGTCTCTCTCGATAGCAGATAGCCTATTCAAATACTTGAGCATTTCACTCATTTAAATCCTCCATTTAGGATGTCAAATTGTACACTAATTGGTTTGCATCTGTATGTTAATGCGTCATGTATTTTATATGCCACAAAGTTCTTGATATAATTGATAATCATTGATAAAGAACCTCCGCGTGCAGTGTAATCAATAAACAACTTAAGTACTTCATTAATTGAAAATTTCTTATTCATTGTCAAGTTTTTAGAGCAGTTAGGGTCGATTTTAGGGAAAATGTACATATAAAAGTAAATTTGATTAGGTTTATCAAAAAAGGGTATGATAAGAAAAGTTAATGAAAAAGTGTATGTGAAAGAGTAAAATTCGTATGTGAAAAAGTAATGCAAGTACTCCACATACGAATTTTACTCTTTCACATAAACTTTTTCATTAACTTTCCTTATCATATCATTTTTTTCTAAACCTAATCAAATTTACTTTTATATCTACATTTTCCCTAAAATCGACCACAACTGCTCTAAAAACTTGACATCGGTGCTCAAGCGAAGAAGAAGACCTAGCTCGATCACCTACTTCGCTCCTCCCCACGCTCTCAATATACGTGGAGTTAAGTGGGCGGCCGAGCGGATATTGCATCGTTTATTCCATTCCACTTTTGGAATGGCTTGAAAATAATGCAAGTAACAATTATACTCATTCTCCATTCGAATGGTCGCTACAGTTTGTCCTCACTTGTTGGTGGATATAGAGATGGTGAAACAATGTTTGTGTTTGGTCGAGACGAAGATGTATTGATTAGTCCGAGAGAATTTATATTCGGCGAATTTAATAATATCAAAGTTGATCTTGATCACTTCTCGCTCTTTATTATCCCTCGTAAAGGTTTGGGTAGTCATGAAATATCCATCAGATGGCTCCCCCATTCACGGTTGGGTACTACTTAATACAGACAATAACGCATCAAAATGTAATCCCGGTCTTGCTAGTAGTGGTGGTATCTTTAGGGATGAGACGGGTAATACCTCTCTAGCTTTATGTGAGAGGTATTTTTTATTTAAAGGTTAGGAAATATTTTTTTGAACGAAGAGGCAAATTCTTTTGAACGGTCCGAATTGCATTATGCATCCATCGAACGGTTACAAATTTATGCATAAAAATAAAGATTAATAAAGTATAAATGAGAATATATTATTTAATGGGTTTGTGAAAGAAAATTAAGAGAAAGAAATGGAGATGATCTTAATTCCATGACATGATCTTTAATTTAAAGGCTACATTCTCTTAGCCGTCCTAGGATACTAAATGAGATTTGATATTTATGGTCGGTCACAGATTCTCATTTATTACGAAAATACTCACTGATATAGATAGGACAAATATTTGGTTATTTCATGAACATTTCACTTTTGTTTTATTCAACACATTTAGCCCATTTTAACCTTAAAACGGATGTATCTGTCTATGATGCATTACTTTGTTGATTTATGCACATTCTGATGTATCTGTCTATGATGCATTACTTTGTTGATGTAACCTTAAAACAAATATCTGGTTCACTTTTGTTTTATTTAACACATTAAACCCATTTTAACCCATTTTAACCTTAACACTAGTTGTTTTATGCTTTAGTATGATGCATTACTTTGTTCGTGTGTCACATATCCGACCCTTCAAAATACTTTGACACTTTATTTTAGAAAAAAACCTTGAAAACTTGGCGAAAAAATATATGCGTAACTCCAACACCGTGTTGTGTCTTACACTTGAGGACGAGTTCGAGTAACATAGCTCGATACATTAATTCGTCTAAATAAGATCTTAATCCCAAACAAAAAACCCCGAATTGAGTATATCTCAAAAGGGAAACACAAATCCATTCCAAACAACTACTAAAAACTGATACGCTAAATATGCAAAAGCTTACCTGCCAAACGAAATTATCACCGAATTCGCGAATATATCTCCTTAAAGATCAGAGGTATTACCGCCACAAGTGCGAAACTACGGGTGCATCTTAGGAATGAGAGGGTTGCAAATGGTCTTGAGCTCTTCCAACTTGTCCTCAAACTTTGAGCTGTTAGTGAGATTGCAATTCCATTCTAGCCATTGAATTGTCTGCTCAAGTGCATCCTGTAATTTCTTCTTCTTCTCGGCTTCTATATCACCTCAATCATCACTCAAGATGTCCCAAACATTGTTGACATAGTTCTCTAACTTCGCCTTGGCATCTTCACCTTCTTTTGATCCATACCGTCTGTAATAAACTCTTTAGCCTCCTCGACCATCCTATCAATCTCCCCCTTGGAAAGCCTCCCACTGTGTTCGCTGATGGTTATCTGGTTCATACGACCAGTGCTTTTCTCATGAGCTATCACAGTCAAGATGCCATTGTTATCAATCTCGAAAGAACACGTTACACTAGGAACACCTTTTGGAGCTCGGGTAACCCCACTAAGCTGAAAGCTACCCAATAAGTTGTTTTCCTTAGCAATGCTTCTCTCACCCTCGTACACGTGAAATGTAATTACGGTCTGATAATCGTGAACCGTAGTAAAGTTTTTCTCCATTTTTGTTGGGATTGGCGTGTTCCTTGGAATTACAACGGACATCCCACCACCATAAACCTCAATGCCAAGAGAAAGCGGGGTCACATCCACAAGCATAACATGTTGGTTGTGGCGAACACCAGTTAAGACAGCTGCATGAATAGCTGCCCCATAAGCTACAGCCTCATCTGGGTTCAGGGTTTTGCAAATCCCTTTTCCATCGAAGAAGTCCTGCAACAACTGCTGAACCTTGGGAATACGGGTCGACCCACCAACAAGAACAACCTCATCAATCTCTCTTTTATTCAATTTGGCATCCCTTAAGCAGCATTCAACAGGTTCTAAACAATCTTTAAACAAATCCATGTTCAATTTCTCGAATCTGGCACGAGAGATGATTGAAGAGAAATCAATGCCCTCATAAAGGCAATCAATATCAATAATAGTCTCTGTAGATGATGAAAGAGCTCTCTTTGCCCTCTCACAAGCAGCCCTCAATCTCCCAAGAGCTCGAGGATTCTCGCCAATATCCTTACTGTGCTTTGCCTTGAATTCGGCCACAAAATGGTTTACCAATCTGTTGCCAAAATCCACTCCACCAAGGTGAGTATCACCACTTATAGCTTTAACTTCAAACAAACCCTTACCAAGAGTCACCAAGGAGACATCAAAAGTTCCACCTCAGAGATCAAACACCATCACATTCCTCTTAACCTCATTGCTCTCAACAGCCTTATTCTCAAGACCATAGGCAATTGCTGCAGCTGTCGGCTCGTTTATGATTCGGATCACATTCAGCCCAGCAATGATCCCAGCATCTTTAGTCGCTTGACGCTGGGAATCGTTGAAATAGGCAGGAACGGTAATGACAGCATCCTTAACTTCGGAGTCAAGGTAGGCCTCTGCAGTCTCTTTCATCTTCATGAGCACCATGGAGGAAATCTCTTCTGCAGAGTAATGCTTTTCGACGCCCTTATAAGTGACAACAATCTCAGGCTTGCTGTCTTTTAGAGGACAAGAAATCACCTTAAAAGGCCAGAGTTTAAGGTCGCTTTGGACTGTTTGATCAGTGAATCTCCTACCAATGAGCCTCTTTGCATCTGACATAGATAAGAACAGAAAACTAATTATAAAATTCAGAAAAACGACCGAGGGGATATTGTTCATACTGAACATTGGATCATTAAAAATTCATGAATATACTTACTCGAGAAGTCGAAGGAAAATCAAGAGAAACTGAAGTGTAAAAAGAATTGAACTGTTTGCAAAGTAGGCAATGCTAACATTTACTTACTCGTCCAATAATGAAAAGATACAAAAGTACTCCGTACTTCATTCCCAAACGCATCATCCAGCTAAAAGAACTTTTGTGTTAGAGAGTACTAATTAGATACTCCTATATTAAAAGGACTTGGAATTTATTCGGAAGATTTAAAGGGAAAATTTGGAATTGTACAAGTTACACCGTATTAGTGTTTTTATTAACGTGTATACTAAGTGCAAACATTTATAACCTAAATGTTGTGACATTTACAAAAATTTCTCATCAATTATGGTAAAAATGAATTTCTACTTTTAACACAAATTCTGGTTTAAGATAAATTCTTGTTTTAAGACGAAATGTTAATAAATAGAACAAAAGTAAAATGCTTGGAGATGAAGAAGATATCTGTCCTATAGACAAGTTGAATACTAATTAACCCGTTTTAACCTGACCGTCTTATAGATGTATTACCGCGTATGATGTAGTGGCAAGTGTTAAAAAGACTTAAATAGAAAGTTTGATGATCTAATCAAAATACACTACTTCGTTTAATTACTAGTACTCTAGTCTTTTCACTCGTTTGCAAGTACCCTCCTTCCAACTCATGTAAATTTCATAAATTGTTACTTAGAAGCTAGTTTTGGCGTAATTCAACTTGTATTGCTTTGAGGTTAGTTTCACTTTAATGTCGTCAGGTTTAATTTGAGCCATTTACACATTTTAGTGCTTAAACTCCGTAAAAAAATCATAATTTCTTGTAATCTAAAATGAAGTACGAAGTATATATTTTGACTTTTGAGCATGATAAAGTAGGTCTTTCGCAAAATTATGTGAACATTTAATAATATGGGCAGGACTGCAGGAGTGTAACCGAACCAATTTGAAGTTTAAGCTTGAGCTTGAAATCGGCTCAGAACTCTCCGAGCTTAAAAATTCAAAGCTCATAATCGGATCGGAATAGGCTTAGGCAGTCAGGCTCCGACTCGAGCTCCATTTAATCATTATTTTCGTTTAATTTCACTTTTTAAATCAAATCATAAATAAATATGTTTGAAGATAAATACTCGTAATAAACCAATTAAATGTAACATTTATATAATAAAAATATAATCATAAATGTTCAAATAATATTAAATAAGAACAAATATAGTTGCAAAATATAACACTAAATAATAAAAAGAACAGAATGAGCCTAAACCGAGCTTCCAATCCGAGCTTTATTAAGAGTGGAATCGGATCTGATTTGGTCATGTTCGACTCAAAATCGGCTCGAAACCAGTTTTGGCCAATTTCGAGTCGAGCTTTAATTTGACCGAGTTAATTCTGAAAGCTGTACGAGCCGGCTCAAATCATTTACAGCCCTATATGAGTATTTAAAACAATATCGATTATTTTGCATGCAACATCAAAGCAAAGCAACTAAAGAGAAAGAGGAGAAAAAAAAAAGAGAGAACCGTAAATAGTATTAGTAGGGTTGATGGAAACTTGATTTTTAGCAGCTTCACCAACAAGCCTCTCATGTTGAGAGAAAGCGACACAAGACGGCGTCGTTCTGTTGCCTTGGTCGTTGGTGATGATTTCAACACGGTCATGCTGCCATACTCCTACACATGAGTACGTCGTCCCGAGATCGATTTCTATGGCTGCACCTTTTCTTCCATTTCCCGCCATTTTCACTCAGTATTTAATTAATTAATTATTGTGTGCTACTTGTTAATTTTTTATTTTTTTTTAAACAATGAATGTGGAAAGTGATTTGGAAAGGGTAATTCTTATGTCTTCTCAACTTTTTTTTATGCCTTTGAGTTTCCCAACCTCACCGTCACTCTGATTTGTAGTCCACTAGACGGCACAGTGCACACATTCAAAAATTAAGTAATTATTGTTTGAGAGTATTGGAGTTAGAGACCGGAATTGTTATATCACGCCCCTTGTTTTATTTGTTACGCTTTCTATTTTTTTTTTCTCTTTTATCATTTCCACATCCATACCCCATTTTTTGTATTAAAAAAAAATACGATGTAATAGTTATCGTTATATCAAAGATGAATTTTAGAGACGGTTTTTATTAAAATAATTATAGTGTTATCGTAATTGAGTTTCGCTATCAAATTAAATATCATTTTATCGTAAATGTATTTAGTTTGGAAATGATTTTTAAATAAGTAGTTATTTTTTATCGTGATTGATTTTTGGGGACGGTTTTTAGAGTAACTAATATCGGTTCATCGTAAATGAGTTTGGAGATGGTTTTTTTAATAACTAATTTAATATGTATGGCGTTCAACGAGTATGGTTTCTAATAACTAACTAGTTTAATTTCCCGTGAAAATCACGGGATATTTTAACTTTTGATTAATAATTGTTTGCTCACGTAAATTTTATTTACTGTTTTCAATAGTGGGTTAATATTCACTTTCTTCTTTAATAGTTTTTTTTGTTATTGTAACCTATTCTCATTTTACATTTTTAATCGAATGATATCATTTTTTGCTCGAATTCAAAATGATATTTTTCTTTGTCCAACTTTATTAAAATAATAATATTATAAAAATAATAAGTAATGCTAGCCATATTTAAAAATTATATTTTAAGTATGAAAATAATAATGATAATATTTAAGAATTATAAATTTTTTTCACTCATTTTTCTTAACAATTGTAATGTTTAATCAAATAAATAACAATTGGAATAAGATAAGTATAATAGATAAAACAACATTCATTACCACATTAAAAATTCAAAATTATAAGATACTAGATTTCATGCCCGTGCGATGCACGGGTTTACGTTAATGTCATTTTCGTAATTTTCCTATACCAGTTAACTTATAAAAATAAACTTTTGAAGTTTTAAGATTATAATAGAATATACTCCGTAATTTTTTAAAAAATAATATTGATATATTGATTCAACTTATTCTATTTTAAACATATGTTACCAACCTTGTCGAGTCTCAAGTTATATTTGATCTATATTATGACTCGAAAAATGATTCAAAGTACCTAAGAATTAAGCTCACTAAGACAATGTTTAAGAAACTCAAAAGATTTTGGGTTGTTCACCGCACCTTATGCTAGTTGTTCGATATAGACTATTTATAGTTATTAGTATATTCACCACACATACATTATTTTTCAATGTGAGATATATAACATACTAAGAATTACACAAAGTATATGCAAATAATATGATATTCTATACTGTAATGATAGCATTTTTTTTTATCACAAATCTAATTATATTATTTTCATAATTAATACAAAATTTTAAGAGCTCTCTAAAATAATAATATCTTCGTCTTAATCATTTGTTTGCCTTTGACTAAAATACTCCTAAAAAAAGGCAAACAAATGACCGGGATGAAGGGCGCTGTATTTGAGAGACTTAAATGACTTTGGGTTCATCTAAGTTGAAAGATGACTCATTTTCACAATATTTTTGTGAATTGAATGTACAAAATTTTATATACAAACTATAAACACCACTTGAATATAATATAGGAAAATATCATTGAAATCGCGTGATCATCCCAGCTTATGATATTTCTCCGATGTGGGACAATTATTCTATTTATACATAGTATATTAACCACACTTACATTACTTTTCAATGTGAGACAAATAACAAATTTGGTAGTTACGATTAAAATTATTATATACGATACTTTCCTAGATTAATTTTGATGATGTAAATTTCATTAAGGTAGAAATAATAATACAAACTTTTAAAATCTCTGAAAGATAATACTTGAAAGATTCAAAAGATTTTGGGTGAATATCTAAGTTGAAAGATGACTCATTTTCACTATAGTTTTTGTGAATTAATGTAAAAAAATTTATATACAAATTATAAACACCACTTAAATATAATATAGGAAATGTATATTGAGATAAATAAAATATTTTTCACTTTATTTTTTAATGATATTTTCCTAAATTAATTTTTGATGATGTAAGTTTCACTAATGTGGATACAGATTTTTAAGAGCTCTCTAAGATAGTATTTAAGAGACTCAAAAGATTATGGGTTGATATCTAAGTTCCAAGGATGAATCTTATTTATAATTATAGGATCACCCTAGCTTATGATAATTTTCTGATATGGGACAATATACTATTTATACGTAATATATTTACCACACTTGTATTATATTTCAATGTGGGACAAATAACTTATTAAGTAGTACACTATCAAAATTATTACTTATATAGGATATTTTCCTAAATTTTCTAAATTAAGTTTGATTATGTAAATTTTACTATTGTTTTAATAATACAAAATTTTAAAGGTTCATTAAACCAATACTTAATAGACTAAATCACTCCTATTTATAATCATGATTAGTATATATATTTTCTAAAAATACATTATTTTTCAATGTGAGACTAATAACACATTAAGTAGTTTATCATCAAAATTATTATTTATGATAATTTTCTAAATTAATTTTTAATAATGTAAATTTAACTATTGTGAGTTTGTGACTATTATAATTCCATTTTGGTAAGAGTTATCCAAAATAATGATTAAGAGACTTAAAAAATTGTAGGTTTATACCGAAATTCAAGGATGACTGATATTTATAAACATATGATCACCTTATGTTATAATAATTTTTCAATGTGGGACAATTTACAATTTATAAGTAATATATTCACCACACATACATTATTCTTCAATGTGGGACTAATAACAAACTAAGTATTACACCATCTTTTTTCATATAATATTTATTTCTTAACTGTTACTACACTGTTATATTAATATTAGAATAATAAAAAAATATTTTAAATGTCATTTATTAAATTTTTAAAGTCATTTATTAACATAACAATATAAAAAAATAGTTTAAAAGCTCGTGCGATTATCATATTTATGATCACTCCACTTAATGATAATTTTTTAATGTGGTACAAATTTTGATATTGATACGTAGTATAAATTCACAAGTCACGTTACCTACATTGTTTTTTTCAATGTGGAACAAATAACACATTAAATAGTTTACCATCAAAATTATTATTTATGATATTTTTCTAAATTAATTTTTAATGATGTAAATTTCATTATAGTGAAAATTATAATACAAATTTTAAGAGTTTTGTAAGACAATATGTAAGAGGCTCAAAAAATTTTGGGTTGAAACTTTAGTTCCAAATATGATTCCTATTTGTAATCATAAGATCACCCACCTTATGCTGATTTTCTGATGTTAGACAATTTTACTATGTATAGGTAATATATTCACCACAACTACATTATTTTTCAATGTATGACAAATAATATACTAAAAATTACACCGAATATGTTCAAATAATATGAGTTTCTATACTTTTCAGGGTTTTTTTTCACCACGAATCTAATTATATTATCTTCATAATTTTTTTTTACAATACTTCAATTTTTTTTAATAATACCTTTTAAAATTAATTTTTGATGATGTAAATTTAACAATTGTGAAGATAATAATAGACAAACTTTTAAGAGATCTCTAAGACAATACTTAAGAGATTTAAAATATTTTAGTTTGTTATATAAGGTCCAAGAATGATTCCTATATTTAATCATAGGATCACCCACCTTATGTTAATTTTATGATGTGAGACAATTTTACTATTTATACATAGTATATTCATCACATCTACAAACTTTTTTAGAGATCTCTAAGGCAATATTTAAGAGATTCAAAATTTTTGGGTTGATACATAAGGTTTAAGGATGACTCCTATTTATAATCATAGGATTACCCACTTTATTATTTTTTCAATGAGGGAAAATTCTATTATTTATATGTAATATTTTTAGCACATCTACATTATTTTCCAATGTGGGACAAATAATAGTTATGAATTTAGCTTTTATTTAAAGAGTTTCTAAAAAGTTGAAAAGTTGATAATATTATTAGGAAAATAATTAATTTAAAAAATATAATCAAAATTTAAGAGTTTAACCATAACTTGGAAAATATATGTATGAATATAATATTGAAAAGTTGATAATATTAAAATTCAATCTTTATATAATATAATATAATTTATTTAATATTTAATTAGCCTAATAAAATTATGTGTAAATAGTTTTATCAATAAAAAATAAAATAGTGTTTTGAAATAGTTGGAGACTCTCTCGTTGCCTGAAAAAAGCCTCTTTTATATATATACTAGATTTAATGCCCGTGCAATGCACATGCCTAGATATAATATCGCCTATTTAAACTATCTATAAGGCAAGCAATAAATTTTAATTGTGAAAAAAAAATTATTGTTGTCGGATTTTTTTATTATGATCATGATTTAAACTAAAAGAATTAATGTTTATGGTTGAACCGGAAACTATATTCAGAATTTGATTTGCATGCTTGTAGTTTTTTCATATGGAGACTTTTTTACTTTTATTTTCATAATTGCGACCTTGCTTGTTCTCCACGTATATCTCCGCTACTGGCTGTAGTTATACTTGCCCCTCTTACTCAATCCTCATTTACCTTATAACTGTTGGCATTTTGATCAAACTTAAAACCCACAAATTGTGTGCATCAACCTTATTAGTGCGACTTCAATCAGTTTCATTTGACAAAATCTCGTGGTTATGTGTCTCATAAACTCCAATAGAGCTCTCACTTGTGTGATGCACACACGCTTAGCTGTAGTAGTCTAAGTTTTTTATAAGTCAAGTTTATTAACAGTATTCTTAATCGTGCCTCAATTAATGATATATATGTAAACGAAACCTTAATTAGAGGTTGTTTGGTTGCCATCTAAGGAAGTCTAATTCCTACATAATGTAGGAAGTCACTTACCTAGCCCCTCCTAGGTAAGTGCAACTTCCCACATGAATTCACTTCCCACATGGCAACCAAACAATTTTATGCAATTCACATGAATAGCAACTTCATGTGAATTCCATCTTCCCGGGAATTCCATCTTCCCATGTTGAACCAAACAACCCCTTAGTCTAATACTTTTAATATCGATCGTATAATTCCTTTAATCGTGTCACCGTCACCTTGTTTAATACATATGTACTCTTACGGGGATTATTGGAATATGTATGTTTGCATGATTAGATGGAAAAAAAAGAACAATAGCTCATATGATATAACTTATATTGTTCAAAATCGGTCTTAAGAGAAGCTTATAGCTTCAACTAAAATACACCTCATGGAGAAAGTTCTTGAATACTATAATCTAGCGGCTCTCCTTACATCGACACTTATTCCAATCACGGCTCAAACTTCTCAAATACTAAATTGTCTCATGATTGTAATATGATGTATCATATACGTCCAATATTTCCTCCTTCAAATTTTGGGGGAATCTCATCTTTATTAACGGGTTCAAAAGCTTTGGATAACTGTGTCATATAATTGTTGTATATGACTTACTCATCATACATTAATAAACCCTGCAAATTAGTTGAGCTAACACAAACAATTATTGGAAATAGATTATCGAATCATATGAATGTAAAATTTGTATAAACTATTAGTAGAATATAGAAAATACTTTATATTTAGATGAGATTTTTTCAATACTATTTATATCATGGCCTGAAAATACCGTAAGAATCTGTCCGATTTTTTTTTAAATTTCTCTATTTATTATAAGAAAACTCTAATAAAAAAACAGACTACAATGTACATGTTAAGATCATTCTTGTAAACTATACGTACAACAGTAAAGAATCATAGTAGAAATCGTGAAAGCACAAGATCAGAATAATGTAACAAACATGACGAAGTTGCATTTTTTCAATACAAATTTTTTTGTTAAGTATTTCTTCTTTGTCTACCTATTAATGCATGCCCATTAAAAGTGAATACACTGGTTACCAATTATTCCCATAGTGGACGCTGAGATTTCCCGATGATTTACGTAAAATTGTCAATCGATCTGATCTATCTCCTTCCCTGCAAATAAACAACCCAAAAAATCAAATATTAAAACCAATTTAAAACATGTAGCAAAAAAATTATATTGAGAGGGGAATACAGTTGCATGTGTAGGATATGATGTGCGTGGTGCCATGAGTATATATACACAATTAGTTAGGATTGCTTTTTAATAAGAATTTTATCTTATACTAACTAAACTCTATAATAAGAATTACAATAGCATAGGACTTTTAATATATTGGCTTGCTTCACAGCTTCACGTAAATACGTATTGTTATAGTCTTTTGCAACTTCTTTAGTATTTTATAAAGCTTGGAGACTCTAATATCTCGAGAGTAGTTCGTTCAAGTTGGAGACTCTATAATCGCTCGAAAAAAGCTTCCTTTAATAATATAGATAGATATTGATTTTACTTTAAGTACAATGAAAGTATAGATTTACCTTTTTAACCAACTTCATAAAAAATAGAGAATATACAATATTATTTACGCTAAACTTATCTTATTCAATATTTGTAATGTGTTGCGAATATCAATTCTAACAAATTCACTACACAAAATATAGAGAATATATAAAACATTCTAAAATATTATATCATATACTATTAAAAATATGAGACTAAAAACTAAGGTTATGATTTGGTCAAGCTAGGATTTCATTCACCAAAGTTTGACCTCCCCTTCATAGATAATTATATTCAATCATCGACGATCTCAAGTGTCTTAACAATTGTAATGTTTAATCAAATAAATAACAATTGGAATAAGATAAGTATAATAGATAAAACAACATTCATTCTCACATTAGAAATTCAAAATTATAATATATTTTACTCATTATTAAGTACAATGAAAGTATGGATTTACCCTTTTAACCAACTTCATAAGAAAATGGAGAATACACAATATTTACGCTAAACTTACCTTAGTCAATATTTGTAATGTGTTTCTAATATCAATTCCAACTAATTCACTACACAAAATATAGAGAATATACAAAACATCCTAAAATATTATATCATATACTATTAGATATATGAGACTAAAAAACTAAGGTTATAAATTTGCCAAGCTAGGAATTCATTCACGAAATTTTGACCTCCCCTTCATAGATAATTATGTTCAATGATCGACGATCTCAAGTGTCTTCATTAAAATTCAACAATAGCTCTACTTCTCTCTTATCTCTTCATTTCTTGCCTATTTGATCTCAACTCACGACAAAGCAAAGATATGAAATTTTTAATTTTGAAAAATCAAATGAAATAAATAGGTGAAAATTAACAACCGCTCTTTAATTTTATTTCCTAGGAATGTGCTAAACTTCTTATCAATTGATTTTCTTTTATACTTGAAACTTATTAAATTGATTTCATAACCGTAGAATATGAAAAGTTTTTCATTGAAGTATGTTTATGAAAGGCACTAATGCTTGGGAAATGAAAATTTACATAATATGAGTAATTAGTATATTGATCACTACATTGCCTTTTCATCTTTTATTTTTTGCTTTAAAAAAAAATAGAAGAAGATTGATCTATCATGTAATTGTAGCACGCCATGTGTCATTCTATTAACTATTCAATCTAGCCTTTTTATATTATTGTATAGATTTAATACGTATGACGTTCAACAAGTATAGTTTATCGTTCGAATGCCAATTATTGATGTTAATTTGCGACGATTTCAGAAGCGGAAGACGGAAAAAAAAACTAATAATTCGAAAATCATCCCAAATGAAAATAAAAAGACTGGATTTAAAAAAAAAAGTGACCCTAACGTGTAGTCCACACGTTTTGGCCTGGCCGAGAGGTGTAGTCCACACGTTTGGGTCACTTTTCCGTTTTTTTTTTTTTTAAGTTTAAGACTTACTTTTTTTTACGGTTTTATTTTTAAATTGAGTCGTAATGTATGTCGTAGTGTTGTTTTAATATATTTCTATCAAGACGAGTAGGAAAATTACCTTTAAAATTTGTATAAATTGTTGAATATTAGTTTGTTTATATAGATTATGTAGTTTGTTTATATTGATTAAGTAAGTTTTATTTCGTTATTGAAGTAAAGTGTTAGTTTTGAGATGATTTTAATCGTGTTGAACTGCGGTCCATCCCCGTTATATGAATCGTTGTTGAACTATGTTTCTCGTTATACGTACTAAATAATTAATTATAAAAATGGTCAGCATTACTTATTTCAATAAAACGATATTTACGTTTTTTTTAGTGTTGAAATGTTTTAGAGAGATAAAAGGGTAAAATAGGAAATAAAAATAAAAGAGGGGCGCAACAAGTAAAATAGGGGGCGTGATATAGCAATTCCTGTTGAGCGTCTCACATTATAAGACGGTTTATTGTATAAAATTCAATCTTTTATCGAATGAACTTTTGTAGAAAAATAGCGTCTCATGGTGTAGATTAGGGGTGTTCAAAACCGGTTCGGTTAACCGAACCGGTTAAAAATGCCGGTTAACCGCTTAACCGGTTCACTAAAAAACCGAACCGAAACCGAACCGAATTTAACCGGTTAATTTCGGTTCGGTTAACCGATTTGAACGGTTCGGTTAGCCGGTTAACCGAACCGACTTAAATTAAACAAATTAATTAAGCAATCAAAATTCCATCTCAGATTCTCAGCCATTGATAATGTAATTTGTAGTAAATTAATTTTATATGAGATTTAAATTAGCCTTTAGACAATTAGACAATTAAAAAGAGAAGGAAGATGAGACAAAGAGTACCTGAGGGAAGAGACGGATTTGGACGACGCACGACGACGCAAGGCGATGCACGGCAGACGACGGTTCGGCCTACGACGCACGACGCACGACGGAGTGAATGAAGAGAAGGAAAATCAGGAAGAAGGCAATACAGAGAAGGAAGAAAGCAAGACAGAGAAGGAGTGCGGAGTGCCGGACGGACGAACAGGAAGATTGTGAGGGAGGGAGGCGGAGTGCCGGAGTACTGAATGAAAGAATGAAGAGAATGAAGAGAATGACTGACTTTGTGTCTTTGTGAGGGAGGGAGGCAAAGTAAATGAAGAGAATGAAGGAATGACTGACTGAATGTATTGTTAGGGTTTCTATTAATTTGATTTAATTTTTTTTTTTTTTTTTTCTTATAAATTTCGGTTCGAACCGGTTAACCGAATATTTAGTAATGCTAACCGAAACCGAACCGAAATTAACCGGTTAAATTCGGTTTGGTTAACCGAAGCAAATTTATTTTACGGTTCGGTTAATTGAACCAAAAAAATGTGCGGTTAACGGTTTTTTCGGTTCGGTTTTTACGGTTCGGTTATTTCTGAACACCCCTAGTGTAGATCATGTTCTTTTTTGCTGATAGGAGGTGAAAAGAATGGAATGGAGCTGAGTTCAACTAAATTAAACTGAATAATATTAAAGTAAGAGTTAATTTGTTAATAGATGAGCTTAACTTAACTTCACTGAATATAGCCGACTTGAACTGAAATTAGATAGCTGAAATTAAACAAAAGTGAACTGAGCCTAAGACTGTCTTATTCTATTTCTGTAAGAACGAACAAAAATTCACAAGAATATTTAGAAAGATCATAATCTTTCTTACTACTAAGAGAATAAGAGATTCTCGTAATAGTTTTCCGTCTAAACACATTATTTACTCAAAATCATGAGCCTTTATTTTGGATGCTAGTTATTTAAGGATCATCTCAATTACCTTTTCTCTCCATTACCTTCCATTACCTCTAATAAAGCAATATAAAATCATTATTCTCCTTCCACCTCAACAAACACTCGACCGTTGGATGTTCCGGAACAAAATCTCGTCCGTTGAGAGGTAATGGAGAGGATCTTTGCTCAATTATAACATGCACAGTTGAGAGGTAACGGGGCTAGTGTCTTTCCATATCCTCTTACTACCAATATTGATAATGATAGTACCCGTGATCTTAATTAATCTTTTGGTTAAGAATTTCATAACCCCTGATAAGCAATTAATGGGATGTTTGTAAATTGTCTGACTTAGTAAATAACGAGATTGTTACTCAAATACTCCCTCATATTCTGAGCAATGTTCCCCCTTTCCATTTTCGTCTATTCAAAATAACTTCCCCCTTTCCTTTTTTGGTAAACTTTTATACTTATTTTAATCACATTACCCCACTACAATACCCATACTTTATCTTATTTTAATCACCTTACCCCACAACAATAATTATTTTAATCACTTCACTCCACAATAATACCGCACAATACATTCCCTCTCTTCAATCACCTTACCCCACTACATTATTTTTGCTTATTTAATTAAAATCCTTAAAATTTGTGCAAAATGAGAAAGGGAAGAAAGCTTAGAATAGGAGGGAGTAACTAATATTCCATTGCCACATTATGATATTCCATATACCCTCCTTTGGGGTTTGTCTCTGGATGGAAATTTGTCTACCAAAACGACTACATGATTAGCACAAGGTTTGTTCGACCAAAATATTGACAAATGTGAATTTTACTGGATTTGGAAATTGAATATTCCCCCAAAGCATGAGTTTTTTCTCTGAAAAACTTGTGTTGACGGCCTCCCTACTAAAGATAGGCTTCTTATAATAAAAGTCATATTAATATATCACCTCATTTTATATTGTGTAATCATACATTCGAAAACAAAGATCACTTCTTTTTCGAATGTCCTTTGATAGGTATTGTTATACAAGGCATGCACATAACAAGCTTTAACTCTTTTTTGCAAATTATGACAGCCTTTCAAGTGAACGTTTTTTAATAATGAAACTCAATTATCTCAAAAACTTAATTCCAAAGGATGATTTCACTAAGATTATTTTTTTTGGTGGAGTGTGTGGTTTTATAAAAACGTTAATAATGTTCATATCAATATCAACAAACTTATTATTTTATGTAACAATAGCATTAAGATTTGGAATTAGACTAGAAATAAAGATACCAATAATCCCGATAAAGACAAGTCCGGTTGAAACACTTCTAATAGGAAAGATATTTGGTGGGGAAACTCTACAAGCGGTTTTCTAAAGCTAAATTTTGACGGATCGAAAATAGATGGAAATAAAGTTGTAGGTTATTGTATTAGACATCATAGTGACAAAGTTATCTTGTTAGGAGCAAACCAGTGCGGATCTAATAGCATACTTGATGCAGAAGCACTCGCTTTAAAAAAAGGCATTTTAGCATCTAAATACTTAGGAATTTCAAAACTAATTGTTGAAGATGATAATTTGTGTGTTATTAACCCGCTCCATAGTAACTGGCAAATACCGTGAGAAATTTCAAGTATTATGCAAGATGTGATGGTAGACCTTCATTCCTTCGAGAGAGTGCATTAACAATTGCTTTCCCGAGGCCAACAAAGTTGCTGACTTTATGGCCTCTATTCGACATTCTTGTCCAACTCTTCCGAGGTGGTTTGAAAGCCGGTGCCTTCAACTTACCTCCCTCATTCGAAATAATAAGATAAGTTGATCATATCCTAGAGGATTAATCTTGTTTTCTTATCTTATAAAAAAAATAAAAAAATAACATATATATCAACATTTGATACTACTTTTCCACTAGCCCACTTTTGAGTATATAACATGTCCAATTTAAGGTATAAATTTTAATATAGAGATTGTTGTTATGAAATATTATTATATGGATGTCCATATCTTATACGATACTAGAATATACTATCTTATGGAAACTCTACCTCTATTATATGTGTATATATATCCCTTATAATGGAATAATAACATAGGTCCGTCTTCCTTACTTTCTCTCTACCTTCTCTCTATAATTATCTCTCCCTTTGTTTCACAACACGTTATCAGCACGAGCCTAACCAATTGGGTAAATAATTATTATTCAAATATGATAATATAGAGGTTCATATCAGATCTTATTCTATTATTTACTTAAGGTATGTTTACTAATTTACTACTCGTGAAAACCTATGAATCTACGAACTAAGGACTGAGAATTAATCAAACAATTATTGCATACAAAGTATATTATTAAATTGCCACATGCTTATGAAACAATTTTGTAACATTGATTTCTCGATTGCTTCGATCAACTTTTGCATAAATATTTTGTTTATATTTAATTTATGTTTACCTGTCCGTACAGTAACTTTTAATTTAACGTAACATTGTTTAACTAATACTATGAACTATGGGATACTCCTTAATTGCTGCAAACCTGCTAATACGAACAAAAGAACAAAATTTTGCGGTCATATCTCTTACCAAACTTATTGATTATGATTCTTATTGTTTAATCGATCTGCTTCTATGTGGTGTTTGTCTTCCATAGTTCCATGTATACTTAATTATTTACTTAGTTCATTAATCATTATGATTCATATGGTTTAAGTGATTTAGTAAGTTTGGGGTTTAAACTTAGTTATGTGTCGTAATATGTAACAACCCAATAGCTAATAAAATTAATCAAAGAGGATAATTTATAAAGGATCACAATGATTAAAATTTTGTTTGCATATATATACAATCCGGATTAATGAACTATGATGATTATTTTGATGTGATGAAAACACATGTTCCATTTATTTTGTACAATTCTTGTACGTTCCATAGATATGTTACTTGAGTTTAACAACATATGGGTTGATTTTGTATCTTTATAATATATATATCATATTTATCGATCAGTTTTGCTCAGTTATTTCCGCTTGTTCATAAATTATTTTGTTAATTATATTAAATATCGTACGGGAAATAACTCAGATTATCATGAATTGCCTACAATTTTGCTGCGTTTGATATTCTTATGTCACCGAGAAACGAAGAGTTATTCTTTAATATGATAACTAAGTTAATCTTGTATAATTTACATATTATTGGACTTAATTTTTGGAAAAGGACATATCATATAATTTTTGGACCTGAAGTTCCAAAAGATTTATTTTATAAGGATGAGCAGATATGTTCATATTATAACTTTGGCCTGAAGTTCAAGATTTTAAAGGTGTGTAAGAATAATTTAACACCGTCTCATCAATTCATATTTTGAAGTGTAAGTGGCCAGAAGTCCACATGTAAATGCTAGTGGCCAGAAGTTCACAGCTGCGATTTATGAACTGCATTTGGGTTTCAAATGGATAAAGCGGTTTTTATAAAAGGATAAATTATTTCTAAATTGATTCTTGTTCACCTGAAGTTGAACGGCATAATAGATTTGAAATTTGGTTCATTCTTTGAAGTGAATGTGACATCTCATAAAAACTCTGCCTGTAGAAGAGATTGAGAACATGACATTATTGAGCCTAATAATGTGACATTTGGTAAGCCATGTAAAAGAAGTCTAAATTGAGCTTAGTGATGTAGACTTACTGAGCCAAATCAGTTCATTGAAGGATTCATGTGACACATATACTCGAAATTCGATATGAGAAAAGGAAAGTGATATACGAGTTGAAATTTTAATATTCGTACTATGGCCTGAAGTTCATAATATTTAAAGATACTGAAACTATGACCAGAAGTTCATAGTGTTTACATATACTAAATTATGGCCTGAAGTTCATAATAACGTTTACAGATATTGAAACTGTGACCTGAAGTTCACAATGTTTATAAATTCTCACATTTCATATAGTGAGTATTAGTTGAATATCATACTTAAGAATAAACTCAATGTTTGTACATGAATATTTGCAAAATATGAGATACTCTTAAAAGTTGAGAATCATATCAAATCGAATCAAAATCATTCCCTGAAGCGAATGAGATATCATGTTTTGAGTATGAAATATATTTGTCATTCATACAAATAATATAGTCATGTAGACACATTATCGTGTAAGTGCTTAAAACACTATGTGTAGTATCTCGTATACAAGTGACATGTGATCAATTATTAAATATTATGAAAAGAATGATCACTATGATTCGTTGATTTCACCACCACCCTTGACGGGACTGATACATTATTAATTGAGTTTAACTGTGATTATTTTAAGAATCGGTTAAGTTTTGTATTCCTAAAAGGAATTTTGATGTATGATTTGTGCTCATACTACAAGAAAGAGCAATGTATAATATTCCCTAAAAAAATATTGCGATATTATTTTTAGTCTTGCCAATATAAATAAGACATTAGTTAGTGTCTTATGTCACATCTATTTTATCGGGCCAGATACAGAGGAATTATTTTGATATCATATGCGAAATTGCTAACCAGAAGTTTAGCATGTTGAATTGTCAACTAGAAAGTGGCGTGTCATAAATTATACTATCTAGACACGACCAAGTGCTTATGTAAGTTGCCATGATTTTTGGGCAAACTAAGAAAGTTGACATTAAATTGTTGAGATGTGACGATTGAGGCCATCCGGATTCTTATTATATCCGTTTTGATAAACCTGAAGTTTATCCTGGAGAAAAGAGAAGTGCTGAAACTTTCTCGTGTAGAAATTTCATTAAAGGCAAGACACTACAGTGAGATTGACTATATTTGATATTGGAGATATAAACATTACTCAGAAGTTCAATAAAGAACTTAAATGTTCGTGTATGGATTGACACTTTATTGAATGCTTGTAGCCACATAATGATTTTTCTGAGTAGTTCTTGTGATCAGCAATCACATTTTGATTATTATATAAAATCGTTGATCTCCCAAATTGGGCATTGTAATTCGGCACATTAGAAATCCAACTGCATTATATGTTACTCCCCGAAATATTTTGTTATTATACAAAAATGTCCATATAAATTCTCATCGCACTACAAAATAAAGTTCGTTTTGCGACGGATTATTCCGTCGCTAGATAGGGAATTTCCGTCGCTAAAGACTGAATTGCGACGGATTTGCGACGGATAGTGTCCGTCGCTTATTTTCGTCGCAAACAGTAGTAATTGCGACGGATTAATCCGTCGCACATTTTTGCGACGGAAAGTCAAGTTTTTGCGACGGAAAGTCCGTCGCAACTGTTGACTGATTGTTTGACTTGACTGCCACCTGTACAGCCAAGTCAAACATAAAGTCAACAGTTGCGACAAAATTTCCGTCGCAAAAACTTGACTTTCCGTCGCAACTGGTGACTGATTGTTTGACTTGACTGAGACCTGTACAGCCAAGTCAAACATAAAGTCAACAGTTGCGACGGAATTTCCGTCGCAACAACGTGACTATCCGTCGCAAAGATTGACTTTATGTTTGACTTGGCTGTAAGTCAGTCAATGTTTGCGACGGAAATTCCGTCGCAATAAGGCCTGTATTTTCCAGGACCTGGCTGTTTCCTGCATCCCCTCTATACGCGTTAAAACGACAAAAAACCTGCAAATTACAGATGTTTTCCAGCAGTTACGCGTCCAACAAAGTTACTAATGTAACACAAAACCTAACAAAGTTTTGATTTTATATCATAAAAGTAATTAAAGTCTTACAAATAAAAGGTTCAAAGTACCAAATAGTTAACTAATCACTCAAGTCAGTGGAGTGATTGGAAGGAAAGGAGGGAAAGGGGTGAATGGGTTGGACCTAGCATTATCGCCGCCATCATCATCAAAGTCGTCTCGACCCTGGTTAGGACCTCCAGTTCTGCAGTTTTGAGTAGAATTTCTTGCAACCTGACTCAAGTACTCTTCTTTAGCTGCAATCCTTCGAGCCTGCTCGTCGCGCTCTTATCTAAGTGCAGCATTCTCCTTTGACAGCTTAGTAGCCAAACTTGGGTTGCCCTGAGTCGGGTTTGAGGTAGCAACAGAGTGCCTATGATGGTCAAACAAATAATTCGTCGCTGGTCCCAATCCGTAGCATCTTCCTTTCTCGTCAAATCCAGTCTCGTCATAATAGATCTCATTATCGTCAATGTTTTCGACTCCTTGACTTTGAAGCTGAGACTTCTTTGACATGATCTTATTCTGCATCACAAACAAGTTCAGAATTAGTAATTGTCATTTAAATTAAGTAGTTAATGTAATCAAATATATAAATGACAAATTAAACATAAATCACTTAACAAAAAAATGCATAACTTACATAGAGTTGAGCTGGTTTTTTTGATAACCATCCACGGAACGGGTGCTTCTTTGTCTTCTCTAAGACTTGCACGGCATTTGGGATACCAGTTGAAGATTAATCGACCTACAATTTAAATACTTGTTAGTATAACATATATATATAATTAGATAAATAAATAAAAAATGAAAGAAGATTTATATTTACCATTTCGTCCATGATTCTCAAGGTGTTTTTTCTACCCATAATGTGAGTAGGCAACGCCTTTTTCTTCTCTTCACAACCCGACCTACGATTAGCCGCGCCTGATTGAGATCTCGCAACGAAACCAGGATCTTCGACAGGCCTACTCTTAAGCTTTCTAAACAAGTCCAAAGGAATCCAACTCGGCCTGTGCTCCTCGTCTTTCTGCGAGGCTCGGAAGATCATATGACGTAAACGGGTCTTCATGGCGTATTCCCAAGATTTCCTTACCATATCTGTATGGCGAGGATCGAAAGAAACCCTTTGCTATCATGATTAAAAACATAAAGTTAGGAAAATATTAAGTGAATAAATAAAAAAATAAAAAATCAATAACAAAGATAAATTGAGAAAAACAAATTTAAATACATATAATTATAATATTTTAAATAATTATACCTCAAACCAGTTCCACCAAGACGACCGCAAAGTATTTGACGCCTCTTTACAATTTGGCGCATGCTCCTTTTACCCGCAGATTATGGTCTCCGTGATCAGTTTAACCACATCTGCGTCACTGAACCTGAAATTAATGATCATAGTTAAATACATTATATATAAATATTATGATTTTTGAATAATCATAATTATAATTAAACAATTAAAGTAAAAGTGAACTAGTCTTACCATACACCTGTTTCCTCATCCGGATCGAGGCGGACTCTGCGAGTAGTAGTATCCACCTGTGTCGGTGGCACGTTCCTGTCATTCACTTGTTCATTCTCATCCTCCTGCGTTCTGTTTCCTACATTACTAGAACTACCTCTTCTTCGTCCTCCGCCCGCCATATAGAGAAAAACTAAACTATTCAAAGTTGTCATGAATTAACAAACATGTATGTACAATTAAATGACAAGAAACTATATATTGGTATTAATGAATAATAAAAACTATAAATTGTTTTACAAACGCCCACACATTTAGAAAAAGTAGTTTCAACTAATATAAGAATTAACGGTTGTAAATAAACGTCAACTCGCGAATTAACGGTTGTAAATAAACGTCAAGAAATTTTTTGGGACTGTTCGGACCGGGTATAAGTAATGATAGAAACATAAACTGTCTTTTCATACATAGCCAGGGTGGTAAATTGTATGGAGTGAGCATTACCGGCCAGCAGGAGTACGACTTTCCGTATTGACCGAAAGGTGCGAAACCATCAGTATAAAGACCAAGTCGAACATTTCGAGGCTCACTTGCAAAAGAAGGATGAATGCAATCAAAATGTTTCCAGGCCTCGCCGTCACTTGGATGAGACATTATCCCGCTGACACGTGGATTTTCATGATGCCACCGCATCTCTGCCGCAATTAGTTTTGTGGCATAAAGTCGTTGCAAACGCGGTCCTATTGGGAAATAAGTTAAAATATTTTTCCCAACCCTTTTGCCATTTGCATTCTTTTGTTTTTTATATCGATCTCTACCACATTTTCTACACTTATCGAGAAGACTATCATCATCCCAAAACAACATACATCCTATTTCACACGCATCTATCTTTTCATAAGGCAGTTGAAGAGCTTTAAGAATATTTTTGGTTTCATAGAAGTTACGCGTCATAACATGATTTTCAGGAATAATGTCCCCTATAAATGACGCGATACCATCTACACATTTGTGAGAAAAAGGATTATACATCGGAGGTACTACCTCACAGTATTATGATTTTGAGTTTTTGTGCATTTTTTTCGAGCTTTTTAAAGTTAATAAATTAAATTTTAGATCTTATATATGATGGTTTTTGAGTGTTATTGTAATGTTTTTGAGCTTAATTTTTAAATTAATAAACTCAAAAAACTTTATAGTAAAACTATACTATACTCAAAAGCTTTATTGTAAAGCTCAAAAACTATATTCTATGTGGTAGTACCTCAGAGGTACAATCCACTTACTGCACATTTGTGGGGTAAATTGTATTCACATTTCAAAGTTACCAACCGGGAAGCTGACTGCAACAGAGAGATACGACTCCCCTCATACACCGGTTTATTGGCATGTTCCAACATTTTGAAAAAGGCTAGTACATTAGGATTTGGAGATTCATTAACCACTTCGGCGTCAACATTTTCCATTATAATTTCATTAATGTTGTCGCGCAACGCATCCTCCACCATATCCCTATAGGGATTGTCAGACCTCTCCTCAACGGGAAAATTTTCACCATGGCACACCCAATCATAATAGTCATCGCAAAAGCCCCAAAGCCCTAAGTGTTTTCGTACTTCTTGTTCGACTAAAAATTTGCGATTTCTACACTTTACACATGGGCACCTAATTTCCTTACATCTACCGTAATCTTCTTGTTTCTTAACATAATTAATGAATTCATTAACGCCCATTACAAACTCCTGCCTTAATTTTTTATTACAATCCAATCTTTCATACATCCATGCCCGTTGTACTCTTTTCATTTCAAATCTACATACACGTTTATAATTATTATTATCGACTTAAATAAATATTCAAAACAATAACAACAAGAACTAAAAGTTTACTAATAGCAACAATAACAACAATAACTACTAATAATACAACAATAACTCCTATTACACAAACAAACAACAAACAACAAACAACAAACAACAAACAACAAACAACAAACAACCTCCAACCTCCAACCTCCAACCTCCAACCTCCAACCTCCAACCTCCAACCTCCAACCTCCAACAACAACAACAACAACAACAACAACATCTTCCACCTGCAAAAAAAAATAATAATATTCGAGTTCATGGGGTCCTTATCTCTCCAACCTAAACCCATCTTTGAATCTTTCATACCATTAGTAAATACTAATCATTTAATTAATTGTTATGAGACGAAAATTCGGCAGCAATTCCCTACAGTTCTCCAAATACACAATGTTGAATGACTTGTCACTCTCCATATGTATTCAGAGAACATTAAAGGAACTGTCAACCAAACTTAATCGTCAAATAACAATTAAAAAAATGATTAGTATTTACCACCTAAATGACATTAAAGATTCAAAGACAGTCCCAAAACGGGGACTATTCAAGAATTACACCTAATGTATAACTCTTGAACGGGTACTAAGTCTACCATATATGAACAAAAAAAAATAAACACAATTAAACTTAAACAAAATAACGCAAACATAAAAACTTGGACTTATATACTTAATAATAACTAAACTTAATTCAAAACAAAAAATTAACATAAATCAATATAACTTATATATACTAATAATTATAATTAAACTAATTAATTTAATATAAACTTAAACTTAAACTTAATAATAATTAAACTAATGAGGGGTGGTCCGGTGGGTGGCAGCAGGTGGTCCGGCCAGGGGCAGGGGAAAGGGAAGGGGAAAGGGAAGGGGAAAAGGAGGGGGGTGGTTCGGTGGGTGGCAGCGGGGTCCGGCCAGGGGCAGGGGAAAGGGGAAGGGGAAAGGGCGGACAAGGGAAGGGGAAAAGGAGGGGGTGGTCCGGTGGGTGGTCCGGTGGGTGGCCGGAGGGAACAAAACACATGAAAACATAAAAAAGAGAAGAAAGAGAGAGAGACCTGAGAGAGAGGAGGGAAGAATTTAGTGGGTCGTCGTGGTGGTCTTTGTGGTGGTCGTCGTCGTTAATGTTGTCGTCGTTGTCGTCGTCGTCGCCGTCGTCAATTTGGGGATTTAGGTTTAATATAAATGATTTCGGTAAAGGGGAAGAGACGCGAGTTCAGTCATTTAAAAGAGTCTGCGACGGAATTTCCGTCGCAAGTCCGTCGCAGAAATAAAGCACGTGTCAGTCAATTATTTACCTTTGCGACGGACTATCCGTCGCAAGTCCGTCGCTAATTAAGATATTGCGACGGATATTCCGTCGCAGAAAAACACGTGTCGCCTTCCTGTGGTCAATTTGTCAGTCAATTATTTACCCCTGCGACGGACGATCCGTCGCAAGTCCGTCGCAGTATCTTATTTAGCGACGGATAATCCGTCGCAAGTCCGTCGCATAATTTCCCGCCATGTGAAAAGTTGGGCGCCATATGTGAAAATGAGCTGCGACGGAATATCCGTCGCAAAACCGTCGCAACTAGTAATCCCCGTCTCAAATTCCGTCGCAAGTATGTTTTTGCTACGGATTACATATCCGTCGCAAAATTTCCGTCGCTAATACACTATATTCTTGTTGTAACAACCCGAAAAGTACCCAATTTTTCTAGTAAAATATCTTGCGGATATTTTTCAGCAAACTTAAGTTTTAAAATAAAATTTATTGTTTCAAGTCGAATTTTGAATTTCCGAGTTCGTATTTGGAATTTTGATAGATTCCATGAGAATCCCGTTTTTAAGTCAACTTTGACTTTCGTTGACTTTTTCCGACTCGCCTTGTAATTTTGAAGACCGAAATTTTATTTAAAAAAATAATATTTTTAATTTATTTTTATTAAGATTTATTTGGATTTATGAAATTTAATAAATTATTTGAATTTATTCGAATAAAGAATAACTTTACGTTTTAACCCGAACGTCCATTAACTATTCCCGAGTCATCTTAAATCCCGAAACAAACCCGAAACTCGACTTTGGCATGAGTCACACGCCCATGTCACCTTTTTCCACTCACTTTAGATATTTTTAATTAATATGATTAAACTAATAATAATATCTAAGATATTTATAACTTTATCGATCCGTCAACTGAAATTACGCAAATCGCTTCAAAAACAGACCCGATTCTCCTACTTCTACACGGCTCCCTCTCCTCTAATAAGGCTAGATATTTTCCTTTCTTTTCATTACAATAACATAATATCTAGATATTTGGTTTAATTAACTTAATATCTAATTATTATCTAATCATTTACCGTAATATAATTATTAACCCGAGTCAATTCCGTAACAACAATTTCAAAACCCGACTCCAATTTTTTCCCTATAATGACACGGCACTTCCACCCAAACTTTACTCACTAACTACCTTTTCATTTTACAATAAATCAAATTAAGATCTAAGTAACACTTTCTTTAATCGTTCTTCATCGTTCTTCATCGTTCTTCGTCGTTCTTCGTCGTTCTTGAGCAAAATCGTCACAAAACCTTCATTTCTTATTCAAATCAGTCCTAACTTATATTTCTAGAATCTCCTCTTCGCTCTCCATCTTCAAGTACGGTTTATTTTCAATTCCGACAAAATCGTTTTCAACACTTTAATTATGGAAAATCTAGTTTTAATTCTAACAAATATTTTTCTTGTCATTTCTTATAGGGGAAGATTTTGAAGACGAGTTTGGTGACTCGTATATTTTAGGAGAAGATTAGAAGACGGGTTTCTTATTTTCTTAGTTCTTATTTTTTTGGTGCTACTTGATTTTGCTAGCTAAGGTAACAATTCCGATTTGCTCGACGAATTAATGTCACAAATCTTTGGTTTTAGTTCATATTATTGTTACTTATGATTTTTTAGTTGTAACATGATAAGTAGTATGATTTAGATGTTGTATGGAATTTTTAATATGTTAGTGTTCTTGACATATTTGTATGATTTATTTATAACCATGATTTTTGTATGAATGATGGTTGAATTGGATGTTAAAATGCTTGTTGATTAATTAAAACATGTTAGAAATAATTTGGTGTGACTAGTGGTGGTGGCCGAATAAGTTGGCCGGAAAAACCAGCCCAAACCGGCCGGTTCAGGCCCGGTTCAGGCCGGTCCAGCCCGGTCTGGATTTGGTCCGGGGATGGTCCTTGAGTGTTGTGTCGATACTTGATTGTTTTGTGGTTGTTTTGACGGGTTGTAAATATGTTAAGCATGCGGGAAATATTAAGAAACGGTTTTTAGTAAAGTCGATCAAATCAGCCCAAATTAGCCCAAATCAGTCCGTGGGCCCAATCCAGGCCCATGTATTGTCCGGCCCAAATCAGGCCGTGGGTCCCTTCCTTGGTCTTGAGACGGTTTTTGAGTTATTGCCATTTTATCGTGTTTTGTAATATTTAGCAAGTGGGAAATGTTAATAAGTAAAATATTTAATTAAAAAGGTTTTTCAAAAAATTATTATTTCTCACATGTTAGAAATTATAATACGAGATTATAGTTTAAATTGATATCCTTTAAGTCAAGCGGGTTTTAGTAAGATTTAATAATTCACATGTTAGAAGTTGTAATAAAATAACATGTAATGAATATGATGATTTTTATGTTCAAGTCTATATGGTAAAGACTCTGTTTCTAGCCGGTTTGATCAAACGGGTTTGGTCAAACTAAGATCTAGTCAGCCCCGTTTTGACTGATGACCCGTCGCGGGACTCGGGTCGGGGATTGGTCTTCAGGTAAGGTTGTATTTAATTAATGAATTAGCCTTAGTAGATATGAGGCGATATGTTATTTGAATATGATTTTTATATGCAATTAGTCACATGTTAGGAAGTTTTTCCCGTGACTGTTTGATTGGATGATATATGTCGTGTTGACTAAGTACCCATAGAGACTTATGAGTATATGGCGTCTTGACCATTCTAATTCTAAATGAGTATCTTGGACCATGACATAGATAGGCCTTACTATCTTTAACGAGCATATGGAGTTCAC
>JAIUZE010066127.1:0-10593 GCA_022085475.1 Heliosperma pusillum
CCCCAGATCTTTCATCTGGAAATGGTTCTTTAACAAAACTTTTACCGAAGTTAAGAGAGGTATGTCATTCCCAATCAAGAGTATGTCATCAACATACAATATTAGGAAGACAATCTTGCTCCCACTCGACTTGATATATAAGCATGGTTCCTCGACCGATTGAGTAAATCCATTCTCTTTTATCACCTGGTCGAAACGATGATTCCAACTCCGAGAAGCCTGCTTAAGTCCATAGATGGAACGCTTAAGCTTGCATACTTTCTTAGGATTCTTAGGATCAATGAAACCTTCGGGTTGTACCATGTACAACTCCTCCTCCAAATAACCGTTTAAGAAGGCGGTTTTCAAATCCATCTGCCATATTTCATAATCATGAAAAGCAGCAATCGCTAAGATTATCCGAATGGAACGCAGCATGACTACGGGTGCAAAGATTTCATCATAATGCAAACCGTGCACTTGAGTGAAACCCTTTGCCACTAGTCGTGCCTTGTATGTATCTGGTTGTCCTTCTACAGAATGCTTTATCTTGTAAAGCCATTTGCACTGAAGAGGCCGAACCTCATCAGGTAAGTCAACCAGGTCCCATACGTCATTCTCCTACATAGAGTCCATCTCGGATTGCATGGCGTCAAGCCATAACTTAGAGTCGGAACAGGTCATAGCACCTTTATAGGTAGCGGGTTCGTTACTCTCAAGGAGTAAAACGTCATCACTCTCATTCTCCTCGACCATACCAATGTATCTGTCTGGAGGAATAGAGTGTCTACCCGACCTCCTAGGTTCCAAAGGAATATTTACCGCAGCTGATGATGAAGGAACAGTTTTCTCCATTGGTTGCTCGGTTGTTGGTTCTTGAATCTCCGACAGTTCGAAGGTTCCATTACTTGTCCTATTCTCGAGAAATTCTTTCTCTAAGAACGTCGCACTAGCCGCAACAAAAACTCGATGTTCGGTAGGCGAGTAAAAGTAATGACAAAACATCCCTTTTGGATAACCAATAAAGTATGTCTTGACCGATCGTGGGCCGAGCTTATCGTCAGGTCTCCACTTGACATAAGCCTCGCAGCCCCAAACCCGAATAAAGGACAAGTTAGGGACCGTTCCCTTCCATAATTCATATGGAGTCTGGTCTACAGCTTTAGACGGACTTCGGTTAAGTATTAGAGCAGCTGACAAAAGAGCATAACCCCATAATGAATCAGGTACAACCGTGTGACTCATCATGGATCGAACCATATCAAGTAATGTTCGATTTCTCCGTTCGGATACACCATTCAATTGTGGTGTTCCAGGTGGAGTTAACTGTAGTACTACACCACAGTCTTTAAGGTGTCGATCAAACTCCTTCGAAAGATATTCGCCACCACGATCCGAACGTAGTGCTTTAATCTTTCTATCCAGCTGGTTTTCAACCTTGTTCTGGAATTCCTTGAACTTGTCAAATGACTCACTTTTATGCTTCATTAAGTAGACATAACCATATCTACTCAAATCGTCCGTGAAAGTGATAAAATATCTATAGCCATCTCTAGCGTTGATTGACATAGGTCCACACACATCAGTATGTATGAGTCCTAATCGGTCAGCAGCGCGCATTCCAACACCTTTGAAGGAAATTCGAGTCATTTTGCCTATGAGACATGATTCACACGTGCCAAAAGATTCATAGTCAAATGGGGAGATAGCCCCATTATCAATGAGCTTCTTCACGCGTTTTTCATTTATGTGTCCCATACGGCAATGCCATAAATAGGTTTGATCTTTGTCACCAACCTTTGCTTTCTTATTACTCACATGCAATATATCTGTGGTTTGATCTAAAACATAAATGCCATTCATGGAAACTGCTTTACCATAAATCATTTCGTGTAAAGAGAAAATACAGCTATTATCCTTTATTACAAACGAAAAGCCGTCCTTATCAAGTACGGAAACTGAAATAATGTTTTTAGATAAACTAGGTACATAGTAACAGTTATTCAGAAATAACTCAAATCCACTCGGGAGTTGGATTACATATGTGCCCACTGAAACGGCAGCTACTCTTGCTCCATTCCCCACTCGCAGGTCCACATCACCCCTTGCGAGAGTTGTGATGTTTCTTAGGCCCTGCAAATGATTACACAGATGAGAACCACAACCAGTATCTAATACCCAAGTTCCGAAACTTGCAGGGTTGATCTCAATCATATGAATAAAAGAAGAAGACATACCAACAGGAGAGACGCGGCCTGCTTTTATGTCCTCACGGTACACGAGGCAGTTCCTCCTCCAATGCCCAAGCTTGTGGCAGTGGTGGCACTCCACGTTACCTTCATCGCTCTTTGTCTTGCCTTGTGAGCTACCGCTAGACTCACCAGGCCCACTCTTGCCTTGCCCTGGCTTTTTGAATTTTGGCTTCCCTACAGCTAGGTTTGCCTTAGCCTTGCCCATACCTTTGCCCTTGTTTCCAATCATGAGAACGTCCTGTTTCAGACTCCCACTCAATTTCAGATCACTCTCTGTCTGTACAAGAAGTGAGTGGAGCTGATGAAGACTCTTCTTCATATCATTCATATAGTAATTTGCCCTGAAAAGGGCAAAACCATCATGAAGTGAATGAAGAACGCGGTCTATGACGATCTTCTCATCGATTTTGCAACCAAGTGCCTCCAGTTTCTCGACATTCTCAATCATGTCAAGAATGTGTGGTCTAACTGCTTGGCCCCTCTGGAGTTTCGCTTCAAAGAAGCGACAGGTATGCTCATAGCTAACGATCCTCGGAGCTTTCGAGAACTCGTTAGAGAGCGTGGTGAAAATCTTGTTTGCACCTTGGGCAATGAATCGTATTTGCAAATTGGATTCCATTGAAAAGATGAGTACGTTCTTTATCGCACCCGCCTCCATTACGAAATCAATATAAGCAAGTGATTCATTTGCTTCTGCATTGGGGCCTGGGTTTGGCGGTAGTGGCTTAGTCAAGTACTCGAGCTTACCGTCAGCAATGGCAGCATTCCGTAATGCCGCCTCCCAGTCCGCAAAGTTGGACCCGTTATTCTTCAGTCGCGTTGACTGATTCATAGTGTCCATGAACATCTTAAGCCAGGGCGCACGTCCGAGCGTGGCACTTGGCATTGGGTCATCAGTATGGCCAGCCATTTGTTATTAGCAGTTTATATCTGAATATTTGACTGTGGAAAAAGAAAATAAATATGATAAGTTTCATCGTTTTAAATTTGAGTCTAATGAAAAACTGTTTAATTCGATGACTCGTGCATTTATACAATTGACCTTCCTCAAGAATTATATAAATGATCCCAATACTCAATTTCTGTAAATTGATAAGCCAACCTCTTGGCTAATTCTACTTTTAGAATTCCTGGTCGATAAATTTCTGTAAATTCTATCTATAGTCCATCATAATCACGAGATATTACTCGTACTATAATGTTGAGATAAAATAGGTCAACACTCACTACTTACCCAACTTAGAAGGGGTCATATTATGACTTCCGACGAAGAAGGGGCTCATAGTAGTTTTCCCTATAAAGACTAGTCTCAATTTTAATTTATAGGGGAAGGTCCCATCATCTTAACTAAAATTCATTTTAAGTGAACGAATGTCTAGCAACTCGAGAATGATTTAACTAAGGTGATGGCCCTAAATAGCGAGTGACATCTGTATGCCCATGATTAAAATATTCAACCTATATGAATCATTTTACATGCATTTTATTAGGTGGTTTGGTTTAGGCGGAATATGATGCAATTATCTATCATGTGAAGGAAAGTAAACGAGAATGAAAAACGTAAAAAGAAAAACATGTCCTAGTGTGGCCTATCCTACCAAAAAGAATAAAATACAACTCGGAATCCAACAGATTGGACCCTCGAAGCTTGACTTTATCACCCTTCTTGGTCCATGCAGCGGGAGTGAGCTCCAATCTCCATCTTAAGTCTTCTTTGAAATTACAATAAATAAAATTACATATAACCTATTTATTACAAACTAATTTCAAAACCCAAAACTAAAAATAATGGAGATTCGAGATCTCAAAATACATCCAAGACTATGTTACCATCATTACGGTAACACAATCTACTAAGGCCACACTAAGTTACAACTGATTGTAAAATACATTAAAAATTCATTCAAACATTCCCAATAACAATATAAAAGCATCAACTAAAATAAAACATACAAGACATAATACAGTTATTACGATGTTTTATTATCCAAACCACCATTTAACATAGATTATAATTATGTGGTAATTCTGTAATTACCCACATCAATTACAATCCCTATTCATTTTACTGATAAAATGAACTATCCTAAACATTTCAAACTGCTTTAAAATGTAAGATATTAAGCATATGTGAACCGTTTCACATTAATTATACACAATCCGAATGATGTACAATTAAAGGCCAAAAACATGAACACGAAAAACAGAATTTTTTTTTTTCAGCATAAATTTTCGGCAAAAAAATGTTTTTAACAAAACGGTCCTTATCGACAAAAATAGGGAAAAATTAATATCCTTTCAAATGATAAACTCATTCAACATCATTTTCATTTTCATTTTCATTTTAATCTAATCTTTATTAAATTAAAACATCTACAAATCTATTCTATGTTATTTTAACAGATTAAAATAACAAAATAAATCTAAATGAAAACGAATACGAAAGGAAATACGATTCAGTAAAGTACTCGATCGAGAAGAAAACTCGATCAACTAATTCTTCCTAGTCGACAAACAGGGACCTCGATCAAGTATAAACATCACTCGATCGAGACACTAAAGTCCTCGATCGAGCAAGCATACCATTCGATCGACCAAAGCATATTAGAAATCTGCTCGATCGAGCAAACACAAGTGCTCGATCGAGCAAAACACAGAGAAAACACTTCGATCGAGCAAAAACAGTTACTCGATCAATCAAAACCTTTGAGAAAACTGCTCGATCGATCACATAACAGCCACGATCGAGACAAAAACTCACAAAAACAACTCGATCGAGACACTAAAGTCCTCGATCGAGTCAAACACACAGCGGATGAAAACAGTTTCGGTTTATGAAATCAAATTAAAACAATTTCGTGGCCTATGCTCTGATACCACTTGTGGGAAATCGTTATTACCACAATACAATTATAATAGGATTATAACGAAAAGTAATAATTTGATTATCGAGTCATAAACGAAAACAAAGAAAAGGTTTAGAAATCAACCTTCGGTCCTAGCAATCGGCGTAAAGAACAGAGATAGCAAGGTAGATATCCTCCTAATCGTTGCACCCAAGATGCTCCGAGAAATACCCTTGTGTTGCTAGAAGTTATCAAAAATTACTGTTAACTTTTGATTTGTGTTTTATGTCAAAAGTTACTGTTAACTTTTGTCAGTTTTTGATGAATAGATGAGATGGAGGCAGAGAGAGAATTAGGTTAGAAAAGCCAAAGAACCAATTTCCACTTTTCTGCTCCTCTCTTCAAAACTCACGGCACATATTGTTTTTATATGAGGAGATTTAAGTCTCCTCAAATAACAACCCATTGACCCGAAAACCCGAGTGTATCTGGATACATTCGGTTTTGTTCATTTTAGCTTCCAATATAATGTAATATATTATAATCGTCGTTTTACATGGACCGACATTATAATCCATCATTAATTATAAATATCCGTATATTTATAATTTGCCAATTAATTATAACGGTTTATGTTTAATTAGCTTACATTATAATACTTATATTAAATATACCTTTTCTATTCATTTTACGATTACCGTTAATTCGTCTCCGCTAATCATCATCACATTGACTAACCTTTTAGTCAAATACACTGACTAACCTTTTAGTCATGTAATTTGGGCATCAATATGATCATTTTCTCAAATAATCACATCTCTCAAACACATCCTATAGGTGTGACTTTAGGGACCAGTTGATCACCGCCATCTGTATTACAATACGTCACCTTATCTACAATCCAACCGTTTATTGATAAACGTTAATCAACTGATTATTAAACAAAGTATACCCTGTGACCCACAGAGAGTTTATTTATTTTATTGTCACTAGCTGGAGGACACAAGCTCCAACAATTGTGCCGTAGGTGGGATCAAAACTAACGGCATCCCCAAATCGTGAGTAGTTCCGCACTGCAATTGAATCAGCCCAAAAAACCCTTGACATGCAGTTTGATGCATCAGCTTGATATGCAAAGTAAAATCCTTTTCCAGTGGCTTGTAGCTTTTGAAGACGAGAAAGGAAGAGATCAGCATCTCTTTGCCCTATATAGCATTTGATGTCTCGCTGGAAGTTTTTGAAATCAGTCACGGTAGCACCGATATTTTCGTACCCCTTCGCAAACTCTTTACACATTGCAAAAGTCTTGGCAGCCCCAATATTCAGTTTTGAATTGTCCAGAATAAGTTGCTTCTGGAATATGTCAAGTGATCTTGAAAGCTTTTCCAAATCTCGATTAGAAACGGAGGTGAGCCGATGATTATGACATTGACGAAACTCGTCAATTATAGCAGGACCCGTAAGCCCAGCAACAAGTGCAAATCTTAAAGCTGCTTTGCAGCCAATCCTAGTAATCTTGACTTTCCGTTTAACAGACTCACCATTACTGTCGTCATTGACAGTGTCATAACGTAGCCTTTGTTTATTTCCCCTGAGGCCTTGACGATTGCAGACAATGAATTTCTGGTATGTTGTACCACCTCTAATAGTTTTGGCAGTGTACAGCCTAGGGGTAAATCCACATGCTCGAGCATAAACATTATAGAACTCTATACCTGCCTCAAGTGAGGGGAAGATTGTACCAACTGTTGGAGTGAACTTACTCTCAACTACTCTAATCCATTGCTCGCTTCCCTTAGGAGTATGAGAGAGAACAAGTTGATTATCTGATTGGGCAGTGTGATCGTGTTGTACGATTGGTGTCGAATGGACTGTATTGACACTGGTGGACTCTGTAAGGCAAAAGGGAAAATAAAAGATTATTGTCCATGTAAAAAAGCAAAAGGTGTGAAAATAGAACAACAAATAACTGATAATACAGCGGTGTTGGTATAGTAACAATGGTACAGTAACGCTGAGACAGTAAGACAATATGTTACGCAAGTGGAAACATTATAGGTAGCAGTGTTTACAGCAACAACGATACATTAACAATATGGTAATGAACTGGTAGACATAATACAGTAACAATGTTACTATTAAAGGCGGAAAAAGAAACAGGATACAGATGGCACGAAAGCAGAAGTGTAAAGAAAATTCATATTTAGAAAGTGTTCGATAAACGTGTAACAGTGTGATGTGAAAAGCAACAAACTGCGAATTCGATTGAACAAAACCGTGATAAAATTGAAAAGCAAAGTAACGAAAATTAAGAAACGTCCTAAACTGCGAAATCATGACAGTGATCATTTAAAAAGAAACTAACAGAAAATCAAGAAATTGAAAATAAGAGCGGAAGGAAGTGAGGAAGGAATATACCTGTAGGTAAGGGGAATTCGCTATAATTTGTCGCCATTGTAGTAATGAAGAAATTAAGAACAGTAAATATGAAAGCAAGATCAAATAGGACGGAAATAAGGAGCGGAAATTGACATGCAAAACGAGGAAACAAAAAGTCGTGCAAAATTGAAAATTGAATTGAGAGTCAAATGCTGATAAATTTGCGATTGAATTAATTTGTGGAAATTGCTGATGATTGAAGAAGAAAATGAATGAATCTGAAATTGAATTAGTGAGGTTTAATTTGCAGGAGCAGAAGAACTGATGAAGTCGTATAACAGAGCAGAAGGAGAGCTAGAGAGATGTGATTTAGAGAGAGAAAGTGAATATCAATTATGATGAACATAGCTGGTAATTGAGGTATTTATATGAAAGTTATATTATGGGAGATTCAATCTCAGCCACTCATTCATCATAAGATCTAATGGTCCTTATTCACGGGACGTACTCACCAAATATATGTGTACTCACCGGATGCAATTTCTATATATATATATATATATATATATATATATATATATATATATATATATAGATAAAGGATCAAGAGAGTCCATCTTCCTTTGTTGAGTCCATAAGTCCTCTTGTAGGCCATTGGATCTTGAAGATGGATGTCTAAGATTAAAAGAGAAAATTTGTCATTATGAAGGTGTTTAACCACTTCTCTCTCATCCATATTAATTAAACCACTAATACATTCATCAACCTAACCTATCCATCCCACAATTCATTCATAATAAACACTCCACCTTCTCTCTAAAAAAACACTTTCTCTTCTCTCTAAAAAAACACTCATTTATTCTCTCTAAATTCAAATAAACCACCAAAAATAAAACCCTAGATCTAAAAAAAAATAACCCCTCCTCCACCATCCATTATCCCCACGACGCCGCCACCCACGACGCCGCCACCTGCGTCACCGCGCCTTCCACCTGCGTCACCGCGCCTGCCACCGACCGTCCCTCCCTCGGCATCCTTATCCCGCCCCAGCCCCGGCCTGACTCAGCACCACCACCGTGCCGCCTCCTCCTCCTCCCACCGCCACCTACTCTCCTCTACCACCTACTCTCCTCTACAATCGAGCAGCCACCGTTCCTGCCGTCTTCCTCCACCACCGTCCTCCTCTGCCGCGCAACCCCTGCCGGCGTTCTCTTCTTCCTCCGGCCACTGCCGGCGTTCTCTTCCTCTGCCGCGCAACCACTGCGTTCTCTTCTTCTTCATTCATTTTGTTCTCCTCTCCCAACACCATCTTCCCCCTTATTTTAAAAAAAAAATTAGATCTACAAATAACTATTTTCCTTTCTTATTTTCCTTTATTTCAGATCTGGTAGTTTTTTGTTGTTGTGTTTTTTATGTTTTTTTGTTCTTATATTCATTTCTCATCTTTTCTAATGTTTTTTTTTTCTGTTTTTCTTTGTATTTTTTAGATCTGAAAAGGTGGGTCAAACTTTAATGACGTCTATTAAAATATCACATATTATTTATCAAAGTCACACATATTGTATATTAAAGTAACACAAATTCTCTATTAAAGTCACACATATTATATATTAAAGTAACACAAATTCTCTATTAAAGTTACACATATTGTATATTAAAGTAACACAAATTCTCTATTAAAGTTACATGTCTTATTTATTAAAGTCACATATATCAAAGTAACGCATATTATTTATTAAAGTAACACAAAATGACCTTAAAGTTATACTTGATATTATTAAAGTAACACACATTATTTTGTGCTTAGTGGTGTTATTTCATTGAAGTTTCACATATAATGACTGAAGTTACACTTTTAGTTACTGAAGTTACCCATATAATGACTGAATTTACACAGTTTTTTTTGTTGAAGTTACACATTTTTTTATATGTTTTATGTTTTTTTTGAATTTGTTATGTTTTTATTTATTTAATTTAGATTTCGTTTTTTTATTTTTTTTATGGTGTTTTTATTTCTAGTTCTAAAGTTACACTAGACTAAAGTTATATAATTGAAGTTACTAGGTTTGGACTGAAGTTACATAGGTTTGGACTGAAGTTACATAGATTTGGACTGAAGTTACATAGATTTGGACTGAAGTCACACTATAAATGACTAAAGATACACAAATAATAATTGAAGTTTCACTAATAAAGTAAAATGGTACACTTATAAAAATGCTAAAATTTAATTGTATTTTGGGTTAAAGTTACACATATAAGGCTTGAAGTTACACTCATAAAAAGGCTAAAATCACATAAACGTGTCTTGAAATTTCATAAATTCAAATTTATGTAGTCGAAATCAAATTTTAGTTTGAAGTTACAAAAATAATGGTTGAAGTGACACTCGTAATGACTGAAGTTACACTCCTAAAAAGGCTAAAATCATATAAACTTGTCTTGAAGTTTCATAAATTCAAATTTATATAGTCGAAATCACATTTTAGTTTGAAGTTTCATAAATAACGGTTGGAGTTACACTTATAATGACTGAAGTTACACTCATAAAAAGTCTAAAATCACATAAACTTGTCTTGAAGTTTCATAAATTTAAATTCATATAGTCGTAATCACATTTAAGTTTGAAGTCACACAAATAATGGTTGAAGTTACACTCGTAGTGACTGAAGTTACACTCATAAAAAGGTTAAAATCACATAAACTTGTCTTAAAGTTTCATAAATTCAAATTTATATAGTCGAATCACATTTTAGTTTGAAGTTACATAAATAATGGTTGAAGTGACACTCGTTATGACTGAAGTTACACTCATAAAAAGTCTAAAATCACATAAACTTGTCTTGAAGTTTCATAAATTCAAATTTATATAGTCGAAATCACATTTTAGTTTGAAGTTACACAAACAGGGGCTGAAGTAACACTCACAAATCTCAGATACTTAAAGGTGCTCAAAAGTGATTAACTAAAAGCTAGAGAGAGAAAGTTGATTAATTAGTGCATAGGTAATTGATTAGTGTTAAGTGTGCTTTTGTCTCTACAATCTCATCCATCCATCTCCCTCCTCCAATGGCTAAGATGAGGACTCATGGACTCACAAAAAATGGTGGACTCATAAGAACCTATCTCTATATATA
>JAIUZE010066128.1:0-24318 GCA_022085475.1 Heliosperma pusillum
TAAGGAGTAAATGAGAAATGTTTCTACGTTCTCTTTCCAACTTTCTCTTATACCTTATTTTTTGACAATTACTTAAAATAGTGCATATTTTGTATGTCCACTTGACTTTCAACACAATACGATATATTCTTCTTTTTACCATCAAACTTAAAGACAAGTCAATGTAGTTTTTCATTTTTGTTCATGCCATGTTCGTAATGTTTCTCTCAACTATTAATTATCACTCAAGCCGATTGAATTCATATAAGATAACCTTTACCAAAATATATCGCCAACAAATTTTGGTTTTCTCAACCGTCAGCTATTACATTTTTCCTGACATAAAATTATTAAAACACTACTTACACTAAATAAGCAATAGTTTAATAGTTGATTTATTGTATATTGTATACATATGAGTCAATCATCATATCAAAATAATGAAAACAAACAAAGCTAAAAAGGGACCTTAAATAGCCCGTGAGTTTCACGGGAGACAAAACTAGTTGTAAAATGAAAAATTGTTAGTGAGTAATGAAAAGAAAGAAAATATCAAGGCTTAAGAGGGGAAAAAGAGACGTGTGAAATGGAGAGGAATCGGGTCTGTTTTTACGCGATTTGCGGAGTTTAAGTTGACAGACCGATAAAGTTACAAATATCTTAGATATTTTTATTAGTTTAATCATATTAATTAAAGATCTAATATGAGTGGAAAAAAATTGTGACATGGGGGGCTTATGACTCATGTCCAGTCGGGTTTCGGGACTTAAGTTGACCCGGGACATAGTTTAAATGACGTTTGGGGTTAAACCGTAAAAGTTATTCCTTAATTCCGAATAAATTCAAAATAATTATATTAAATTATCATAAATTCAAATAAATCTTAATAAAAATAAATTAAATTTATTATTTTTCAAAATAAAATTTCGGTCTTTCAATTTACGAGGTGAGTCGGAAAAGTCAACGAAAGTCAAAGTCGACTTAAAAGTCAAGAAAAGTCAAAGATGACTTAAAAGTCAAGAAAAGTTAATGACGACTTAAAAGTCAATAAAAGTCAATGACGACTTAAAAAGTCAAGAAAAGTCAAAGACGACTTAAAAGTCAAGAAAAGTCAAAGATGACTTAAAACGGGATTCTCATGAAATCTCGCAGAAATTCCAAATACGAACTCGGAATTTCCAAATACGACTCGAAACAATAAATTCTATTTTAAAACTTAACTTTGCTGAAAAGTATTCAAAAAACATTTTTACTAGAAAAATTGGGTACTTTTCGGGTTGTTACATTATAGCTTGAGAGAATTTAAGAGATAACGAGTCTTGACAAGGAGCAAGCTTAAGCAAAGACTCAAATCATATCATTTCTTCCCCCTCTTGGCATCATTGAAAAGACAAGAACAAAGACATGAAACGACTAGAATAACACATGTCAAGGCAAGAAATAGATATGCAAAATACGCAATATAAAACGATTTATACCAAGCAAAATCAAGAGTAAATGTTAATTAAAACTACAAACCACAAAATAGAGTATTAGTTGCCATTGGGCCGAATAGGACAATTGTTTAAACACGCCAAAATGGGCCGAATATGGTTAAGTAGTTTAAGAGATAAGCAAACAAGGATAGAAAAGCAAGGCAATGTGGGTAGGTGGATGAGGCTAGGGTGCTCTATAACCGGGCCTAGTGCGGTACTCAAGAGTGGAGAGACGGTCAAGGCAAGAAGACACATGTGTAGCTTGAGCGGTGAGGCAAATGTCAAAGTTCCGAACTTTCAACGAAAGAGCCTCCGTCGCATCATATATAGTACGCATCCCCTCACGCATCTCCGTTCCGCTCTTAACCAAAGAACCGCCTTGGCTCACCAAGAATGTCATCCGATCCCTTTGCCTATATACTTCTTGCTTACAATCAAGAATGTTCCGTTCTAGCTTAGCAAGGCGATCATCCATACCATTCATCCATGTCCTCATCTCATGACTCACACCGGACCCACCTAGGTCACAGGTGGAGTTCGAAGAACCCACTGCCACGGCTTGAACAACCGTGTCCAATACCGCTTCAATTTTCTTGTCCTGCGCGTCCAAGCGCTCCATGATACTACCAATGAACACATCCAACTTGGACTCAATCCCGGAAAAGTCAGCCCCACCCGACTGCAAACCAACCGAACCTCCCTTTACTAAAAACAACAACTCCGGACCATTAGCATCAAGCTTCATAAACTTCAAGAACGTATCACACATTTCATCTTTTACGGCGACCCCGTAATTGTTCATATTAACAACTCCCTTCGACTCTAAGAGCCGTGACAGCCACATGCCATATGGCAAATCAAGAGTAGAATATAATTTGTCTTCGGTCACCGAGAAAGCGGTTTGTGAAATACGAGAAAAGACAAGAGAAGGTAAATTAACCCGGTTTCCTTCCAACCAATGCTTAACGACCAACATCTCATAGCATGCAATTTTATCACGTCCGCCCCGTCGCGGAATCACGGTATTCCATAGAAAATTTAACAGAAATTTCAGTTTTGGTGACACACTTCCCGCCAACACACAACTCGACAACGACGCCCCAACATCAAAATACTGCTTAACTTCCAGCTTAGCCATGTCCGTCAGTTCCTCCCATGACGTACTCGGATTGATTTTGATTCCATCATCAGGAACCGAAAGCAGAGTACAAAAGTCCGTCACGGAAATTGAAACTGAACGGCCATTAATGACGGCATGCAACACTCCATCGTTTAATGAAACAGAAGAGAAGAACTGAATTACCTCAATCGGATACACCGGACCCGAAAACTGAGCCACCGTTTCCCATTCTTGGAAATTCAGAAAATCGGTAAAGAAGCCCAAAGCACTATATTTGTCACACCAAGCTTTTGGATAATAACGACCACCGTGTATTCCATACTGAGCAACCCGGTTCACAAGTTTTCTTTCGTCTTTTGTGAGACGGAGTTTATCAATCCCCGAAGATGTTTCTTGAGGCGAAAAATCACGCATTGTAACCCGTGTTGATGCCTCGGGAACCGTGTCCGTGGTTTCGTTTGTAGCTTCTTCTTGGAGTCTACCTTTGCCTTTATTTAACCGTCTTCTTTTCGTACCCTCAAGACCCGCACCAGACTCGGTTTGGTTTGGGTTGGGTGATGGTTGTGTGGGAGGAGAAGAGGTATTTTTAGGCATACTTGGCTTGGGAGTTTTTGGGTTTGGATTCTTAGAAATTTTTTATCTAGTGGAAGCCATTGATGAATGCTTGAAAAATTGATGGTAAATTTTTGGTGTTATGGTAGTGGTGCCGTGAAAAGGAGAGAGAAGGAGTAAAAATTAGGTGATGTGTTTATGTGGTGAAAGTGATGGGTGATGGGTAATTATGTTTGTGTAAGAATTAGGGTGACTTTTGTACTTGGGCACATGGTGTGCCGGCCCCAATCCCAAATCCCCTATTTTCCTCTTTTTTTTTTTAATTTGAATTTTGGTAGGAAAAGAATCTTGGGTGATTAATTTGGGATATGGTAAGAATAGGATTTGGTAAATAAAAGATATGGTGATGTATTTTTGTTTGAGAGTTTCGGCTAGTATAGGATACATGGGTAGAGTTTGGCTCAATTTTCGAAAGTGAATAAGATAGGAATTTGGCAAATATGTGGTTCATAATTCAATTTCCATAAAACACTCAATATGCAAGATACTCACGTAAAATATATTATATTAAACACAAATATACTAGCAATAAAATATGCGGACACAGTCGTACAATCTCGTCTTATTCTAGCCAGTCACGCAGGTTCACAAAATAAATAAGATGAATTTAATTGCTACCGATTAAGCCAATTTCCAACCGCAAAATCTCAAAACGTCTTCTCGCTAACGCATTTGTTAAAATGTCAGCCCATTGATTGTCAGTACTACAAAATTCGAGTTTAATGTTGCCCTTTTCTACATGGTCACGCAAAAAAATGATGTCTAATGTCTATATGCTTAGTACGAGAATGCTGAGCTGGGTTCTTAGAAATAATAATAGCACTCGTATTATCACAGAAAACAGGCATACAACCAACAGTAACACCGTAATCACATAGTTGTTGCTTTAACCAAAGTAATTGAGAACATACCAGTCCTGCAGCGATATATTCGGCTTCTGCAGTAGATAACGCAACCGAATTTTGCTTCTTTGAGCCCCAAGTAATTATGCATGGTCCAACAAACGTAGCAAATCCAGAGGTACTTTTTCTGTCTAAAGAACATCCCGCATAATCTGCGTCTGAATATCCTACTAGATCGAAATTACACTCAAGTGGATACCACAAATATAAATTAGATGTACCAATTAAATATCTCAAGATACGTTTAACTGCAATCATATGTGATTCTTTAGGACATGATTGAAATCTAACACAGACACATACGCTGAACATAATGTCAGGCCTACTTGCAGTTAAATATAATAAAGAACCAATCATACCTCGATATGTAGTCTCATCTACGGACTTACCCGTTTCGTCCAAGGTCAACTTTTTGTCAGTTACCATAGGCGTGTCCATTGGATGAGCGTTCTCCATACCAAATTTTCTGATTAGCTCCTTGACATATTTTTGTTGGTGAATCTTTATGCCTTCTTTGGTTTGTTGAATCTGCAATCCTAGGAAGAATTTCAATTCTCCCATCATGCTCTTTTCAAATTCAGAGGACATAAGATCTGAAAAGTACTTGCACAATTTATTGTTAGTAGAACCAAAAATAATATCGTCTACATAAATTTGAGCAACAAGTAAATCAGAACCCTCGGATTTTAGAAATAGGGTTTTGTCGACAGATCGTCTTTTAAAATTGTTTTGTAATAGAAATTTAGATAATCTGTCGTACCAAGCCCTAGGCGCTTGTTTCAAACCATATAAAGCTTTATCGAGTTTAAAAACATGGTTTTGAAACTTGCTATTCAAAAATCCAGGAGGTTGTTCGACAAAAACCTCTTCTTCCAAATAACCGTTAAGAAATGCAGTCTTAACGTCCATTTGAAATAATTTCATTCCTTTATGAGCTGCGAAGGCGATGAGCAAGCGAATAGCTTCAAGTCTTGCTACTGGAGCGAATGTTTCGTCATAATCAATCCCTTCTTGTTGATTATAACCTTGAACGACCAATCGAGCCTTGTTACGAACTATAACTCCTGAATCATCCAATTTATTTCTAAATACCCATCGAGTACCAATCACAGTTCGATTAGGAGGTCGTGGCACAAGGTGCCATACTTTATTGCGTTCAAACTGTTGAAGCTCCTCTTGCATAGCCACAATCCAGTCGGATTCTGCAAGAGCTTCCTTGATATTGGTGGGCTCTATGGTAGACAGAAAAGAATAGAATGAACAAAAGTTATTTAATGTTCGCCTCGTTTGAACTCCCTTATTCAAACTTCCTAGGATACTATCCATAGGATGAGAACTCTTATATTTCCATTTCTTAAAGTTCTTAGGCTCATCATCATCTGATGAACTCTCATTTTCCTCAAATGATTCAGAATCAAGATTGGTTCCCCCTGAGTTGGACTCTGGGGTTATAGCTGAAGTTGGTACAACTTCAGTTACATTATCTTGGTTCTGGTTCAAAGTTATAGCATCATCAGCTATAACATCATATTCCTTTTCCTTGTTTTGAGAAGAGACATTCGTATCATCAACAAATGTCTCAGTTCTCTGTTCAAGGTCATTTGCGGATTTATCAAGTTCATCATTGATTCCTTCAATAACTTCTTCATTATTAACTGGCTTGTCTTCCCTTGAAAGGCGAAAGTCTGGATCATTCATGTCTTCTTCTTCATTTTGTTCAACTTGTTCAGGCACATTATCTTCATCAAATACAACATGAACACTTTCTTCTAGGCACAACGTTCTTTTGTTAAAAACTTTAAAAGCTTTACTATGATTAGAATAGCCAACAAACACAGCTTCGTCACTTCGTGGATCAAATTTGCTCAAATTACTTTTTCCATTATTATGGACAAAACATTTACTACCAAAGCAACGAAGGTGAGCTATATTGGGTTTTCTCCCTCTTAAAAGTTCGTAGGGAGTCTTTTTGAGAATTGGTCTAATCATAGCTCTATTGTGCACATAGCATGCAGTACTTATGGCTTCTGCCCAAAAGCTCTTAGGAAGGCCACTACACAAAAGCATAGTGCGTGCCATGTCCTCTAATGTTCTATTCATACGTTCCACGACACCATTTTGTTGTGGGGTTCGTGGTGCAGAAAAGTTATGTCCTACACCATTCTCCCTACAATATTCTATAAAAGATTGATTATCAAATTCGGTGCCATGATCCGTACGAATGGAAACTAACTTTTTATCATACTTGTTTTTTGGGCGAGCTTCATTATTACTACAAACTCATCGAAAGTTTCATCTTTAGTAAATAGAAAGATAGGCCATACATACCTTGAGTAGTCGTCGACTAGGACGAATACGTACCTTGATCCACCGCGGCTTCTAACTTTCATAGGTCCACATAGATCCATGTGTACCAACTCAAGTGGACGCTCTGTACTTACTACTCTTTTCGGTTTGAATGAAGATCTAACTTGTTTACAACGGGCACATGAGTCACACATCTTTTCTTGTTCGAATTTGATTGAGGGTAGACCCTCAACTAAATCCCAAGACTTGAGTTTCTTTAAAATCGTTGGACTGATGTGTGCAAACCTCTTGTGCCACAAGCATGAGTCATCCACGGTGACTTTCATGCACGTAAAGGAACTTGTAGTGACTTTGTTTAAATCAATCATATACACGTTCCGTTTACGTAGACCTTCTAAGATAACAGTACTAGTACCTTCAATTATGATGCGACAAACATTTGAATGAAAAACGACTTTTTGCCTTTGTCACATAATTGAGAGATACTTAGCAAGTTATGCTTAAGGCCATCTACCAGATATACATTATTAATAGCATGTGAAGAAGATATACCAATCTTACCTACACCGATTATGTTGCCCTTCTTGTTGTCTCCAAAGGTGACCTTGCCACCGTTGAAGGGTTCTAGTGAAAGAAATAAATTCTTGTTTCCAGTCATGTGTCTCGAACATCCACTGTCGAGATACCATAGATTATTTTCTTTCACTATTATCTGCAAGAGAATCAAATACAACTTTTAGGTACCCACGCTAAGTTGGGTCCTTTGTGGTTAGTGACTCTATGTATTTGATCCTTCCTAACCCATACCTGTTTGATAATTCTTTTCTTCTTAGGATAGGGTTTGCTAGATTTATTATATTGATTATTGTTACGACGCACATTAGGATTAAATGACTGCTTCTGATTAACATAAGATTTGGATTTTGAAGGTACAGATGTGTAATCGAAAGCCATGTCATAAAACCACCTGAACTCATTGTTTCTAACCTCATCATGTTGAGATTCAGGTTCAGACTCATTAACACTAGACACGTCATGCTCTTTCACAAAATCAGTTTGATTTTTGTTGTCGTTAACATATTTAACACAATTATCTTTAACATGACCGTTGTGACCACAATAATTGCAAATCAGATATTCTGAAAGATTGACATACTTCCTTCTTCTGAAATCACGGTCAGAAGGAGTGGATTTGCACTTATCATGGTCTCTACGACTATAGCATTCATGACCAAGACCTATCTTCATGTTATTGTTAGACTGTTCGGTAAGGAAGTCTAAGACCTTCTGACTTCCTTCCCACTTATCATGAACTTTTCGTGCATGTAGAAGCAATTCCTTCAAAGACTTAATTTCTTTTTCACACGACGAATGATCTACATTCAAGTCTTTGGAGGGATTGTTCTTTTTGAAATTTTCACGAAAATCATTGAAACGTTTGTTCAAGATAAGTTTCTCCTCATTATGTTGACTTTTGGCTTGGGAGAATTCAGCCTTCAAATCTTTCAATTGCTGAGAAAGAAAAGAGTTTACTTTCTCATGATCAAGAATAACACTTCCTTTGCCTTAGCTTGAGATTGTAAAAGCTCATTGACTTTCTTCAATTCTAAAGTTATAGCTTCATTAGCTATAACTTTGGCTTGAAGATGCTTAATGTTGAGCTTCAACTCTGAGATTATAGCTTCATTAGCTATAACTTTAGACTCAAGAGCTTCTTTCTCAACATTTGTCTTGTCTGAAGTTATAGCTGAAGTTGCCATAACTTTAGACTTGAGCTTTTTAGCTTTGGCCTTAAGAAGTTGGTTTTCCTCAGCAATGTCAAGAATTTGTTCTTTAAGATCTTTCAATTCTAGACTCTGCTCATGACAATGATCTAAGGCTTCTTCAAAATACTTAATTAAAGACTTCTTAGATAAATTCTGAACTTGCTTTTTAAGTTCAAGATGACTAACCTCTTCGTCATCTTCTGAATCTGGTTCTGAATCTGAGTTGCCAACAAGACACATCTCGGATTCGCTTTCATTGTCACTGTCAGAAATTAGGTCAAGGCTGACGTTGCTTAGACACAAGTTGGCGACTTCCTCTTCCTCTGACTCGTCGTCCTCTGTGTCGAGATCTCCCCAGCAATAAGCCATCATCACTTGCTTGAATTCCTTCTTGGTTTTGTCTCGTTGATTTTTGTCTTTGATTTTCTTCCCTGTGGGGCAATCTTTGATCATGTGATCATTATCCCCACATTTGAAGCAACCACGACTTGAAAGAGACCCTTTTGACTCAATTGACTTTTTGTAAGATTTGTTAGTGTTATTGTTAAACGTTTTCCCTTGTGGTTTATTAAAGAATTTTTTCTTAAAACGTCTAGCAAATAACACTGTTTCATCTTCAAGATCCGAATCATGTCTTTCACTGGATTCGGCTTGTAGAGCCACTTTCTTGCTATTACTATCATTTGCCTCATCTTCATCAAGAGTGATCTCGTGAGCCATTAGGGTTCCAAGTAGCTCTTGATAAGATAGGTCAGATAGGTCTTTACATTCCTCAATTACCGTCACCTTAGGTCTCCATCGTTTATATAGACTTCTAAGGATCTTCCTGGCAATTTCCTCGGAGTCAAAAGTTTTTCCAAGATTTTTCAATTCATTAATGATACTAGAGAAGCGAGTGGACATGCTGTCAAGCGATTCATTTTGTTCCATGGAGAACAGTTCGTACTTTCGCATCAGTAGTGCGATACGTTGCTTTTTGACAACGGTTGTCCCCTCATAGGCTAACTCTAGACCATCCCATATTTCCTTGGCAGTAGAACTAGATGAGAAACGATCAAATTCAGTATGGGTCATGCCGTTTTGCAACAGACTACTAGCCTTTGAATTTTTCTCAGCTTTCTTATAATCTGCCTCAACATAGTCATCTTCTTTCTTTTCGATGGAAGTGCCAGTAGCCGTTCCAAGCATGATCTTATTAGGACCATTCTTAATGATTAGCCAACACTCCCAATCATTACCCTTTATGAAATGGGTCATCATATTTTTCCATAAACTGTAGTTCTTCCCATCGAATACGGGACACTTCAGATGTTTGGAATCCATTAAAATAAAATTAAATGCAGCGGAAAATAAATAAAATAAAAGGATAAATGGATCAGACTCCTTGCTGTAAGGCAATCAAGAGCACGAGGCTCTGATACCAATTGTAGAGTCTATTGATCGAATACGAAAGAGGGGGGGTGAATTGAGTATTAAAAACTAGCCCCACTTTTTCGAATTGTATGATATGTAATTAATTATTTGATCTTATGAATTAAAATCAACTAATTAATTAATCAAAGTAAGCGCAAATAACGAAATAACGAAAAGTAAAGAGATAAGAGAGAGGCACACGATTTTTGAAGTGGTTTAGTTTCACACGTTGAAACCTACGTCCACTATTCTCGATTAATAATTTTTAGTACCTTTCTACGGATTACAAAAATTACCAACCCCCTCGTATAATCAACACTATGATTATAACTCAGATGAGTATCGCTAAATACCCTATACTATCTTACGCTAATAAGAAAGTACAATATAACTCACACAGATTCCCGTTAAAGAATTGTAAGCTTATAATGATGTACTATTATCCAATAACGTATTTCACTCAAGCGATTGAGAATAATTGATGCACAACTCTTTTAAAAACAAACTCTAAAAATAATAAATATTTGCTCAAAGGTTTGCTTTAAAACGATTTTGGAAAATCAACACAAGTAAAATAATAGTCGTGTAAAATATGTGTATTTCGTGTATTTTACAAATTGTATGTGAATGAGTATTTATAGTAGTAGAATCATAGAGATCTAAAACCCTAGTATAATATTTAATGAAGATACTTATCTTATCATAAAATAATATTTGCTTATCTTTTAGAAATATCTTTATCTCAAAATATTATTTGGTTTATCCTATAGAAATATATTTATCTTTATATCTCAAAATATTGTTGTAAAGATATAGTAGAATCCTAGATTAGGTCAACTAAGGAAACAACCTAGATTGGCCGAAATCCTCTAGCTCACGAAACCCTAGGAGGCACGCAACCCTAGGTGGCACAAACTAGGTTTTCACGAAACCCTAGGTGGCTCAAACACTAGGTGGGCTAATTAGGTTAACAACAAATTGAGATAGAATATATTAGAAACCCTCGGTAGCATGACAACTCATAAGTTGTATTACAAACCAATAGAATCTCATAAATATATTCTCTATTAAAATAATTGATAAATATAAAATACTCTTTTACTTTTGAAAACATTTCAAAACATTTTATTTCCAAAATCATGCATCAATATTTTATCATCCAAAGTCATAGACTAAAGCTATAACTTTTGAACATAAAATCTCTCGAATGGAATAGTTACAGAATGACGACCTATACTATCTAATCTTCACAAAGATCTTCAGTATACGGATCATCTCTTCATCTTGATCACAAAGACCCTCCATCTCGAGTCTTGTGTAGTTTGATGTAGATCTTGTTTGAAGCGATTTTCTTTAAAGTTATGCCTGGTTAGCTATAACTTCCATGTTCACTTCCAAAGTTATTCCTGAAGTTGTTATAACTTTGTCTCACAGACTTTATCAAAGTTATGCCTAACTTTGATCTTTCTTCTCATAATTGTTGCTAGCTATAATAAGACTAAAGCACACAATTACACGCATATGATATATCGAGTAAAACATATTATCACGTAAACACATGTCATTATCAAAACTATGAAATTGGTCCAACAATTGCGAATACCGTTGAATTGACAATAAGAGAAAATAAAATACATGTGTGACGATTTTGGCATGAGCGGAAATAAAGCAAGCAACCAAGCAACGAAAAAATCCTAGTATGGCCACCTAGCTAATAAAATTAACTAGATAATTACAAATTCCGAAACCAACTCCTTGGTCCCTTGCCCCTTCACTTGGAACGCCTTCCAAAAATGGCACCGTCTTGAGAGAGTCACCGGACTTCATAAAAATAATTAAATAAATGAAATTACAACCAAACCGTTATTCCCTTACATTACGGGTAATAACGATTAAAAACAACTAGGTCATACTAGGTACAAAATTTGTTCTATAAAATGAAACCGTTATTCCCCTACATTACGGGTAATAACGATTAAAAACAACTAGGTCATACTAGGTACAAAATTTGCATAAATTATTAAATAAATGACATTCATTCATTCAAGCATAAATAAAATAAATTGCTGCAAAATTCATGCCAAAATCGCCCTAAACACATTCATGCTTATTGTAGCTCGATTTTACGGGATTTATTGATTTTTAACCATTAAAAATCAATATCAACATTTAAATCACATTTAAATTCAAACTAATTAACTAAACTGTTTTAGAACTCAAAATTAGTCCCTACTAAGTTTTTTGGTCTTTAATTAGATCAATTTGATTTCATTTGCTAAATATAACGGTTTAATCATAACTTTTATGAAATAAACCCAAAATAAAATATAAACATCATAAAAATTTGAAACCAAAATTTTTGTACATTCTAGAACATTTCCAGGAACTCCAAAAATAAAAATATTTGCTCAAAAAATTTAAATTAATTTTATGAACAAATGACTTTGTATTTAATGGTTTTATCAAATAAAAATCATTAAATATGGTAAAACAGTGAAACAAATTATGAAATTTCACCAAGATGATCAACATCAGAATATAAAATGTATCAAAAATTTTCATGACCAGAAAAGGACGTTTCAAGTTTATGAACGTTATAATCTCATATTATCGACTTTTAACTTATAAAAATCAATAAACATGCAATACTTAATTAAAAGTTACGAAATTTTACATACAATATTTAAGACATGAATTTGAGATAATATTAAAATTTCAAGGCCAGAATCAACATGCAACTATTTTTAGTTAACTTTTAACATCAAATATGCATATTAACCCGGTTAAAAAGCCAAAAATCAAAATAAATAGCAAATTAATCTCTAAATTCACAAAATTTGACCACAAACAATTTGAAGTCAGTAGGTATACATGCAGCAATTTTTTTTGTCAGAATCATATTTTAACTCAAATTTTTGATTTATTAGTTATCTTATAACTTTAAAAAACAAAATTGTCCAAAATGAACATGCATGCTACAAGCTAGCTCTGATAACACATGAAAGTTTATAGACCTTAATTAGACTCCTCTAATTAGTTACTAAATTACTTGCTAATTTAGTATTTAATGATCTATGTAACATGCATGCAAATATAAAGACATTTATATAAAAGAAGAAATTTCCTCACATTGAAATGGAAATGATATGGGCACAACAAGAACTCCTTCTTGTTGTTCTTGAGCTATTATATAGATGATCCTCCAAAAATCTCCAAACTAGAAGATCTCCTTTAAATTGCACCCAAGACTTACCCAAATAAACTTAATTTATTATTAACTAGATAATAAAAATAGTTACACTAATATTAAAATATACTACTACTATAGTAATACTTGGTGAATATTAGTATATGAGAGTTTTAGAAAGATGAGAGGATTTTAGTGAGATAAAGCAAAATAAGCAAGAATGAACAACAAAAATGAACAACCATATTGTCCTTTTATAGGCAATATGGCCGGTCCATATGGCCTTCATAAGGCTCTTATTTTGCTTATTTTAATTCACATGCAAAGTGGTAATGATTTCAGGTTTACTATTCATGTCATAATCACATGTAACTTGTGAGCATGAACAAGAGAAACCATCATCACTTCCCCACTACTACATGACCGGCCACTAGTGGCCTTATATGGTCCATTTTGATTTTTGATATTTGTCCCACAAATACTTATTAATCATATGCTTAATTATCTTGTATAATTAAGTGTTAATTTGATCATATAACAATTATATGACACAAACAAGTAAATAATATGTACTTAAAATTTTAAGTGATATTTTAGCATTATATCAATATATAATAGGTCCCACAATGCTTAGTTAATTTATTTTACAACTCCTTGTAAATATAATTAACTAATTAGCTCTACCTCAAAATATATGTAAAACCTCAACTAATTTAGTAAATTAACGATTAATTACTAAACAAAATATTATTTAATCATATTAAAATAAAATATAAATTTAATAGTCAATTATTGCATAATTGAAAAATAAGCTTAATCGAATTTGAGTTCCTAACTCAATTTCTAACTATTAACTCTCGTATATATATCAAATATATGTAATGCACTAATCAACTGTATCATATACAATTAATTAGTTACTATTTGGGTTTCATCCTATAGGTGTGACCGAAAGGGATCAGTTGATCACTGCCGTCATACGACAATAACGTCAAACTCTAGTCAGCCAACCGTTATTGATTTACGTTAATCAACTAACTAATCATATATATAAAGTCAATAAATATCCCAATAATATTCCTTAATGAGATTTATTTTGTAGCGCACTATTGTGGAGGACACCTATTCCAACAACACCCACCCCAAACCCCATGAGAATAAGTTCTCATTTTTCCTAATTAAAATCATTCTTGGCTTATCTCTCCTTATCTCACTAAAATCTCTCATAAAAGAGTTTATGAATACTTTGTTCTAAAATTTAAGATCTTCATATATATTACTATTGTAGTAATATTATTAGGATTAGATTTTTATTTTAAGGTCACTAATAATATTATCTAGTAAAAAATATTATTGGTTTTAAGGGATTGTCTTGGGTGCAATCAAGAGGAGTGTTTCTACTATAGAAACTTGGAGTTCATCCTCAACATATAAACTCAAGAACAAGGTTTGGAAGGTGTCCAAATCTTGTGCCCATATCATCTAAGATCAATGTAAGGAAAAGTTTCTTCTTATCTTTGTTTTAATGTTATGCATGCATAAGATTTAATTGGTTTAAGAGTAAACTATTAGTACAATGATATTAGAAATGTCTAATATTGAGTTTAAGAAACTTACAATAAGATTGTATTTAATTAGTTAAATATAATTTATAAGCTCAATTACATACAACTTGTCACATGTCACACATATGACAAATGACAAATGTAAAAGTTAAAATGGGATCCCATATTAACTCATGGAACCGGTTTTGGGTAGTTGAGGATTAGGGTGATTATGCTTTGTGATTAATTGCTAAGAGATACTTATTACACTAATTACCTAAGGTCTACCCTAGTGATTTGGGTAAGAGGAAAAGCAAACATGCTTGTCCCCATCCCAAACCCAATGTCGCCGGTCCCCAAGCAAAAGTGATTAGGAGAAGTTCTCATTATATTTGATTCATTCATGCTTATGAATTGAACTACTCACTTATCTCTCTAACATAATAACTTAAGGAAATTATTTTAAAATTTAAGTTCTCATATTCATACTCAACACATTACTAATAGTAGTAATAACATATACATTGAGGGAGCCTCTTATCTTATCTAGTAATATATGATAAAAGGTGATTGTTGGATAGTCTAGATGCATCCAAAAGGAGTGTTTCTACACTTGGAGCTTAAGAAGTTCATCCCTTGATTGAATAGCTAAAGAACAAGAATAGGAAGGAGTCCTATTCTCGTGCCCTAGCACGTCCTAAAGCCATGTGAGGAACTCGATTTTCTTCTCTTTTTGTTTCGTTTTTGTTTGCATGCACTAGATCTAGGAAAAATAACTAAATGGTTAATTAGTTAATTATAAAAAGTGTCTTATGAGTAGGTATATGAACCACACATAAACTATCTCTTGGCTGCTATTATTACAATCAGTATTATGAGGATTTTGAAATTGAGTTTGAGATTGAGAAGGTTAACGACGTTTTGAGAGACTTTGTGAGTGAGTACTCTAGTAAATTTGAAAAGGGTAAAGGAAAGGAGCATGCCAATGCTTCTGGGCTGCCACCATTTGGTTCTGGGCTCGGAAAAAGGAAATTGAGTGGCTTTGCTAAATATTTGGAGGTTGTTGAAAATCAAGTGCAAGAAAAATCCGGGCTAGAAAGTATGTAGCTAGAGTCTCCTAATGTGCCTCTTTCAGGGAGATTTTAATATTATTATTTGGTGGAAAACTAATGGATCAACATTACCCGTACTTCAAAAGATAGCAAGTGACATTTTATGTATTCCCGTTACTAGTGTTGCTTATGAATCAACATTTAGTACGGGTGGTCATGTTTTAAGTGCACATTTTAATCTTCTTTCTTATATAATGAGGTTTATCTTCTAATCTCTTAATGTCAATTTTAAGGTAGTGATGAACTCAAAAAAGTGGGATATCATCAAATAGTTGATGAGCTTGAGGAGGAAGAATGCATCACGGAAAATGAGGTACCAAAAAATTATGTAGACTTAGTTTAAGCTACGTAATATTTTGTTCGCGTATGTCATTTTTTTTCGTTAGTTATTTTATTTTTCCGTTCGGGTGACTGCCTTGGACTAATTGAAGAGGCTGATGGTTATGTTTTGGTGCAAAGACGTTGATGCATTTTGTATAAGTAATGGAGGACAATTTTTTACCGATAAGTTGTATGAGTATGAACTATTGATGGACTTCTATGAATATCAAGCATGTAATTTTTACTAAAACGTTGTATTGGATACGTATGAGTAATTGAATATTGATGGATTTGTATGAGTATTGATGGAGGATAATTTTTCATTATTGTTTGGATAATGATGGTTTGTAATTTTGTACTATGTATGAATTTAGAACTCCAAATATTAATAAGGCGTGTGTAGCGGGTACATGCGGGTGGCAGGCGGGTATCTCTTACCAATTGGATAGACGGGGCTTGTGACACCCTCAAATTTGCGGAAAGAAAAAAAATATTTTAAATACATAAAAGATACGAATACAGTACAAAGGTGTCATTACATAATAAAAAGGTTCGTTACAATACGGAATAAAATTCTACAAAAGAAATATACAAGACGGGAGACATATCTCCCGTATAAATACGGAAATAAAAGAGTGTATAATAATATACAAACTATGAACCGAATATAGGTCCAAGGTAAATACTTCGCTCGCTAGCTCGTCCATGTACCCCAAAATATGCATCACCACCTGTTCGACCGCATTAAATATAAACACGGAAGCCACAGTCAGTGGGGAGTAACTCCGAGTTCTCCCAGCCACGAAATGTCGAGTTTAATGAAACATGAATAACATAAAAGCAATGTATATGGGAAAATACAAAACTTAAACATATATGATATGCGTTTCATGTTATGAAACAAGTAACTAACATATAACCTAGCATATGAAAGCTATCATGTGAATCTGATAATAAAATATACTCGAGGTAGGGAAGCTGGTATGCTGGCTCAGCGGTTACCATGTAACATGGCCCTGATACACTCAAACCCTAATCAACACGTAATCATGTGAATCAGTTAACAATCGTTAATCCAAACTCTATCAATCCTAGCCGGCTTGCATCTCACCTTCTAGAACTCATAGAATCATACATACATGAAAGATCAATACTTCTACAAACAGGCATAAGTTCCTAGTACAGTTAATAGAAGACTTCTGTAACTCGAGGCTATACCACAAGGTAGGAAAACATCCTAGTCCTAGACTGATCAGACCTAGCGACAACAGCTATTCCATTCCCCGTCTCATGACCAGAAGTACACAAGAAACTCTACTAGGCGACCCCCTAAGCAGAGATGGCTAGTACTTAAGCTGGCTCCATCCCCAAAGTGGATTAGGTAACCATGCCCCGACTTGGATATAAACCCACCAATCCGGGACACAAAAGCTATTAACCATGAACTATATACTCGTTAAAGAAAGTACGGACCTATCAATGTCATGGTCCAAGATACTCATTTAGAATTACAATGGCCGAACCAAAACTAATATCTTAACTCAGAGGTTACCTTTAAAACATGGTCAAGATACGACTTAACATGCCATATAATTATAATTCTCTATGGGTACTTAGTCAACACGACACCAACCATATAATTAAACAGTCACAGGAAAAACATCCTATCATGTGACTAATTGCATATCCATAATAATCAATTAACATATCGCCTCATATCTACTAAGGCTAATTCATGAATTAAATACAACCTGACTTGAAGACAAATCCCCGACCCGAGTCCCGCGACGGGTCATCAGTCAAATCGGGGCTGACTAGATCTTAGTTTGACCAAACCCGTTGGATCAAACCGGCTAGAAACAGAGTCTTTATCACATAGACATAAAATCAACATATTCATTACATGTTATTTTATTACTACTTCTAACATGTGAATTATCATATTATACCCAAAACCCGCTTGACTTAAATGATATCCAATTAAACTACGATCTCGTCTTATAATTTCTAACATGTGAGAAATAATAATTTTATGAAAACCTTTTTAATTTAAATATTTTACTTATTACTATTTCCCACTTGCTAAATATTACAAAACACGATAAAAATGACGATAACTCAAAAACCGACACGAGTCCCAAGGTGGGACCCACGGGCTGAATTGGGCCGGACCCACATGGGCCTGTTTTGGGCCCCACGGCTGTTTTGGCTGAAAAATGGCAGATTTTTATAACTTTCATTTAAAACCGTTTCCTAATAATTCCCGCATGCTTTAACGTATTTAAAACCCGTCAAAACAACAACCAATTAATCAAACATCGACACAACCTAAAGACCAAAACCCGGACCCACCTTGACCAACCCAGACCGGGTCTGAACCGGCCTGGACCGGTCTGGTTTGGACCCGGTTCTTGCCCCTTTCTCGGTTCAATCATCAACACCCCAAATCAATTCCAAACTTGTTTTTTTAATCATCAAACAACCATTTTAACAATCTTCCACACAAAATCATAACTTATTAAAATCATCAAAATTTGTCAAGAACACTAAACTTGTTAAAATTTCATAAACCACATAAAAATTATAACTTGTTAAAAATCATCAAAATTCATCAATAACAACAAACTTGTTAAAATTCTCTAAACAACCTAAAAATCATAACTTAGTAAAATAATTAAAATTCTTCAAGAATAATAAATCATCATAAATTTTCCTACAACTCAAAAACCATCAAAAACCATAAATCATCATAAAAATTCTCTACAACTTAAAAATCATCTAAAATCATAAAACAATAATAAAATTCCATACAACATAAAAATATCATCAAAATCATAAAACAACAATAAAATTCCATACAACATAAAAATCATCAAAAATCATAAAACAACATAATAATTACTACTTAACATATTACTAACTAAAAATCCATAAATCATAAAACATGAACCAAAAATATAAAGATGAACCAAAATCCAAATAAATAAAACTAAAGACTATATTACTAACTCAAATCCTAAAGAACCATAACATGAACATAAACTAAAACCTATGTGACATTAATTCGTCGAGTAAAACGGAATTGTTACCTTAGCTAGCAAAATCCACTTAGCACAAAATATAAGAAAAATATAAATAAGAAAGCCCTTCTACTAGTCTTCACCCAAAATATAAGAGTCCCCAAATTCGTCTTCAAACTCTTCCCCTATAAGAAATAACAAGAAAAACAATTATTAGAACTTAAACTAAATTTTCCATAATTAAATGATGAAAACGATCTTGACGGAATTGAAAATAAACCGTACTAGAAGATGAGGAGCGAAGAGGAGATCCTAGAAATATAAATTAGGAAGGATTTAATTAAGAAATGAAGGATTTATGGAGGTTTTGCTCAAGAACGATGAAGAACTAAAGATGAACGATGAAGAACGCGAAGAACGATTAAATAAAGTGAGGTTTTGATCTTATTTTGATTTGTTGTAAAATGAAAAGTTGTTTGTGAGTCATATGGGGTGTGTGGGTGCCGTGTGTTTATAGACACATAAAGGTGTCGAGTTTTGACATTGTTGTTCCGTAATTGACTCGCGTTTAATAATTGTTTTACGGTAAACGATTAAATATAATTAACGATAAAGTTAATTACAAGATATTATGATATTAAAATGAAAAATAATGAAAATATCAAGGCTTAAGAGTGGGTAAGTGTGCCGTGTAGAATTGTGATTGTCGGGTCTGATTTCGAGCGTTTTGCGTAATTTTCGTTAATTGATCGATAAAGCGAATAGTGATCTAGATATTATGATATTGTAATCAAAAGTAATCAAAATATCAAGGCTATTAGAGGACTTTAAGGAGCCGTGTGGTTTGAGGTGATTCGGGTCTGTTTTTGCTCGTTTTGCGTAATCTCCGTTGACGGATCGATAAAGTAACAAATATCTAAGATATTTGTATTATTTTAATCGAATCAATTAAAATATCCAATCGTGAGTGGAAAACGATGACATGGCCGCGTGACTCATGCCAAAGTCGAGTTTCGATTTTGTTGCGCGCTTTACGATGCGTCGTGAATAGTTAAATGACGATTGGTTAAAAACCGTAAAAGTTATTCTTTAAATTCCAAATAAATTCTAAATAATTTTATTAAATTATGACAAATCTTAATAAATCGAAATAAAAATAAATCAAAAATATTATTTTTTTAAATAAAATTTCGGTCTTCAAAATCGCAAGACGAGTCGGGAAAAGTCAACGAATAGTCAAAGTCGACTAAAAAGTCGAGAAAAGTCAAAAATGACTTAAAAATCCAGAAAAGTTTAAGACGACTTAAAAGTCGAGAAAAAGTAAATGACGACTTTAAAAAGTCAAGAAAAAGTCAAAGACGATTTAAAAGTCAAGAAAAGTCAACGATGACCAAAAACGGTCTTTTCATGAAATCTCTCAAAAATTCCAAATACGAACGCGGAATTTCAAAATACGACTCGGAACAAAAATTCCTATATTAAAAACTTAAGTTCTACTGAAAAGTATCCATAAGCTATTGCTTAAGCAAATTGGGTACTTTTCGGGTTGTTACAATCACCCCTCCTTTTAAAAAGTTTCGTCCTCGAAACTTAGAAGAAGGAACGTAACATATATGTAGGTCTTTTTCAAAATTATTAAAAATATATTTATAATAAAATACGGGATCTTATCTACGGAACGGCAGGTTCTCGTCAGCAGTTAGGAATATCGATAGAAAGAACGGAATCTTCGAAAGAATAGATCGAATAGAAATAGGAAAGAAAGAAAGAAGGAAATTTACCTCAAGCAAAGAGCTCGGGATATTTAGCTAATATTTTAGCTTCGGGTTCCCAAGTTTCTGATTCGACGTTTCCACAACGCCAAAGGATACGAACTAAAGGCACCACCTTGTTTCGGAGTTGTTTGTTAGCCCTTTCAAGTATACGAATCGGCCTTTCTTCCAAAGCCAAATTAGGTTCCAAGTCCAACACTTCTTCTTGAATAATATGACTCGGATCACTGATATACTTCTTCAATTGCGAAACATGGAACACATCATGAACTTTGCTCAAGTTCGGAGGCAATTCCAGACGATAAGCAACAGGACCAACTCTTTGAAGCACACGAAACGGTCCAATATATTTAGGACTCAACTTCCCTTTCACTCCAAACCGTTTCACTCCTTTCATTGGTGACACTTTAAGAAATACCCGGTCTTCAACATCAAATTCAAGCGGTCGTCGACGAACATCGGCATAGGATTTCTGTCTATCTTGAGCGGCTTTCATTCGTTCACGAATGACTTGAACTTGATCGATCGTTTCAGTAACAATGTCGGGACTCAACATATGATCATCTTGCACTTGATCCCAACAAACAGGACTACGGCATTTCCTACCGTATAAAGCCTCATATGGTGACATCTTGATAGAAGCATGATAACTGTTGTTATAAGAAAATTCCACCAAAGGCAAACTCTTCTCCCAAGATGTATGAAAAGTCTAAAGCACAAGCTTGAAGAAGATCTTCCAAGGTTTGGATTGTTCTCTCAGTTTGACCATCAGTAGCGGCATGGAAAGCGGTGCTCATCAACAATTTACTACCCATGGCTTCTTGTAAGGCTGTCCAGAATCGGGAACTGAATCTCGGATCACGATCTGAAACAATATCTTTAGGAACTCCATGGTAGCGTACTATCTCTTTCACATAGGCACCAGCTAAGACCTCAATATTCCAAGTTTCTTTGATAGGCACGAATCTAGCACACTTGGTTAGACGGTCTACAATTACCCAAATAGCATTCTTTCCACTTGAAGTAGTAGGTAAAGCCATCACGAAGTCCATAGAAATAGACTCCCATTTCCACAGAGGAATCTCCAAAGGTTGCAGCAAACCTCCGGGTCTTTGATGATCAATCTTCACCTTCTGACAAGTAAGACATCTACTAACATACTCCTTCACTTCAATCTTCATCCTAGGCCACCAGAATTGTGGTCTCAAATCTTTATACATTTTGTCGCCACCCGGATGAATAGAATAAGGAGAAAGGTGAGCTTCATCAAGAATTCTCTTCCTCAACTCGGCACTTCTCGGAACATACATTCGACCATGGTAACGAAGGTAGCCATCATTATCCACCACACAATCCTTTGCTTGCCCAAGTGATATTTTGCTCGAATGGCGATAAAAGTAGCATCCTCCGGTAAACAAGTACGAATCTCACGATAAAAATCAGGTTCCGCGGTCAAAGCACCAAGATAATCAAATCCTTTCCCAACGAACTGTATCTGAAGCTTCTGAAACTCGGTTACCAGTTCATCGGGTAAAGTACCAAGAGCATTTAATGAATGACTAGTCTTTCTACTCAAAGCATCCGCCACGACATTTGCTTTTCCCTCGTGATAAATCAACTCAGCATCATAATCATTCACTAACTCCAACCATCTTCTCTGCCTCATGTTCAATTCCTTCTGAGTAAAAATGCACCTCAAGCTCTTATGATCGGTGTAAATTCGGCAATGAACTCCAATAAGATAATGTCTCCAAGTTTTCAAGGCATGTACTACAGCTGCTAACTCAAGATCATGAGTCGGATAATTCACTTCATGAACCCTGAGTTGTCGAGAAGCATAAGCAATAACCTTTCTATTCTGCATCAAGACACATACCAAACCATGCTTTGAAGCATCACAATAAACATCATAATCGGCTTCATCATCTGGTAAAGTTAGAACCGGTGCGGTAGTCAATCTCTTCTTCAATTCTAAGAAGGCAATTTCACATTCATCAGTCCAAATATACTTTGCTTCCTTCTTTAGCAATTGAGTCATCGGTCTTGCTAATTTGGAGAAATCTTTCACAAACCGACGATAATAACCCGCTAAACCAAGGAAACTCCGTATATCGGACACATTTTTCGGACTTTTCCAATCCACAACCGCCTCAATTTTAGCTGGATCGACCATAACACCGTCTTTGGAAATGACATGACCAAGGAAAGATACCTCGGGCAACCAGAATTCACATTTGGAGAACTTAGCATACCACTTTTGGCGTCGAAGAACGCTCAAAATGGTTCGAAGATGAATAGCATGTTCTTCCTTAGATTTTGAAAAGATCAGAATGTCATCAATGAATACCACCACACATTTATCAAGATACTCCCGGAAGGTACGATTCATCTGATCCATGAATATAGCTGGAGCATTAGTCAAACCGAATGGCATCACATTGAATTCGAAATGACAATACCTCGAGCTGAAAGCAGTCTTCGGAATATCTGCTTCCCGAACGGGAATCTGATGATAACCCGATCTAAGATCAATCTTGGAAAAAATAGAAGCACCCCGTAACTGGTCAAAAAGATCATTAATACGAGGAAGAGGATATTTGTTTTTGATGGTAACACGGTTCAATTCACGGTAATCAATTCACATCCGCATTGAACCGTCTTTCTTCTTGACAAATAGTACGGGCGCACCCCAAGGAGAAGAACTAGGCCTTATGAAGCCTTTCTCAATCAAATCATCGAGTTGGATTCTCACCTCTTTCAACTCAGAAGGCGCCATACGATAAGGAGCTTTGGCAATTGGTCCAGTTCCAGGAACTAGATCAATAGAGAAGTCAACATCTCTTTCCGGAGCAATTCCCGGTAATTCATCGGGAAAAACATCTGGATATTCACAAACAATTGGAACATCCTTCAAAGAAGGAAGAGAAGAATCAGAAGTAGTCACTACACATAGAAATGCTTGATGACCCTTCTTCATAACATTTAACATTTTCATTGACGAGATTAACTTCACCGTTGTTTGCTTTCTAACTCCTTGATAAGAAATACGAGCACCCAAAGGACTTTTGAGACTGATTTTCTGATCACGACATTCAAATCGTGCATGATGAGTAGCTAACCAGTCCATACCCAGAATAATATCAAACTCTTCTAAAGGAAACCGAAGAAGATTTGCAGGAAAAATAGATCCATTTATGGATATTGGAATGTCGGAATGAAGATAAGAACATGAAAATACTTCTCCAGATGGTAAAGAAAGAGGAGTAGTTTCCCCGACTGAAGCTTTGAGCGGTAACTTGTCGGATAGTCTCATGGAAATAAAAGATAAGGAAGCTCCCGTGTCAAATAAAATTAAACACGGTAAATCATAAATCGAGAACATACCCGTCACAATATCGGGTTGGGCATCCGCCTCAGCACGGCTCATAATAAAGATACGACCCTTAGGTCGCCCAGAAATAACCGGTGTAGAAACCGTCTTCTTCCTCTCGGGACATTCATTAAACCTGTGCCCCGGTTTTTGACAATTAAAACATACTAGGGGCTTGTTGAAGCAACAAACACCCGGATGAATAGGCCTCTTGCACCGAAAGCACATACGATCTTTAAGATCGTTGTTGTTGCTCGGAATAAAGGAACGGTTTCTCTGATTAGCTTGTCCACCCTGAAAGTTTCTCCTCTTGTTTGGAAACGAGGGAGAAAAGGAAGGACGGGAAGAAGGATATAAAGGCCTCTTGCCAAAAGAGTTAGGAGCAACAAAAGAAGCACGAGCTTCCTCGGCAATCTCC